>CM035793.1:35213548-35396048 GCA_020466265.1 Siphamia tubifer
TTCAGGCATTTAATCACCATGCTGATATTACATTTGAGGGTTATCATATTAAAATTTGAGAAAACTTAAGAAAAATCTGTTTTTTGTGTAAAATATATCATTAACTGGATATAAAAAGCAGTGTGTCCATGCACTGTCATTAATCCAACTGCATGGGTTTCACTGTTGAATCAATACTATAGAACATCACAGTGTTTCCATGGTAACTACGAAACCTCTGAACATCCAAATGGGTCGTAACTGATGAGCATGAAAAGATGATGAACTGTATTTTACAGTAGTTATTTACATGTGTTGATATTGGATCAACAGGTATGGTTAAATGTCTCAGTTAAATGACACTGCTCTACACTTTTTGAAAACTTTAATAAGATTAATCAGAAAACAAATGACAAAAGTGCTGGTTAGCTCATGTTTTTAATATATATGATGTGTGTATATATATGTGTTATTCCACATATATGGTGGTTTATGTACATGTATATAATGGATTAGTAAATATTCCACTAGAAAGAACCTGTAAAGTGAATGGCTCATCATGTGCAGACAGTGTTTTGAAGTAGATCTGAGACCAATTTTCCTTTGGACTAAAACCCATTCTCTTGTTAATTATTAGAATTTCACATTTGGACCACAGACTTATCTTGGAAACTTGAACCAACTAGCATTTAAGACTTGAGTTTTCTTTGTCAGTAACACACATGTGGTGAAAATTCGTTTTATTCTGGAAACATTTTACTTGTAGACCAGTGTTATTATCAAAGTGTTTGGAATAAAAGCGTCTGAAGTTATAAATGTTTTGGATTGTGGATATACATTTCACTTTACACCATATACACCAAGATAATGTAGGTTTTTGGTTGATGACCAACCTTTTAACAGCATGAAATGTTTGCATAGTGGTCCTGTCTGGAATATAGAACTATTCCTGTTATTTACACACTACACTTTTTAGGGTGGAGTTAGACTTAAAACCAAGAAAAATTACACTTTGCCTAGATTGATAGATAGATAGATAGATAGATAGATAGATAGATAGATAGATAGATAGATAGATAGATAGATAGATAGATAGATAGATAGATAGATAGATAGATAGATAGATAGATAGATAGATAGATAGATAGATAGATAGATAGATAGATAGATAGATAGATAGATAGATAGATAGATAGATAGATAGATAGATAGATAGATAGATAGATAGATAGATAGATAGATAGATAGATAGATAGATAGGCTTAACATTGACTTTGATTCAATATCACAAAAACATTCATCATGTTTAATACATTTGTTTTCCTGTTTCAGTCCTAATTTGGGTTGTAAATGTTTTTCACTGTCTTTTGCTGTTGTTTGACCTACTTTTGTTGCATAATTGTAAATTGTGATTTGTGCTGTCATGCCCCACATTTTGCAGCAGGAGAAAAGGACCAATGCTACAAATGAGGCCCGGCAGCTGTGTGTGGTTCTATGGTTTTATCACAAACACTTTCATCCTCATCCAAATGTAAAATCGTGTGTTTTTGTCACTCTCCTACTGATTTATTTTTTTCAACAGAGCAACATGAATGCACTGAAATATATATACACACACACATACACACACACACACACACACACACATATATATATATAGATATGTTTGTGGAGCGTTTTTCTGCATATTGGCTGCAACTGATTTATTATACTTGGACACTTTAGTGCATGTAGGTTTTGCGGTAATGGACCTCCAATTGGTAGTCATTTGTTCTGTTTACCATAAACTGAGCACATTATCACCTGATATCATCTGTCTTTTCAGTCTGACTCGCAGGCAATTTGGGTTCAGTCAGTTTATATAAAGCAGCAGTGACCAGTTGGACATGATCCCATTCACATCTCCGCAAGGAAAGACAACAAAGGCAGCCACATCAAAACAGAACCATGTACACATAAAAACAGGATCAAAATCAGGGCAACGAAGAGAAACGGAAGAGATGGAGGAATCAGGAAAGTAAGAAAACCAGGGCAGTGACTTCACAGAAAAAGAGTGGGTGAAAGGCGTACTGTAGATAGAGGACAAGAGACAGAAGGGAAGAAAAAGAAGGTGAAGGAACAGAACGAGCGTCAGGGGGGCTTTAGAACGAGGCCACAGAAGATGGATAGACGGGAGGCCGAGGCTTGGTCTGCAGTCAGAGTCAGACAGGTTCACCTGATGACACATCTGTCCGTCTGACTCACCAGACTCTAATCTGTCTCTTTAAGAGTCACAGACGCCACACAGTGTACACAGAGGGATTACACGGTGTTTCAGGCCAGTTTCAGGCCTTCGTTAAATGTCAGATCATGTTGTGCTCTGTTCTCTGTCTGATAGTCTGATAAAGTAAAACAGGCTACGTTCTAATTTTTTTATAGTAGGTTCATAAAACACTGCACTGTGACACTTTTATCCCATTGTCTGTCATGTTGTTGTAGCTGACTCTATAAAGTAGTTTTTATCTTTATTTCAATCTAAAAATTAAACACGCAATAGCAGAACAATGACAGGGGCCATTTCAAGTCTATAGACAATAGCTTTCTTCACTTTTCATGAATTTTGCTGAAAAAAAATGTGCAGATTTTTACTAGAGCTGTCAAAATTAACCTTTTGATGCATGAATTATGAGAACCTTGGTCAATATATTTTCCCAAGTGTTTTTATTCATCTTCAGGCATGAAAAAAGAAATGTGATCGAAATATTTTTTAATTAACTTATTTTTTATGGAGTTACAAAAATATCCAGTCAGCTGGACAACATGTGTTTAAGCTTTGAACCAAAGAAACATGTATTTAAAATGTAATATCAGAACATTGTGAAAAAAATGTTTTAATGCAGTTTTTGTTTAAGAAGAGACAGTTAATTACAGAATAACAACAAGCAATTGATTTACGCATAGTGTAACATATGACATAACATATAATGTGTAACATATAACATGCACATATTAGTGCAGATCAGGTATTAAAAGAACAGCCAAGTTACAGTGATGGTATAAACTGGTTAATATGAAACTAAAACAGCAAAACTCATGAATATACAAGAGAAACACTGTAGAAGAACTGTCCATATAGTTACATCTACTAATAATATAATAAATTATATATTTTTCGACTGTGGAAAGACAGGATGAAACTTAAAAATACCAATAAAAGTATTTCCAAGGTCTTGAATTATGCTACCTGTGTGCATTTTTTGTACAGTTTCACCCATAAAGACCTAGTATTTAATTTTGTGGTAGTTCAAATTATTTTTCTCCTTTTGAGTTTCACCATTTATTAGAATAGTATGCGCCTATTCCATCTGTTTTGCTGTATATCATGTATTTGGTTATATTTAATGTAGATGTTCATGAAAAGTCAAAGTAAATTCAAAAGTTATTATGTAAAAACAGCAGAAACTACAGATACAGACCTTTTCCAGTCAAATATATAATTAATTTTTAGATCAGTAGATCATTTTGATCGGTGGTGAATGTTTGGCTCTTTATGCATTTAATAGAAGTACACAAGTAACCGCCTTACATTTGTACTTACTTTCACCAATTTAATCAAATAAAAAATTTGATTTTTGTTCTATATTATCTGACTTTGAATTCGTTTCCAATCCACTTTATCAGCCACTTTTTCTAACTTCATGCTCTATGTAGGAAAATATGATGCTCCTGCACCGCCATCTTTAGGCTGAACAGTTTAATGCAAGTGAGTGACAATATTTACACAGTTACTGC
The DNA here is from genome assembly GCA_020466265.1 of Siphamia tubifer. NCBI lineage: Eukaryota > Metazoa > Chordata > Actinopteri > Kurtiformes > Apogonidae > Siphamia > Siphamia tubifer. The sequence goes on from CM035793.1 coordinate 35,217,299, forward strand.
TCCAAGCAGTCAGATAATGGAATATTTGATCAAATTTGCTTTATTTTAAGGAAATATAACATCTCTGTGTTATTACAGAAGAAATTACACCAATAGATTCGGTGGGTGTTTGAAAAGCATATTGACACAGATTTACTAACAAATGTGTGTTATAAATTAAATATCTTTAAATCAGTGTCTGCTTAGTAATTAATATTTCATGCAGAAAAAAGGAACAGACTCCGAGTGGCTTGGGAAAATATTTAAAAACAAACAAATAACCCTAAGTATGTAGTGTATTTTTTTTTTTTTACAGTAGTTAGTTTTCATTATTTTAGTCCTAAATTAGAAGATTACATTATTAATAAAATAAATATATTTTATTGTTTTTCATCGCTCAAAATGAACGCCATACTCGTGGCGCTAAAATGCCATGCATTTTGTCACAACTTTCAACCCCAGCAAGACAAAGTATGGAGAAATGTAAGAAAAGAAAATATCTGAAGACCTGGTGACGAACTGGTCCCGTGGACTCAGTGTGGAAAGAGGGAAAAAAAAGACAAAGCCCCATAAGGTGAAATGCTAACCGGGCTTTACACTGGACCAGTGTAAAGGTAAGAAAAAAGCAATATATACAGTGTTCTCTTCATTTTAGATAAGATAGAACATCTTCAAAAGGGTCAAAGCACTAATGTGGAGGCTCACACTTTTCTACTTCTGGTCCGTGGGTGCTTAGCTCGCAAAAAATTTGAATGGAATTCTGATTCAGTTTGACAAGTGCTCTGAAATTGATATATGATAGCGGTTAATAAGAAATATTTGGTGACGTTAGGTTTTATGTGGGCTCAGTAAGAAAATACAATGTGTCGCGTATGTGACGTCATACTCCGCTTCACAAATGAATCAGCCGTTGGTTAACAGAAACAGTTGAAACGCACATCAATAATAATAATTTATTATGAGGTACAACATGTGTGTGATTCAGGGCACCTGAAAAACCAGATACGATTTTAGCATTTTATTTTCCATTGAATACCATTCATTAATTTTCCGATCTCAGGTCCCATGAGCCTCCCGGAAGGGGCGGAGACATAAACTCCCGTAAAGTGTCTGACTGAAGTGAACGTCCAAGCATTGAAAGGGAACTTGTTGTCGTCATTATTGTTTTTTTTTTTTGCTTTTACTATTTCCCCCTTTTCAATGAATACGGGTTTGTTTGTTTGCGTTTTCATTTTAGATGTTAAAAAGTATTTGCGGCTCCCAGTATTTTCTTTTCAGTGGAAACCGAGTTCAAACGGCTCTTTCGGTGGCGGCCATTTTAAATGCTTGAGTAGAGTGAACAAACAGAAGGCTGTATAAACTCAAGAGCAGGTGTGTCCGGAACTTTTACCTCAGACATGTGGACAAACAATTGGAGTAAAAAGGCTGCAGAAACTTCATCCAAGGATATATTCACCAAATTAAAGGTAAGGACATGGAAAAAAGCAAATGGCAGTTCACGCTAACTGTTGATTATGTTAGCGCATGTAATATCTCAATACAAATGTAACTCATATTCAGCACTTTACAGGCAACATAACAAAATGTAAACACCTGTCTGAAGTCTCAAATATAGTTGGAGGCTATAGCTGTATTTTTAAAATAATATTCTGTATCTTAAAGATAGATGGTGTTTGAAGGGAATGATAGCAGTGTTAAGATGAGGCAGTACTGTCTATGCTGAAGCCTGTATATTAATATTAGATACATTACGAGTCAATATTTATTTATAAGTAAAAAAAGTTTGCTTAAGGAGCGCTACCTGGACTCAAAATAAGCAATAATAATTAGAGGTGCTCTATTGGATAGGAAAATAGCAAGACAAAAAAGAACGAAAATTCCAAGGCACTCTCTTATAAGTGAAGATAAAAAAGCCTTTATTAACTTGGCTTGGTTACAAAAACCTATAAAAAATCATAAAACTTTTTATATGATTATAAAAGATATATAAGTGAAGACACTTATAAGAGAGTGCCTTGGAATTTGTCTATTTATTGAAAGTATTGGATAATAAGTGCTGACTGAAGTGTGAACCAAGACAGAAGGAAGTGTTGATAAAATTGACTTTTATTTTGTTTTATGAGTTCAGCGTTTCTCGTTTTATCCTTTAAAGTCATTCTATTTGTCTGAAGGACAAAATAACCATCCTCACATCTTGGAATCTTGAAATATACAACTGCAAACCTTTTAATTTTACATTCAACAGTGGTTTAACACTTAAAATCTGTACTGTGTTTACATATATCACATTGTGTTTTATTGATGATTGGAAGTGCAATGAGTTTTTATGTAGAATGTAGTCTCGAATAATTAGGGAATGAGTCACAAAGTGAAGGCAGTGGTTTATTTTTTTTATATTATGTAATGTCTTTATTATGTTGGTGTCCTCAGGTGTTATTTCACATGCCGGTTGTATTTTTTATGTTCTTTTTTTTTTTCCAGCATCCTCCTGTTGGACACTTTATGTGATGCCGTGACAGTTATAGCCAGCAGATGGCGCCAGATACACATATTTTATTCTCAGAATGACTTTTTTTTTTCTTTTCCTTGTACTTAGACTGATGTTTGGGTGCCAGTTTACTCTGGTGCCTCTTTTAGCAGGAAGCTTTTTATAGAAGCACTGGGCTTGGCAGCAGTAGAACCACTCTGTAATGACCATCCCAAATTAAGAGGTGGCCTCTTATTACCAGATGACTGCACTCATTAACACGGTGTGAACAGACTGATTACAGACTGGAGCTTCCATAGCTATTGTTCTACATGCATTCCTACTGAATACAAACATTTTCCATAGTAAACACAACAACTTTTGGTTTTCCTTAAAGGAAAAAAAAGTGTGAAAATAACCATGATTTTAATTTGTCTTTACTATTTTAATATTCTGCATCTCTGTAGATTATTTTAAAAGATCACACAACATAGAATGGGAAGGAGCTTAATCCCAGAAGCAATAGCCACTTTAAACAGCACTTCACTGACATTCTGCCCGTCATGCTCATTACAACTAAGTGTATTTGTGTTGTGTCCATCTCCTCTGTATGTTTTATGTTCATGTGTTTGTGACAATTTGTATATACAGTCAATTGGAAATAAACCCCCTATTGCAGGACCAATAATATCTAAATCTAAAGTCTGAGTTGATTACATAGTACCTGGGGTGGCACAAAAATGTTGGACTCTTCATAACTTAAAGCATTTGTAAGTTTGTTGGAGTAGGGCTCAAAACAAATTTAGTGGGGAAAATTGTGTGTTTGTGTGTGTGTGTGTGTGTGTGTGGGGTTTGTTCCATACAAAAAATGGGGGGAAAAACCAAGTGGGAAATGCATTTAGTGGGACAAAAATGGGGGAGGAATGCAGTGGGTGTACTGGGGGGAAATGTAGTGGAGAAAAACTGGAATAAAAAAAAAACATGAATAAAAATAAGAGGGAAATGGAAAAAAAATTGTGGGGAAACAGAAAAAAAGACTTGGTTGGTTTTAAACAATCTTAAATAGCTCACATGTCACTAATTGATGTCTTTGGGATTATTTAGAACTGTCTTGTTTCCTGGAGTTGCTTTATTGCCTCATAAGTTTTACCTGGATCACTTCTGGACCTGTGCTTCTGCCTCTCCTGCCTTCATCATTATCATCATCATCATCATCATTCATTTATCCATATATGGAATTGTTTCATAAGTGACTGACTGGTGTGAAAGTGAACCTAAACTTTGAACATTCTTCTAAGCCTTGCTTTTACTCTAAACCCTCATATTTATCCTCATATTTCCATCCATAGATCCACATGCTGTTCAGTATCTTCCATTTTTATGGTTTGGTTCTGCTGGTTGTAATTACTGGATCAACTGCCCATTTGTTCATGTGCAAATCCAACTGTTCTTGGACTAATTACCTGAAACGTGTTGCAAAATGTTCAGTCCTTTTACGCTGCTGATGGGTGTATTGAGTTGACATTTTTAAACCAGATTAATCATGATGATGGATTAATCTGTGTTAATGCCTTCATTTTGACAGCCCTGGTTTAATCATATAACTAATTAATGGGTTCCAACCAAGTTAATAATCACTTGATCCTTTGTTAATCAACTATATGAAGCACAAATTCCAGTGCAGTCTGGAAAGTCTTTGCTGTTTCTGAGCGTAAACTGAGTATCTGTGGGTTTTGGTGCGAGGTCAAACTTGTTAACCCCCCATTGAAGATCACATCATCAAGAGGAGACCGATGTGTTGTTCAACACACCTTTAGGTGCACAAACACACCCCGATCCCACAGGCAGAAGGTAGCTTTCAGCACTGAGCAAACATTTGATCTGACAGGAGATCATCCCACTAACCCTCAGCCCCCATTAGCTCCACATGTTTCACCCCACTGCTCGCATTTATGGCATACAGATTGAATGGATGCAATGGAGCCAATGGCAACATGAGGAAGAGATTCACTGAATGAATGATGACATATAAAGAGCCTCAGCCTATCACGAAGCAGCTTTAGAAGAGACGTTCACGGTGGCGACTTTAGTGTAGAAACATTAGCTGTGTGTTTGAGGTGTGATGGGATTTATAGGAGCAGAAAGTGAAGCCTTTCAGCCCCTGTTTTGGGATTTCGGGACAACTTGTTTGTTGTTGGAGATCAGCATGTGGTGTTAACCCCTGACCCCTGTGACCTTTGACCCCCCCCAGGACGACAGCTCCATCCACGAGTTCAGGAGAGGGGCTGTCACAACGGAAACGCTAAGATCAGAGTGAGGGCTCGTGGGAGGGTTTATGGGCAAGGCAGGAACAATTAGATAGTTTTGGCTAGTCCGGCTACCGGAAACATCATCTGTCTGCAGGAAGAGTGTGAAGAGACGCCGCAGGCTGCAGAGGATTAAGGGTTTGACTTAGAAAACATCAGGAAGTAATGAGTACACTGAGGCGGTTAATGATTGATAAGGTTCATTGGTATAAAGTAGGGATGTGACTTTTGGTCCAAAACACTATTTGAAATTTGCTAGAAAGTATTTGAATATTATTCGAAAATCAAACGTGTCCCGCGCATGCCCCCACCCCCAAACACACACGCAATGACAGAAGGGGTAAAACGGGTAAACAAACGTTTATTGAATAAACAAGAATATTAAAAATACTTCTACGTTATCACCGAAAGTGACAAAATCGTGCGTGGTCACTTAATTGTGGTAGTTCTACATAAGCAAATGGAAGCGACAAGGGGGCGGGGCTTCAAGCTGCAGCACAGATGTGTCCATCCAGGCGGACACATCTGACAGCAGTCATTTTTGTTTTCACAAGGCCCACTGTAATAATTTATCTGAACGATACATTTCATGATTAAATGAGTGATTATGATAAATGAACGACCACTCATAAACACAACCATGTGATCATTAGAAGTTTATGACCTAACAGAAACCTGTCGGATTCCTGCTCTTGTGTTGCTGTTTATTTAGGCTGGATCTCTGCATACATCAGATTTTGCTTGTAAATTGTAATCTGTTATTTCAGGTTTTGACATGACTGAACGTCTGTGTCATTGACGGCCCAGGGATTTAAAAATGTTTTTTAATTCCTGACTGTAGAACCTGGAGTATGTGGAGGTGAGTGACCACAAACGTCCTTATGCCAGTGCAGTGCCATACATGAATCAAATGGTGTCGCATTATCTTCAAAGCCTGTCGCCTCCACCATGTGACACAACTGCGACTTAAAAAAAAAAAGAGAGAAAATACAGAAAACAAAAAAAGGCAGACATCTTACATTCCTGGGCTCATTCCACAAAGTACAATAACTTCCTTTAATTCTTAGACCTTCGACGGCGGAGCCAGGGCACATCCTGTTGTCCTTGCAGCACTTCCTGCTCATTGCAGCTCAATCAGTTGTTACTGTTTCCATGGCGACAGACAACAATCTGTTCATGCTTATTAGGCAAACTAATGAAGTCTGAATGCGGGGAGGAGTGTGGAGGTTGATTTTAATGATTATAGATTGATTAAGTTTCTGTTTTCTGTCTATTTTGTGACCTTTAACCTCAGTTTCACATCAAACCCTCAAGTTTGTTTTTTCATAATATAATTATTGACAGCAATAGACAACATAAGTTACCCTGTTGTTGTTGTTGTTGTAGTAATGAACAAGCAATGCAAAGGAACAGAATATACATTAAATTAAATAAAACAAGACAGGTCAAACGGTTTTAACAATATTAGTTTAATCTATTTTAGATTGTTTTCATCATTCAGTATTGATCAATATTACTGCAAATGGCAAAATATTCTTTCCAGTTTAAAACCTGTCTTTTTTTTCCTGAATTAAAGTTGAAGACAATAAATTGGTTAAATCACAGGTGAGGAAAAATATATATATAAAAGATGTAGCAACACATACTTAACCTGATCATAGCTACAGCCTGTGATTTTAGTGCTAATTTTGGTCATTTCCAGGTTGAAATACAGAAAATATATGGAATCTGGAATTTAAAAAAAGATACAAAAGATGGATATTTGTCCTTTTTAAAAGTGTTTATTATCCAGATATCAGAATATGCAGGAAAGTTATCAAGACAAATAAAAGATTGGATTTCCATGTTCAATTTGTGCTTCAAATGAATGTGAGCAGGATTCTGTTTCAGATGTCCTTTTCTGCTCCATCTTGGATTATCTGTATTAGACATCACATAATTTCATGCATAGTTAATTTGTAGGAGCATCCTTTTACTGTCAGACACTGGTTCTAATGCGTCTTTAACCTGAGACCAATAAGAGAATGTAGTGTTTACTTCCAAAATAAATTAGGAAAACGTAAAAAAAATGTATAATGTATTGTTATATAGCTTCTTGACATGTCATTTTTGTTCATTCCTTCATGTTACTTTATTTTTTCTTTTCTTTTCATTTTACAGTTTTTATGTTTTTTCCATTTTTTTCTACCATGTGTATCTTGTTCCATTTTCTCATTCCATGTCCTGTAGATCTTTTTCAGCTGAGATCTTTCTGGTCATATTTTACGTGTTATATTATTTCTATAGATGTTTCCTCAGCAAGATACACAACGCCATGATGGGTTGTTTTTTTTGGGAAAATCATAGGTTTGGGAAACAGTTTAGAAGAGGAGATTCCATTGAAATCCCAGATAAAATACCTCAATATTTAATTTATAAGTTGACAAAAATCAGCTTTTTCTTAATGTTCTTTTTCCCATGCTGGTGTTTCTAGTATTCATCAAAATGATTCTAAAATTACAGTGAAGATAATGTAAAATTTAGTGTCCAGTATCGGTAGACGTGAATATGTCAGCAAAATAAGACTTCACATGGTGTCAGATATTATTTTTTTTCCCTTTGGACATCTGCGCAAAACTCATAACTAATTGTCAAAAAGTCAGCAGTGTTTAATATCATTTTTAAAAAATTAAATCACAAATGTGGGGATTTATTTACTATTGCGAGATGTTATGGCAAATAAGTCATTCCATAAACACGGTGATGAATGTAATTTAAAACAATTATCAGCACCAAGCAATTTGCAGAAGAACAATTGGAAAAGATTACGGTTAAGTATAACAGAGACACATTAGATATACTGGGATAATCAAACTGAAACTAAATAGCAACAAACACAAGTATCACACTGATTTACAGATGCATTCATTATTATTTTATTATATTTTACCCCTGTATGCTCGAAGTTAAAAAATAATTTTGTTTACTGGTGTGTCCACACCTACCACACCCTGTTTCTTTTAAAGGTGTTCTTCACTTGTTGTAACATCCATTAACATCCTTTTCTTATTCATCTTACTCGAGTTGTGCAAAAAGGTTTTTTTCCATTGCAGTTTTGTGGGATTTACTTGAAAACCACTTGACACTACAAAATTTTCATTGAAAATCAAGGGTTTTTAATGAAATTGTCATGTTCATTTGCATCCGCTAGTTATATTTGCATAATTTCATTGTCAATGGAAAAGTGACTAGTTTGTTTTTGCTGTATTATTTGTTGAGATTGTAATTCTTGTCTTGAACAGTGACAGATGCTGAAAATAGAGTCTTTCTCCCTTTGAAGGCTGCATATGAACTATCTGGAGTCACTGTATTAAATATGTTTCATAACTTCATTCCTGCTGCCAACTCGATGCGCATTTGTCAGCTTCCAACACTGCAGTCCTGGCCAAGCTTTCATTTTACTTTGTCAGAAAAAGAAAGAGAGAGAAAAAAGCCAGTTCTCTGGGGTAAATATGAACCCTGAGGGATGCATTCAATTCTACTTCCTGTACTGCTGTATCTTTCCAAGAGTGCACAACTACAGGAAAGCAGATTGGCAACAGGTCGGTTTAAAGAGATGTTTAGTAGGTCAAAGGATTTGTTTTTGTTTAGAAGGGGAACGCTTTTAAGCTCACAGCATTTTCTTTATAACTTGCTGTGTGAGGGAAGGGTGGCCCTGCAAGAAAAGTACTATAAAATACAGTAATCTTCCATAATGTTGCTGTTTGTTGACAAATACTGGGGGGAAAATGTAGAGCAGACACTAAATAAACAATAGGTTAAAAAGAGGACTTCAATGGTCCAGCTGCCAATGATTATAAACTGTTGCCAAAATTATTCACTCACCTGCTTTGAAATATACTTAAGTGACATCCCATTTTTAATCCATACAGTTTAAGATGACATTGCAGTGTTCTGCAACTGTGTGTGTGTGTGGGGAACTTAAGTCTAATGCGATGGTCAGACTGACCACTTTCAAAGGCAGGATGTGTCGGTAACCCAGGGTGACCCATCAGATTCCAAAAGGAGCGTGGAAAAGTGGTTTTCAGAGGAATGACACCTTTAATTTTATATCAAGTTACGACATTTGCAAATACACTGTCAAAACTTCAGATGGAGGCTGGCCATGGCTCAGATGGTTGAGCGGGGTCATCGAATAACCAAAGGGTTGGCAGTTCAAATCCTCCTTTGTCCTAGTTGGTCCATTGTGTCCTTGAGCAAAGACACTTTATCTTCCTTTTTCCTCCAGTGTCACTCATACTGGTGTATAAAGGTTTGGTGGTGGTGGGAGGGGCCTTAGGTGCAATATGTCAGCCATGTTTCTGTCAGTCTGTTCCAGGCAGAAGAATTCTGCCCTAATCATTTCCAGATCTCTCCATTACCAACCTACCATTTAAATTTAATCAAGATCTGTCCATAACTTTTTGAGTTATCTTGCTAACAGACGGACAGACAAACAAACTGCCACAAACATAACCTCCTTGGCTAGACCTCTTTTCATTCAAAGTGGGGAGGTCTGTGTTGGCAGAGGTTTGTGTTCAGTGCTTTTCTATTTATATCTTTAACTCACAAAGACCCCCACAGCCACTGGTGACCAACATTAGCTACTGACCTAAAATGTTTAACTCTCTGACACACCCTACACATACTGTTTGAATGACTGTAATTCTTTTACTGTTTGTGTAATTCTAAAAACTCCAGTGGTTTCTGAAACCTGACACATTGTCCCTTATATGTTTTATTGAGTCATTACAGTAATATGTATAGAGATAAACAGGTGTCAAAAAGTAACTGATTTTGGAAAAGAAAAAAACGAAACAAAAACTAAAGGAACCTAATTAAAATACTAGTTATTTCTTTCTTTCTTTTCCAACTTCATTTTATTTTTTAGCACATATTTCCATATTCTTTATTATTTTGTAAATATTAGTTTTTGTTAATTTTGTTGCTTATTTAGTTTGTTTCTACATTTTGTCTTTTTTATTTTTTACTTCAATTTTGTTCCATTTGTCTCTTACTTTGTTCATGTTACTTATTATTTTGTTGGTTTATTATTCATTTTTGTTCATTTTTATTCATCTCTTTGACAGTTTTTGTTCATTTTGTTCTTTATTTTATATTTTTTTTAGACTGTGGAACTGTTAAACTCTCAGGAATTAAAGAGTTAAAGAGGATATTATTATAATTGTTTGTTTTCTGTAAGTAGAAATATAAAATTCTATTCAAAAATATACAAAATAGTCATAGATTAATCGATTAGTAGTGGAAAAAGGTAAAATCTTGGCCCTAACTGCACATCTTTCATCACTTAGAGCCGACTTTGAAAACAGAGGAGGGATGTTACAAGCCCTCATGCCCAGATGAGATGAGGATGAGCGGCTGTTGGGAATGGACGGAGATAGCAGTCAGAGCTGGCGGTCCATGACATCACACCTCAGGAAGGTGATACCACCTCGCCTCATCTCATCTCTGACAGGCGTCGGCCCGTAGCGTAAGCAACAGGAAACACACCACGCCTCCACCCGCCGCCAGAAAAGGTGGCGTCAGACACTGGATGTAGAGGAATGTTTTGATGCAACTGGTGGAATGTAATCAAATACTGCACATTGATCGACAGGCAAGGGTTGTATATTTATCTAAGAGGGTTTGTTCATTCCTCTTGTAGTGAAAAGCAGGGCTGGTTCTGGTCAATTTGGTACCCTAGGCAAGCACTCCTCTTGGCATTTTGTGGAATTACAAATTAGCATCTGTCAAAATTAATGATGAGATAAAATGTCGAAATTATGCGACAAAAAGTCAAAATTATGCAACAAAAAGTCTAAATTATCAGATAAATAGTATAAACTAGAAAAGCACTGTGAGAGCGCAGACCTCTGCCAAGGTAGACCCCCCCGCTCCCACCCCAATCACCCCCAAAATGAAATCAGTTCTTCCTGTTCACATTTCCAACATATCCTGAAAATTTCATCAAAATCCATCCATAAGTTATCGAGTTATCTTGAACACAAACAGACAGATAAATGCCAGCAAAAACATAACCTCCTTGGCGGAGGTAATTATCAGATAAAAAGTCAAAATCCCAATCACGAAGCACAACCAGAATTAATCCATATATAAGGTGCTCTGAGAAAATGTAAGTATTTTAAGTGTGTCTTATAGTTCGGAAAATACAGTAGCTAAATATTGTAATTCTGTGGGACTTGGTGCCCTCAAGACATCTGGTGTCCCGGGCGACCGCCTAGTCTGCCTATGCCTAACGCCTAACACCATGTATTTCCAAAAGTATTAATATAACGTTTTTGTGATAAGTAAAAGAATTAAGAGGAAACGCATCTGATGGCTTGAAGATATGCAGCTACTGTAGGTAGAGCTACAGGGTTCTCATCTGTGTCTAAAAAACGGACCAGTACTGGCCCGTTTTCTTCACAGCCAGATAAGTTTTCAGTTCCTCCATTGGGTAAATCCAGTTCTAATTTTTTCTGTGACTGTATGGTTGTGATCTATTTTATTCCTGTTAAATAAAATAAGAATACGATTGTATTTCTTCCAGGGAGTCCAGGGATAAAGATAATTTTGAAACGTGACCCTTTCAGTTTCTTTTTCACCGAATGCTTTTGATTAATAATATTAATAATTAAAACTATCTATAATGAACTGTCCCCGGATTATTCCAAAATGTCCGCTGAATTATGGTTGGATCATTTGGAGCAGAGTGCAGCGTTATGGCAATAAGGGTATTCGTGACTGTACACTTTTGCTCAACATTTAACTCTATATCTCGTCGTGCTGAGTTTTCACGCTGTCTGGATTATGCGTATCAGATGGCACACCGGATGCACACGTCTCAACTTGGGTGTAGTTATCTTGGGATGTTTTCGAAGTCGGGTTGTTATCTACGAAGGCCCCTACACAACCGATTCCAAACATACACAAACACGGTTCTAATGCCGCAACAGGAGCTTATGATGATCGTTATTTTCCTATTGTGACATTTTAGAGTCGTTGTCATCAGATACTTGAGTAAAGTCGATTCTTTTGTACCATCGTCATTATGAATGAACACACTGTACATCACACCTCGCCATTGCATCCAGTGAAGTTATGGAGGTAGACAATCACTGCAGGGGATCTCTTATCTCAGATGGTGCTGAAATATCTTTGACAATTACAAATTTATGAAGTTGAACTGACTGAATGTGTAAAGTTTATATCGGAGCCAAACCGTCGCTTATGATGTTTGTTATTATTTTAAGGTGTAACTGTGATACAATAAAAAACAAAAAGAAAAATAATACAGTAGAAGAGAATAATGAGATGGCTTTGGTATGAATACAGTAATCTATATAACCTTTCAGATTACAATTCCTTCTACCATGATAAGAATATGTATCTTTATATTTATATGAGATGATAATGATAGCGTAATATGTTATTTTGGTCATTGCACAGGCCTGATAAACTCGATCAATGATTGTAAAAAGTGATATTTACTTTATGTGAAATATGTGATTATATAAAATTAGTTGTTTTCTGCACCATTTGTAGGATAAATGTCAGCGTCCGTCGTCCACAATTCACTAAAATCGCTTCTCCCTCAATTCTCAACAGATTTCAGTTCTGATTGATTGATTAGATAGATCTAAGCATTAGGTACAAATCCTATCACTTGATTCGTCAATTTGCTTTTGTAAACTATTTGTTTGCAACTTTGTTTATTTTTCCTGCCACTAATGTCACTACGCTTCCCTCAGTTCTCAACAGATTGCATTTCCGATTATTCCGGTTATGTTATTTAGTTTAAATCCAAATCAAAGAAAGTAATTGATCCAATATTAGTTTTTCACCAACAACCTCCTGCGTATTATTTAGCAGCTTTAACCACAGTAATATGTCATTACCCAGTTACGTACTTTTATTCGGTCAGATGTTACCCCAGAAGAGCTTTGGGGGCTTCCTATACCATTCACACTGTTTTTGGCATTAGTTGATAAAACATACAGACACAGTGGGATTGATTTTATGATCTATTGAATGACTCCCTTTTGATGATAGCAAGACATCACAGCTGTGAGGTCTGGGGTACAGGGGCATTGGCACTATGTTTTTATATTTTTAGGCTCTTCTCTTGTGACATTCAGTGTGTATGGCAAACTAAGCTTTTCTTTATACATGAAAACCTGTTGGATATGAAAATACACCCTTTGAATCTTAAATCTTCATCTCTTTTTCTTACTTTAACCATTCCCCTGACCCTATTGTCCTTTAACCCTAACTTATTTTCTAAACATTTTTACTTTTACAAACCTAAACAAACTGTAGCCATGGTATCGTCTATACATCTTTTCAGTCATACAAAAATGCCCGTAGCAGTTCTATGTGTCCTGAGTGTCATTATGTCACTCGTGTTTTATACACACTGAAGACATTTTTGGCAAACATCCACTTTAGGTTGAAACTATGTGAAGCTTTTAACACATATAACAATATCTAAAGCTTATAGCACTTCCGTTAATCAGGCATAAGTCAAACAGCGGTGAAATAAATGGACTGAATCAGTGCAACACACAGATCTGAACACCCAGTTCCAGTCTTAACATTTAACGTGTTTAAACAGATGAAATTTATGAGAGTTTGCAATGTTGTGATAATTTTTTTTCTTCTTCTTCAGAATGTGCTAGACTCTGGACTGGGCGACAGTGTTTATTGGCTCTAACATGATCAGTGAAATCCTCTTAAGCCTCTTCCCCTCTGCTCTGCACGCTCATCAAGCTTCACTCAAATATGTTATGATCTTCTAACTGCTTTCCCCAACAGGGCAGCATGTAAGGAATGCTGCTTAATGTCACCGGCTGTCAGTCCGACTTAATGCGAGCCGCTCTGTAACACTGTGAATATGTTAAACCCTGTGATGTCATGGCGTCAGGGTTGGAAAAGAGAAACTGTCGGCACGCAATGTTATTAATAGAGGGACATATGTGTGTCTGCAGGAACATGTGAGGAGCAGACATTGCATGACACAGATTTGTCTAATCAGTTTCCCCCAAAGGCCTTTTAGTCGATGTGTGCCGAGATCAGTGCAGATTAAAGCTGTATAGTCCAGAACAGCAGACATTTTTTCAGCCAAGTCTTTCTCAGTCTCATGAAGTTAAGTGTTATGATCCTTCTGCAGCTTTGGAGTTTGGACACTAATGACCTTCACACACATGAAAAAGCAAAATACTATAATAATAATAATAATAATAATAATAATGCATTTTATTTATAGGCACCATTCAGGATACTCAAGGTTAATATACAGAGTTGTTAAAATAAAATAAAACCTAATTAAAACATGGCAGTCAGAGATGGCAGACCTGTGCCAAGGCTTGATATGGTGTCATATGACGTCAAAACGTGACGTGATCGAGCGATAGGTGAGATGATGTGAATGGAAAAAAAACTGAGATTCTATCTTGTCTGAATCCTGAGACATTACCACTGATGTGTTTTAGATGTTGACCTTTAGTGCAACCTTGACCTTTGACCTTCATTGCTCAAAATCTAATGGGTTCCTCCTTGACCCGTTATCTATCATTCTTGAAAGTTTCATCACAATCCGTTCAGAACTTTTTGCGTAATCCTGCTGACAGACAGACAGACAGACAGACCTTAATTTAATACCTCCTTGGCAGAAGTAATTACACACATACATATATAAAACACAATGGTCAAGCAGACTGGTGGGAGAGTGTTCTACTTCCTAATTTATATTTTGTGTTACCACTATTCACACCAATTTCAATCTAAATTTGTAACAGTTGCAACAGTAAAAGGTAGATGGCTTTTGTTCCTTCAGGTCTGTTCAGTGTATCTTTTTGAATTTTCTTTTCTGCAACAAAATTGATTTTTGTTTTAAAATAGAGGAATTCAAATTGAATTTCAGGGTATTTTTCCTTTTTTTTTTTTTGCAGAAAACAGAAAAAAAATGTTATTGGTTTCGTTTTAATTATTCTAATAAAGAAAAAAATGCTACCCGTCAGAAATGGAAAAAATTATTCTTCGCCTTTTTTTTTTTTTTTTTTTTTTTCATTTTCTGAGAGTAGATGTTATTTTCAAGGAAAGGGCACTAATGCCACTGAAGTCACACAGATTCTTCTGAGCGATAGGTTTGTATGGATCTAAACATTACAGACATGGTCACTCCATGAATGTCTATCAACTCCAGATTTTGTAGGAACTGCAAGATTCATACAAACCCATCGTTCATAAGAATCCTTGTGACTTTGGTGGCATTAGCACAAAGACTGTTTGATAATTATAATAAATATTTATAAATCCATTGTATAAATCTACATAAACATCATGCATGTGTAATAACAGACCATCACATCTATTGAAAACATGAAACAACTAGAGTTTTTGTCATTTGTTTTCTGAATCTAATTTCTGATTCACTGGAAAAATGTTAGACCATCAAAAGTACTAACTGCTGTGTGTATCATTTGACTAAAAAAGACAGAAAAGAAAACATGGAATGACTAAAAGCAGTTTTTTTGTCAGTGCAATGACATAGATATTGATGTAAGAACTGAAGAAAACATGAAAAATGGATAGATATCAGCTCTGAAATTAAACTATCATGAGCTGTTTTCGTTGTTACCATTATATTTGTCCAAACAAATTTACCTTTTAGTTCATTCAAATGAACAAGAAACTGAAGAAAACAAGGGTGGTTCTAATAATGTTTGACTGCATATAAGCTTTATCACATTTAACATTTGGAGCGGATATTTTCTAAGAAATTGTAAAATTGTAACCAAACTGTCTTATGTAAGTCGCCAGGATCTGGATCAGCCTGGGCTACTGCTTTTTAATGACTTTTTGCTTTTTAACGCCCCACTTCAGCACCCTGGACAGTAACCAGAACTACTTCCTGTTTGATGGTCAGATAACTGGGTTCCAAACATTCAAATTAAAGCACTTTACTAAATTTATTTATGATTTTGATAATGCTTTGTTGTAGTGAACTAAATAGTGTGCTTGTGTCACCCCTGGACGTCACCCAAGTTAATGCTTAGAATAAACAGAACACTTGTGTCCTTATAGGCATGCTACATATCATTAGGGAACTTAGATTGTACATACATTTACTATGTAGGTAATTTTATGGAAATCCTGAGCACTAAAGAATAATTCAACATAGTCATTACATATGTTGTAGATAACACTGCTCTACAATTTTAGAAAGTATCTGCTTCACATGTGCTAAATCTTACACACTTTAATAAGATGAATCAGAAAACAAATGCCTTTAGTGTTGGTTAGTTCATGTTTTTAATGTATATGAGCTTGTGTTATTCCACATATTTGGTGGTTTATGTACATGTATACAACGGATTTGTAAATATTCCATGAGAAAGAACCTGTACAGTGAATGGATCATAATGTACAAACAGTGTTTTGAAGTAAATCTGAGACCAATATTCGACTTTGGACTAAAACCTATTCTTGTGTTAAGTCTAAAAATGTCACATTTTGACCCAAAATTATCTTGGAAATTCGAACCAATCAGCATTTAAGACTTGAGTTTTCTTTATCCGTAACATGCATGGTAAAATTGTATTAATTTTATTCTGGAGGCATTTTACTTATAGTGCAATGGATGTTCCTTTTTTTCCAGGGGTTTATTTATTATGATTTTATTTACAAAGACCCAATGCTACGTCTGTGGTACTTCCTAAGTTACAGTACACATCACCATTTATTATGACAAACATATGTATTTGCATTTTTCTAGTGAAAATCATGTATTCTCTACATTTAATTTATTAATCATGTAGATGTTCATGAAAGCTCAGATTAGATTATGTGAAAAACGGAGAACTGAAGAAAAAGTGACTTTTTTTCCAGTAAAATACGTCATTAAGTGAGCATAAAAGGAGTTCCTACATTAAACCTCATGCGTTTTATTGGTGAATCAATGTTGTAGAAGATGAGTGTTTCCATGGTAACTACAGAGCCTCTGAACATCCAAATGGGTAATATCTGATGACTATGAAAAGAGGCCAAACTGCATTTTACACCAATTATTTACATGCATTAATATGATTAGTGGATGAATAGGTATTAAACATCTTAGATCAGTTTATGGTTTTGACCCACATTCGTTGTTTGGGTATTTATGAGTTAATGCAATATATAAGTATGTCCAAAAACTTCATATATCGTATAATAGTACAATGCTGGAATGTGCCATTTTATGACAACATTTCGATTTCTACTTTACTTTCATATTTGAGGTTTAAATAGTGATCTGTGGAGTATTTACCCAGTGCTTGCAGGACAACTTGGACTCCATTGGGTGTTTAATAAAAGCTCTGCATGACATGTGACCATTAAAAACTGCAGAAGCTTTGATGACTCAGCCTGAACATTAAGAGGGAGTGTTTTGTTGTGAGAAACTTTTTGCCCATAGCAACATTTTTTTTTTTCGCAACTCCGATCCAAGTGTGGAATATGGTAGCACTAAGATCAAAGTAGCCAACATCACAACCGCAGCTGAACTTGTGTGCTCTTAACAGCGAGCGTGTAAAAACAAGTGTGTATGTTCTAGTTTAACCTGAGGAACCAGCAAACAGTGAGGGAGGAGGAATGACATGGAAATGATCATTTTGTTGAGAGAGAGAAAGAAAACTCTGCAGGCTGCCAAGATCCTTAATGCCCCGGGGTCATCAATGGTTTAAAGGTTTAATGACTTTGAAGGTTTACTTCGTGCTAGTGCTTCTGAAGGATAGTTGTTGTTTTTAAGTTGTTGGAAACTTCCCACGAGGAGTGGTGAGAATATGCTTCTGGTTCATCCTCAGGACATAAATACTCAGAATTGTCACTAATTTAAGAGGAGTGGATGAGTTCAGGATGAAAAGAAAATGATAAATGTTCAATTAAAGGAAACTGAACTAAGTTTTTGTTTTTTTTTAATAATATATATATTGAGCAACAAAACCATTATTAACATTTTAAAAACCTTCAAGGCTGTAAAGATGGATTTTTTTTTTCCCAAACTGTAAACACGAACGTTCAGAATAATTAAATATATTCAGTTGTGAATACTCAAAATTTCAGTAATAGTACTAAGGGGAACTATTGTGGATATAAGCGAACTTAACTTAAAAACATAGATGAGGTACAACTCATTGGAATTAAGTCATTAAATGCTGAGAATGATATTGTACTGTTATTTCTATTCTTTCAAATAAGGATGATTGGAAAAAAAAAACTTAACTGATGTAGTAGATGATGAAATGCAATTTCAGAGCACTGCAAATAACCACCAATGTCTATTACACCAAAAAAATTGCAATCACAAAACACATTAATTGTGTTTTGTGTGTCCTTCACAACAAGAAGGTCCCTGGTTCAATTCCCACACCAGACCTTTCTGTGTGGAGTTTGTATGTTCTCCTCGTGTCTGTGTGGGTTTTCTCCAGGTACTCCAGTTTCCTCCCACCATCCAAACACATGCACTGATAGGTTAATTGGTTAATCTAAATTGTCCATAGGTGTGAATGTGAGAGTGATTGTTTGTCTTTATATGTTCAGCCCTGAGGTGAAGTGGAGACTGATACAGGGTGTACCCCGCCTTCACCCATTGTAGCTGGATTAGGCCCACAGTGACCCTAGTGAAGGTAAAGCGGGTTCAGATGATGAGACGAGGGGCAGCTGTGGTTCAGTTGGTAGAGCGGGGCGTCCAATGCCTGAAGGGTCAGAGGTTCACGTCCCGTCACGTGGGGGGTGGGGTGGGAGTGACAGCTGTGAAGGCTTGGTCCCTCAAAATCCAGTGCTTGGAGGCAGGCAGCGGAGTTGTGAATGTATTGTAATTTTTGAAGTTGTGTGGAAGGAAGGCTGAAGAGAAGGATATTGCTATGGTTGAGTCTGGAGGTGATGAATGAGTGAATGACAGAAAGGATGTCTTCAGCCACGTTTCAAAAATATTTACTTGTGTAAAAAAAAATTCCTGTTTATTTTGTAGAATATCAACGTCCATGAAGTTACCACATTTGGACCAGCCCCCCCCCCCCCCCCCCAAAAAAAAATCCGATAGTTTTATACAATACCATTTCTTGATGATACCAAACAAAGATTGTACACTTACTGTTCATGCAGAGGTGGACCTTACAGACCCTGTAGACCAGGAATTACAAAAAGCAGTCACATAAAGGATTAACTTTTGATTATTTTGTGGTAGGGGGTTAATTCCCGTTATGTGGTTCATGGTCAATACACAGTTTTGGATGGAAAGTGCATTTTTTTTTATCATTGTTTTGATGAGGTCAGTAAAACTTGGGTTGGTAAAAAAAAATGTTATCTCAATATTTTTTCTGTGTTATCAGATATGTTAAACAACTAATGTGATGTTACATGAACTGAATAAGAAACAGGATGCTTTTTCTGACTGTAGAAACACATTCAAACTAGTATATTACAAGAAATGCATATTAAATTTTTGTTCAGTATGAAAAGTCTATGGAAAAAATGAACTGATTTTGCAATTTAGACATTTTTCATGATTATCATAAAGCAAATCCTCTTTTAATTGAATTATTTCAATATGAAAAGCTTGGTTCCAAAATGCTATATATCCAATTTCAATGATGTGAGAAAAAAAACACTTTTTTGATTTGGAGGAAAGTAATGAATAGAATTCAATGGTATCCTGATTCAAACTTTATTAACCAACTTATTACACATAAAATGTATGAAATTTCTAATCACGAAATAACTGAGATTTTTTATGAACCAAGTATTTTTGGTCAAAATACTATATATTCATGTATCCACATTAAAAAATTAAATAAATAAAAAAGACTAAACACCTTCATCCATTCCAGTTTATAATAGACACTTTTCAAAGTTTTTCTATGACAGGTGTCTGTGGAACAGGTTTATGCAGATTCTTCAGTCTATAATTAACAGGTTTCTATTGTGACACATTTACATTGGTACCAGTTGTCTTTGTAATCCACCTGTTTACAACATACAGATGCAAAAGTTGACGTTAAATACATGAATCCACATGATGACAGCCCATAATACTACAATATGAGAAGCAGTCTTTGGTGATTGAAGTAAAAATTCAGAGACAACTTGAAACGAGTGAGTTCGTCAGCAATTCCCTGAGCAGATGACACGCGTGGCATCACCATGACGACCAGGTACTGTAAAGTTAGTACTATCAAGTTTAGACTTTTTTTTTTTTTTTTTACATTAAATAATTGTCTTTTTTTGGAAATGGTACAATGCAACAGTTTTCTCAGATGCATTTAAAAACATTTGCATTGGATAATATATTTTGTTGCTTTTTCACCATGACAACCAGGTACTTTAATGTCCGTACTATCCTGTAATGAGCTGGTACGAGTGACAATGCGATATTAATGAGTCTCTGTAATTATTCATTATTTATGCTGAAATTGGCTGTAAATTGAGAAAAACGTCCAAGTGAATTCTTATTCCATCGCTGCGGCCATGTTGGAATACAAGACAACATTTGCAGCCTCTGATTGGCCGAATAGATATATAACACAGCGCTGGCTCTCATCATATTTTGGAACACAAGTGCACATACAGTACACAAAATCTATGGTCGATAGCATGTTTTTGACCATAGTCAATATAGTATGTAATTAAAGCAACGATAATGGGGTATTTTCTGACACTAATTCCAATTTTTTTTTTTTTTTATTTGGTATTTGTAATATTTTGGAGCCAAGCATTTAATATATTGTTCAGTCCTATACTATATGTAGCGGTACAGTACATTTGGGTTCAAAGCAGATACCCTTCTGAGTGTTAAAAATGTTTGGGAGCTGATGTCGAAAGAGTAATTAAACATTTTTGGAAGTATGATTTCACTCTGTGAGATGGATGATCTCCCTTTTGTGCTTCTGTTGTAATTTGTCTGTGAACATAATCCGCAGTGCAATTACCTTTCATTCAGAAGTATTTGGTTAAACTTCTTCGCAGTGAATAATTGGCATTTTTAGGAGACAGAGCTATTTACGTCTGTATCTGTTCAATTTCAGCATTTACGCCACAAATCTGAAACTCAGCGCCTGTGATATTTTAATTTCTGTTTACATTCCTGCTTCAGCATTTCCCAGATATACGTGTCGTATCCTCCTTTTTTCTGTTTTGTGTTTTTTGTGAACATGAGCAGGCTGATATCTTGACTCAAGACGATTAATCTGAATTTGTGATGACTATGAGGCCTTGAAATGCATGTCTCTTCAAAACACAGTTTGTTTATGTTGAGTATATACTCTGACAGTACAGATTCATTTTGTTCTCCATAATCATGGTACGCAGTCTTCAGCTGTTTGTCAGCAGGAGCACACCCAGAGCATTCCAACTTGATTTATGTGGTAAACAAGACGGAAATAAAAACGCAAGCTCATTTTACTACACAGAAAAATGACTTTTTATGAGTGTTACATAATACTGTGACAGCCTTTTCCTCCAGCCAACTCTGCTTGCTAATGATAAAAGCAGATAAGTATGATTGTTTCTGAAATACTGGTTAATGTTTCCATAATATTTTCATTATGAGAGACCAACAGCCAAGACATTTGACATTAATTGGAATTTGTGTTGGAATTTCATTCAAAACACTGGACAGAAAAGCAGCTGTAGAGGCAGAAAAAGGAAACAGGTGTGTCATTTTCTCTTATTCCACATTTACATTCTACATTTTTTTCCACAGACAGTGGTTTTCTTTTGTTGATAATTTCTTGAATTTCAGTGAAACTTCTGTTGAAGTTATACAACACTGCAAAAAAATGGAAATCTTATCAAGCGTATTTTTTATCATTTGTAGTCCAAATATCTCATT
This sequence comes from Siphamia tubifer, assembly GCA_020466265.1. Lineage (NCBI taxonomy): Eukaryota > Metazoa > Chordata > Actinopteri > Kurtiformes > Apogonidae > Siphamia > Siphamia tubifer. Next base: position 35,238,936 of record CM035793.1, read on the forward strand.
TAAAATAAAACATAATCACCTAAAGAGTAACTTTTCAGTGAGATATAAGAACTTATTTTTAGGCAATAGATCATGAAAACCTTTATTTCAAGAACTTTTACCCAAATAATTTTCACTTGTTCCAATCGACAGATTTAGTTTTTGCTTAATTCAAACAAAAATCTGTGAATGGACGAATGAATGAATGCAACACAGTCTAGCAATCTATTACAGGACAGAGAATTCTTAGTAAAAATAAAAGTCTCTGTTTTGAATGTCTAGGGTTCCCACAAACTTGCGATGATAAAATGGGGACAAGTTCAGATTAAAGTTGTGGGTTATCATATGAAAAATAGAGAAAATTGAAGGAAAAGTGTCTTTTTAAATAAGAAAAAAATCATTAACAGAACATAAAACAACTGTCTACTGTCTTCCACTGTCATTGATCCAACATTGGTGAATCAATGTTGTAGAAGATGACAATGTTTCCATGGTAACTACAGAGCCTCTGAACATCCAAACAGGTCATATCTGATGCCCATGATAAAATATTGTATCGTACATGTGTTGATAGGATTAGTGGATCAACAGATAAACATTTTATATCAGGAACGGTTCTATTCAATAGTGGCTGTTTGAGTCTTTGTAGGATAAACTATATCAAAATGATTAGATTTCAATTATGGCTGTTGAAATTAATGTATTGACCCTGATCGATCCATCATCATGACTAATCTGATTTAAAAAAAAAAAAGAAATTATCTCACCTGCAGCTCAGAATAAACTACTCTGACGATGCATCTCAGGCAATTTATCCAAGTGGTTAGCGATATGTGTATGCAAATAGTAAAGAAGAAAGACACTAAACAGCTTGACATTTAAGTAAAAAAAGAAAAAACTACAAAGCAGTTGACAGGCAAAAAAATATTAGACACAATCTGGAGATCTGCCTTGCTTGCAACAATAATATTAAGTGTGTGTATATACATATATATATATATATATATATATATATATATATATATTCCCTTCTTTCTTGACTTTGGTTGCTCATGAAAAATAAAATGATAAAATGCAGAATTCATTTTTAAAATTAATATTTTCTATATTAAACAAAAGGAATGGTATTTGATTGTGACTAATCACTAGGAATCCTATGATTAATAAGTTTAAATATTTTAATCATTTGACAGCACCTATTTCTATACATTATATATGTAAGATGTTTTAGACACACAAACAAACAAATCGTCCCAGTAGAGTATTTTGACATTGTGGTTTTAGTTTTGTTATTTAAATAAAGAAACTAAACCAGCAGAAACCACCCTGTTAGTGTTTTTGCGTTGAACGAATGTAACAAACCTCTCAGCTCTAACAAAACATTTTTCACACAGTGCATTAGTGCATCATCAATGGATGGAAATTGGCGTCGGCCTTTGTGTTGAGCTTATGGTTTGTGAGGGCGTTGAAATGAAAACTAGAAAAGATTTTAAAGCAAAGAACATTCCAGAGGTTGTTATATGTCACTTTCTGGTTTCCATTACATCAGTGCTGCGTCAAGAACATAAAGGAGACACAATCACTGTCAATTAGTGCCACAAATCCTCAGGTAAATGTCGTCACTACATGTTTAAAATGAACACCCTGGTTCCACCATGCACACACAGGACAGACAGTGTCCCACAGTGGCTGTCATTTCATTTTCCTGTCATGAATAGTTGAATATTATTGGCGTTCTTCATTACTGGAGGTTTTTATGAGGAGGCCTGAAGCGCCTCAGGTCCTCACAGCGTGGCCCTTATCTGCAGCGCTGCAGGAGTCACTCTGAGGTTCCTGTTATTGCGATCCTGCGTTCTGCAGGCAGATACATGCACCCACTTTGGCTTCAGCATGACTCTCGCCTTTTCCACTCCCTCACAATTCAGATTGTATAAACCTCGATGGCAGAAAATACGGATTGTTTGTTATTACAATGCCAGTTCACAGTGGCTCGAGCGTGCGTTGTTTTGACTTTGAGAACAATCAACTGTTGCAATAAAAGAGACTCCCTCCCTCCCTCCCTCCCTCCCTCCCTCCCTGAATGCCTCACCTCCTCACCTCCTCCCCTCGAACCCCTTTTCCTTCCATGTTTATTTACAACAAAGATTCCTCCAAAAAATGTCTATTCTTTACATTTACTGGAACCAGGGAAAACACCTCCACCTTTAGAGTTCTTTGGAATTAGACAAGCAGCAATTATGGGACGACAGCAGCTATCACTCATCAGGCTAAATTAATTTGTCAGGATTTTAAAGCATGGAATGAAGTCACCTTTAAAACTACAGATGCAGACATGAATGAGCCTCACTCTATGAAACAAGACTACGCAGACTGGAATCATGCCCAGGATAATATTATGTAACCCATCAACTGATGTGTGAAAGATGCTAAGTGACTGTAGATTGTGTCTAAGTGATTTACAATCTTTTCCTTCTTTGACATCTTCATTTGCATACAGTATTAGTCACACTGGCACAGGCACAGATGAATACACGCAACTGTAGGCTATGTGACAGCTAAAGGATGTGGGCTCTTTATAAAGTTTTTATCACTATGTGTATATCAATTTGTCAGAGCGGGGGTGGTGGGGACATACACGAGGGGGGGGGGTCTAAATCTTACCAAATGTATTTTTCTACTTTCTAGTCAAAATATCTCATCACATTTATAATAAGACATAATCACCTTAAAAAGTAATTTTTCAGTGAGATACAAGAACTGATTTTTAGACAATAGATCTGGAAAATATTTGTTCATTCATCTTCGGAACATTTTATTTATTTATTTTACTACGGTCGAGGGGGGGCACTGGGGGCCTATTCCAGCTACAATGGGCGACAGTGGGGTACACCTTGAACATATGGAGACAATCACTGTCACACCTATGGACACTTTAGGTTAACTACATAACCTATCAGTGCATGTCTTTGGATGGTGGGAGGACACTGGAGTACCTGGAAAGAACACGGAGAACATGCAAACTCAACACAGAAAGGTCTGGTGTTGGAACTGTACCAGGGTCCTTCTTGCTGTGAGGCATGACTGCTGACCACTGTACAGTAATGTTTCAAGAAATCTTACCGAGATCATTTTCGCTTGCTCCTTTGGCAAATGTTTTTAGTTTTAGTGTTTTGCTTGAATTAAGGGGAAACTATTGTATTAAGACACTTATTAACATATATAACATTGTTAAAACTTTGGATATTGGAGTTTGGAACTAAAATCAATTAATTAATGAATATCTTCTGTTCAATATGTTGTACATTGCAAATTCATCCAGAACCAGATTGGAACGCTTCCTCCCTCCCCTCTTTAGATCTTTCCCTTTTCCAACACTCCTGATTCAAATGATCAACCTCTGTAGAAGCTGATAACCACCATCAGATGTGCTGCAACAGGGAAACATCTGAAACATGCAGGATGGTAGCTCTCCACGACCAGGATTGGACACTTTGTAGAAGATGATGGTGTTTCCATGGTAACTACAGAGCCTCTGAATGTCCAAATAGGTCAAATTTGATGACCATGAAAAGATTAAAAACTGTATTTTACACCAATTATTTTGATGGATTGATAAGATTCACGGAGCAGTAGGTTATACTTTAATTTCCTTAAATACCTAAACATCTACCAGTGACATATAACTTTTGAATATTTAACCTTAAACTTAATTTTTCAGATGATTATTAACTGTAGATCATGCCAGTTCAGTGATATCAGAACATGTTCTGTATCATCAAGTCACCAGTAAAACTTCAATAGTTTGATAAATGGCAGTGGTGGTCAACACTTATTTTCATATTCAGTTCATTTAATATTTTACTGAAAAGTCACTTTGTCTTTAGTTTAACATTTAGCACTTATGGTTTTAGCATCAAAAGTGTTCTTGACTTTTTGTCCACATTGTCAGTGACCTTAATTACACTTAATACCAATAAAGTCTCGACCTCATCAGAACTGTTTGCGATTATGCTATGTGTTTATATGATGCCTTTGTGTGATGATTTATTGTATTTTTATTTTTTTTAGTATTTTGTGGCAGTTCCAATTTTTTTTCTTTCCTTATGAGTGATTTATCACCATTTATTGTAATATTGTCATCTGCATTTAGCATTTTTTGGTGAAATTTTTTTTCCAAGGCTTCATTTATCAATTATGTAAACGTTCATCAAAGCTCAGATTAAAGTTGAGGGTTATTGTATCAGAAACAGAAAACTGAAGGAAAAAAGATACCAACAATTGAATGTAACAACATATGCCTCCACCTCCATGTTTTTTTTTTTTTCTGGTGAATCAATGTTGTAGAAGATGACAGTGTTTCCATGGTAACATCCAAATGGGTCATATCTGATGACTATGAGAAGATGACAAACTGTACCAGTTATTTTCATGTATTAATAGGATTAGTGAATCAGAAGTTATTAATCATTTCAGATCAGTAGATTTATATTTAAGCTATTTCCTTATCCACCTTAATGGTTTTATTCCTAAATGCATTATATATACACACACTGACAAAGGCATTTTTTCATGCATGCATTATTCTGTTTTGATATAACATATGAATTTGCTGTAAATATTTGGGAACATCTACATCATCCAAAAATTACTAACCTAATTTTCAAAGGCTACCACAATACATTTAGAATGGTTAAATGTGTGGAAATATTCATTTGCCAATTGCAATACATCCACTTTAGCTTTGTTTCTGAGTATTAGTAGATGCCAGAATGATGTGAGAAAGATTTGATACATGCATTTATAAACATAGGCTGAAACTTCTGCATCTTTACAAAAATGAATGAACCTGCAGCTGCTGCGTTTGTGCATAAGAGCCTCCATGTGCATCCAGGTCTGTTGGTGTGTACTGTACCTTTAAAAATTAGGAGTAGCTTAGAACCACTTGATCTCTGGAAAGTCAGGAGTGAACAACAGGAAGTCAGTCTGCATGTTTATGGAACAGGTAGCTTTGCAAATGGTTATTGTAGCTTTTTGTGTGTGAGATAAGACACACAAAGGTTGAGAATTGAATGACTCTGCAGGAAAAGAAGCTAAAATGGAAAACTTTTTTACTAATGGTGACTTTAAAAGCATTTGAGCTTTCCTCTCCAGAGTTTCCATCCTTATGAAAGTGAAGAGGGAAAGAGTGTGTGTGTGTGTGTGTGTGAGGGTGGGCGTAGGTGGCCCAGTGGGTGATGGAAAGGTGGGAGTCTCTTCTTTCAAAAGAGCCGAGAACAAAACAGGAAACCATCTCGTTGTTTTGGCTCGTCGTTTACAAGTGTTTGGAATTTTGAGGAGGTGAATTCACATGTTATGTTCATGTCTGCTCTCAGGTCAGAGCATGTATACTCACACTCACACACACTCACAAACACAGTCACAAACACACACACATTCGCACACAGTGGAGGGAATGTCTGGCATGCTTCGATAAGCAGAGACACGAACACCTCGAACCCCCCGTGGATGTTATGAGGAGCGATCGCTGAATAGACTAAATACTTGCTGAGATGCTTCGGTGACCTTGGTTGAATCTGGACTTGTGTGTTTTCTTTGTTTCTTTTTGGACTTGTGTTTGCTGTGGGTCAAAGTGCTGTTGATACTTGTGTCTTTAACATTTTGGCTAACAAGTTCACGAAACAACTCGACCTTTTTTTTTTTTTTTTTTACGCACAGTAAACTTTATGCAGTGAAGTAGAGTTTATCTTTTTTTTTTTTTTTTTTTTTTTTTTTTTTAAACCTGTTTACTTCATCTTTTGGAAGTTACATAAAAGCCAAGAATGTGGCTGCTTGGAAAATATCTTATCAGCCTCAGTGACAGAAAGAAGCAGTTGATTCTTAAGAATGACATCTGTTATTGTTCTGACAGAAGTCTGGGAGCTCCGGTTGTTGTTGTTTGTGTTGTATTCTGACCCAGTTTGTCTGAGAACTATGGTAATCATGTTTACTCAACTACAATTATCAGCTATTTGCACTGATTTATTTACTATATCATTACTTTTGAGTGGAAATCTCATGAGTCAGTTTTTCACTTGCTTTCAGCCTGTTTGCTGATGGGGTTTGGATCAGAACCACAGGGAGCAATTGGAGAATTAATTAGTTATTTAATTGCTTTTGCTTTTGAATCGGTTTGTCTGTCTATTTGATTGTCTGTCAGCAACTTTACGTGTGCAACATCTACTTCCACGTAAGGTGCAATGTAGTCAAGAATAGATCCCATTAAATTTTGGTGCATGTAGGTCAAAGGTCAAGGTGTCAGTAACCAAAAATGTGTTTTCACCATGATAAATCTTAGGGTAAATCAGGTCAAATGTCTGTGAGGTGATGGGGTTTGTTGTACCTGTCACCACTTGTTTTTTCATAAAATAATTCTACTGGTCACTCTTGACATTGGCCTCATGCTTTTGAAAAGATTTAACCAATGGAAAGTGTTAAAAATGTCCTGTGGTGCAATTCCTAAAACATGTTTGGTGATGTATTTTGGATATATTATTGGTAATAATGTAACCAAAAATTTAACAACCTGCAGAAAGGCTATTATCAAAAAAAAGGTTCAAATTAGAATGATGACCACAGATAAATGCAAAAAAAAAAAAGATGCTCATGTGAGAGAGCAACAGGTACCATTGGACTGTATGAGTTACAGGATCTTAAGTTGCAATTGAGCACCAACAACTGTTTATCTGTGTTGTACTGTAAATGAATATCTTTTCTTCTTCATAAGTACTCTACAATAATAATAATAATAACAATAAAGTGAGGAAAACATCTCTCCTCATATAATGATTTTATATTTGTTGTATCTCATCACAATAATTATGTATTTTTATTATAATTGGATTAATTGTGTAGTATAATTACATCTATTTAAAGAATTTGCTCTGTGATTAGTAAAGAACTGTGATTCTGATACTGATGATTGAAAAAAAAAAATCAACTTGATGTAATGACTTAAAATCTAAATATTTCACTAAAAGAGTCATAGTTGTTCTTCCTCCACTATATTAAACATAACTATCATCGTCCACGTGTGACCAACACAGCGACCAAACAACGTGACATCCATTCTTCCCTGCTCGTATGAAGGAACCTCCCAGCAGATGCCTTCCTGAAGCTGTCAGGTTTTTTTTCTCCTACCTTCATGATAAACAATGCCAGGAGAGATGTCTCTACTGATACTAAAACTTTTTAATGCTTCCTATTATTGTGTAAAACAATTCACTTACATCAAGGTCAAAGTTACAGAGAGCAGAAACTGGGTTCAGCCCAAAATAATGACCTGATTGTTTCAGTTTAGGTTAAAAGGCATTAATTAACCCATTTATTTTCTGTCTTAAATGGAAAGTACAGTCATTTTATGATCCCTGGCAACAAGTCTAAGATATTTATAGCAAGTTTAACAACCAAACTAAACTCTGCTTGGAAGGACACCAAATTACACAGTAAATGACTCTCTTTTGAGATGTTCTTTTCCAATAAGGCACATACCAATGTACGTTTACAACCATTAGTTAATATTTCATCTCTTCTTTTTGGTATTTTATAGATTATGACTATGTTTAACTATCGTCCTATTTATATATGTATATAATGATGAATTTATGACATTTTAATGGAAAACAAAAACTAAAATATAATTAACGTGTTATTTATTATAGGAACTACAATAAATTATTTTCCATTGTATAAGCTGGGTGTCCAGGATTTGTTCTAAATACATATCAATTTACCAAAAAACCAAACAAACTTGGAGATTGATCTTTGTATGTAGTGTATATATATATATATATATATATATATATATATATATATATATATATATATATATATATATATATATATATATATACATAACAGAAAACACTGTATTTTCTAAATTATTCTTATCAAATCCAACTGAAAAGATTGTGTGTGAGTAAAAACTGAATTTTCCACAGTGTCTGTGAACCCAACATTGCACTCAGTGTTTTTTGTTTACGTATGGATGTTGTCACTCACATTCAATAGCATTGACCTTTGACCTTGGAGAAGTACTTCCAGGTGGGGCCTCTCTGGTGTCGTACACAGACCTCCTGCAGCCACACAGATTCTTCAAACCTAAACAAACGTGATCTGACCACAAAGAAATGATGTGTGATCTCTTCATGTCCTGTTGGCACTGGAAAAAAAAGTCAAATTTGAGAATATTTAAAACTTAAGTAAAATCAATTAATGAAACATGGTACCTTTGCTTGAAATTCACTCCCATAATTGTCTGTAGTTACAAATGTGCAGTGAATTTTGAACCATATAGATAAACCATTATTAAACAAAAAAGACATAAGACAACATAAGTAAAAAATAAAACTTGCACCCTCCAGCATTGTGACAAATTAGGCTTAATTAATCAATAAAGGCAAACTTCATTAATTAATATTAATACATATTAGATTGGTAATATTTATAGAAGTTATTTTTTTATGTATAAAACCAGAAATAGAGAACACATTGCACAGAGTTAAAACATTGCAGAATCGAATCTGAAAAAGTAAGGAAAGTGCATTATTCTGTTCACTTTAAGTAACCGAGAAGATGTTGGTTAATGTACAGACTAGTTCAGTGTTAAAAACAACAGGAAAACTAAGTTAATGAGAAAAAAATTCTTTATAAGCATCAGTGAAGAACTTCAGAATCAGTACATTCCGAATATCTTTTACAAGGAGCCATGAAAGACACACACTGATCTGTAGGCAACATAAAAATAAAATAAAAGTAGTGAAACTTTGCAAAGTTTGAATAAGACAAATGAAGGAAAAAAATTTGATTAAAATGTGAAATTGTCAAAATTAATGCAATAATGGGTTTTATTCCAATCGAATGGTTCTCTCAGACGTATCCAGATTTATTTCAAAACGGTGTCTGTAAATAACAATACATTCATTTGTAATGATAGTGAAACTTTTTGAAAACTATTGCACATATTTACATAAACCAACAGTTGTGTGCTAAATAACTTTATCATTGATACAGACAATATCGGCTAACCAAGACTTCTGTCATGTGTTGTCCATGTTATCTTATTAAAGTACGTAAAAGTGTGATATTTTGCTTTTTCAAGTTGAACTATGCATTTAAACATTTTCTTACAGTCTACATGAGCTATCAATGCTATGCTCTGATCTGAATTCTTTAATTCAACTCCACAACTTCAACCCTATTTCTGAGTAATGACACCAGAAAGGTGGTTTGGAGCACTGGCCCTTTAAATACATATGATATGACCTGCTCCCTCCAGGTGCTGACTCTGCTGCTCTGTCCTATTCAACCAACAACTGAACATTTTAGATAAGAGGCTCAAAGTTTGGAAATATTTTTGGGTTTTACCACAACTGCTACTGCTGATAAACAATGATGTCACAGTCAGAGAAATGTTCATCAGGAGTCCTGACCTTATAATGTGAAAATATCATGATGTATTGAGCAGAATTCTGTAGGGTTTCTGTACATTTTAACTGGCTCTATATGTAAAGTGTTATGAGATTACTTTTATTATCATATGATGTGATACAACTAAAATTGGATTTGATTTGAATTAAAATAGGTTGTTGAAATCCACTGTATTTTAGCCAAAATTAATATAAAGATAGTTTTGCAGCACCTGAATGGTTCAAAGTCAAACTTTTTCAACTATTATGCTCCAAATTCACAAATAAATGAACCAAAGTCTATTATAAATATATATTAAAGTGGGTTAAGCAAAAAAAAAGACCCCTTTAAAGCATGAATTTTACTTGTAATTGACTTTTATACACAGTGGAATTTCCACCTTTGTTCCAGTAAATGTTCCCTCTGTTTGTGCTAGACATAAGACAGTCTTCCTGCAGACTGTCTGTGGTTTAAGGTTCAGAGGACCGACTCACTTTGAGAGTCCAGGTAGAGCTGATGACCCATCAGATGACTAAGACTCACACACAGACTTGCGTGATATCAGGGGCGCCGCGGTCCCCTTAGGGAAGATTACACGTACAGAAAGCACGCTTGCAGGCACCTGCTAAGGATTTTGGAAAAAATAAATTCCTCACATTCATGTTCTCGGTGCTCTGCAGTGACCCCTCAGTTCACACACCAGCATACCAGAGGAACTGCAGGGAGGAATGATAATTTCTTTCCAGCTTCACTAATGCAACAAGCCACAGCCTTTGTCCCGCACACATTCCTCTGACACATGGAGCAGATTTGGGTAACGACGGCCTGACAGCTGATCTTTAGCTGATGATGTTTTCAGCCACAGGCGAGTATGGTGCATGAGGCAGACTGAGACACTGTCAACATCTGCAGCCACAAGGAGCGCAGTTTGTGATGGAAAGTTAAATCAACTGAAACATCGTGCAAAGAAGTGTTTGATCAGCCTCTTTGTAATGTAAGAGACAAATGATCTGCCTGCTACAGATGATCCCTGCTCAGCTGTTACACACATTAATGAACTGAGTCTCAACCTGAGTCAGATTTGTTCATTTTTTCCAAATACATCTACATAAAATGTACCAGTTACTGAGGTTCTGCCATCCTCTCCTTCATACAATTAATTAAGATAAGCAGGGTGCTCTGGGGGAGCCATAACCCCCTTTCCATGAAACATGAGCTGCCCTTGAAAAGTGATTTATGAAAAGGGGGGGGGGGGTTCTATAATAATGACAATAAAGTTTATATTTTATATATGTTTAAAAAATATTGAACATGGTGTATTATTTCCTACACAATTTCTCATCTATTAAATGTATGATCCATACAGTATGATTTCTCACAAATTCACCATTGCTTAATATAGTTACAATGGTGTCGATACCTACTGTGACCACTGAAGTGTGGTGGCGCTACCAGTTAAAATTCTCTCTCGTTCTACATAAAAATTATAAAAGAAGAAGAAAGGGAGCAACTACATGCAAAAAGTCACTTGCGAAAACAAGTGACTATGCTTGTTATATTGTTTATGACAAGTATCATATGTTTGTATGATCATGGTCATAGGGGGGCTATGACCATGGTTTGGTTCACACACTGAAGATAAGCCTAGATAAGATATACTTTATTACCCGTGGGGGAAAATTTGTTGTAGGTAATAGTGCATGGGGCTACAATGTTATTCACAGGACATCATACAACAAAAGACATCACAACGTAAGCATAAATAATAATAATACCACAGCAGACGTGACAAAAATATGATGACATGGCATGTTAAGACAAGTATAAGATACAACACAACACCACATAATAAATAAAATAAAGCTATTACACTGCCCTGAACCTATACTAAAAATGTAATGGCATCATTGAATGAAAATCAGGTACTTAAAAGTTAAAGTACTTCAAATATTACAGATAGAAGTGAGACACCACCATCAAAATCAAATCAATAAATAAATGGTCAGGCATTATCAAAATTTCGAGGTAAGTGGATGTGATTTATTAACCCATGACTGCAAAGCCATTCACCCAACATCATTATAAAGTTTGCAGATGATACAGTGGTGGTCGGCCTGATCTCCAATAACAGGATAACGGTCTACATGGAGGATGGTCTGGCGTCATGGTGTCGTACTAACAACCTGGACCTGAATGTCTCCAAAACCAAGGAGATGATTGTAGACTTCTGAAGGGAGAAGCAGAGGAGCCATCACACCCCTCTCAGGATCTTCAGGACTCTGGTGGAGAGAGACTCAGCAGCAACAGGTACCGCAGAGTCCACATCTCAGAGAACCTTTTCCACTGCAGCAGTCCAGTCTGTGCTCACTGGGACCATCACCGCCTGGTACAGCAGCTGTACGGTGCAGGACAGGAAAGCTCTGCATAGAGTGATCCGCTGTGCTGAACGGACCACCAGCACAGCCCTGCCCTCCATGCAAGAGGTGTACACCAGGCAGTGCACTACCAGAGCACAAAGGATAATAAATATAATAAATTCTTTCAGTGGCTGCCATCGGGTAAACGCCTCTGGTCCTGCAGGGCAAAAACACAGTGACTGAGGAAGAGCTTCTACCCCCAGGCCACCCCCAACCACTACATAGCTACATACACACTCATCTGTCCCAACCAAAACCGCTCAGAACGACTGTTACTTATACTGGTTCACTGTGTATATGATATGTACATTCTTGTATTTATAATCATATATACATATAATAGATATTATGTATACATCATATAGTCATATGTATATCCATGTACATATTTATATTCCCTCTGGGCTAGAGATGGACAAGGGTGATTATTTAAAATGGTTACTTACAACAGCATCTATTCCATTATGTTTATAAAATTGATATCTTGCTATGTTGTACTCTGTTGACATTAACCCTTTACCAAGGAAGTGACTATTTCTGGTCATTTCCAGATACATTACAATTCAGCGACAGCAAGAGTTCAAGTGAGGACAGTGATACAACAACCTCAGGTCTAATGTGGTCTAAAGAGTCTGTAAGGTCTAATGGGGTCTACAAGGTCTGTAATGTCTAATGTGGTCTACAGGGTCTGTAAGGTCTAATGTGGTCTAAAGAGTCTGTAAGTTCTAATGTGGTCTACAGGGTCTGTAAGGTCTAATGTGGTCTGGAGGGTCTGTAATGTCTAATGTGGTCTACAGGGTCTGTAAGGTCTAATGTGGTCTACAGGGTCTGTAAGGTCTAATGTGGTCTACAGGGTCTGTAAGGTCTAATGTGGTCTACAGGGTCTGTAAGGTCTAATGTGGTCTAGAGGGGCTGTAAGTTCTAATGTGGTCTACAGGGTCTGTAAGGTCTAATGTGGTCTACAGGGTCTATAAGGTCTAATGTGGTCTACAGGGTCTGTAAGGTCTAATGTGGTCTACAGGGTCTGTAAGGTCTAATGTGGTCTACAGGGTCTGTAAGGTCTAATGTGGTCTAGAGGGTCTGTAAGTTCTAATGTGGTCTACAGGGTCTGTAATGTCTAATGTGGTATACAGGGTCTGTAATGTCTAATGTGGTCTACAGGGTCTGTAAGGTCTAATGTGGTCTACAGGGTCTGTAAGGTTTAATGTGGTCTACAGGGTCTGTAAGGTCTAATGTGGTCTACAGGGTCTGTAAGGTCTAATGTGGTCTACAGGGTCTGTAAGTTCTAATGTGGTCTACAGGGTCTGTAAGGTCTAATGTGGTCTAAAGAGTCTGTAAGTTCTAATGTGGTCTACAGGGTCTGTAAGGTCTAATGTGGTCTGGAGGGTCTGTAGTGTCTAATGTGGTCTACAGGGTCTGTAAGGTCTAATGTGGTCTACAGGGTCTGTAATGTCTAATGTGGTCTACAGGGTCTGTAAGGTCTAATGTGGTCTACAGGGTCTATAAGGTCTAATGTGGTCTACAGGGTCTGTAAGGTCTAATGTGGTCTACAGGGTCTGTAAGTTCTAATGTGGTCTACAGGGTCTGTAAGGTCTAATGTGGTCTAGAGGGTCTGTAATGTCTAATGTGGTCTACAGGGTCTGTAAGGTCTAATGTGGTCTACAGGGTCTGTAAGGTCTAATGTGGTCTAGAGGGTCTGTAAGTTCTAATGTGGTCTACAGGGTCTGTAATGTCTAATGTGGTCTACAGGGTCTGTAATGTCTAATGTGGTCTACAGGGTCTGTAAGGTCTAATGTGGTCTACAGGGTTTGTAAGGTCTAATGTGGTCTAGAGGGTTTTTAAGGTCTAATGTGGTCTAGAAGGTCTAAGGTCTAAGCCTGGTTTCCTGGTGGAAGGCTCAGATCTTACACCACTGGTCCAATGTTCCAACTTTTCACTGTTAATCCAATGGTTTTTACAGTGTGGACTGACATGGATAAGAAGGAAGCAGTAATGATGAGTAGACTCATTCCACTCCAGGTTAGGAAGCCAGGGGTTGTAGGTTCAAAGGTTAGACCAGAGGAGACTAGAGTAGAGTACTGTAGTGTAGTAACAAGCCTTCCTTGGTCATGTTCAGGTCTGACTGTCTGTCACCTCTGTGGGGGGCAGGTTGGACACCCCTCTCTGTGGTATCAGCTGGTTGGCCAGGCCCTGCGGTCCTACTTGTTGGTCCCTGGTCCTTGGAGGGGATGTGACTGTAGTTTCTGACGTCACCTCAGTCTTATTCTCTTTCCTTTAGATTGAAGATTCAACTGTATTTGTGTCCCTGCAGGGTAATTAATGTTGCAGCAAGTCAAACATGTACAAGATATAAGGTTAAAAGTCTAAATGGGAGAATTAATACAGCAAATTGAGACAACAAAGGAGAAAGTACACAAGTGCGTATCAGTCTGTGCCGATAACAACAACAAGGAAATGAAAAACCGGTTGTGTGTAAGAAGCCACAGAAAAACAGTCAGTCATGTATGACTTGCATTAAATTCAAAATGGAAATGGCTGTGGGGGTGAGGGAGTCCTTGTACTTGTTGCTTTTTTTATGAGGGGGGTCTGAGCCAAAAACCAGAAGGCAGAACCTGGAACTCAGAATGTAAAGCACCATTAGCCTCCATGATGATCTGCTACTTAAATAGATCTGTGAGTGTGTTTTGTTGAACTCTTCAAATCTTATTACTCATCTTTTATCACTTGGCTTAGTGCGTTTTGTAGCAGTCAACCCAGCACAAATTCCATCTATGAAAAGGACAAAGTAGGACCAAATAAATAGGACAGTTTGCTCAGACAGAACAGTTGTTGCTAGCCTTTTTTTTTTTTATTCTGCAAATTCTCTAAGTGGCAGGTAAAATGTAGCTTATTATCCAGAAGAGTCCCAATATATTTGTAGTTTCTATTGTCTGGCCTTTTTTTGACTGGTTCTGTGGGATTTTTTTTTTTAAATCAATGCACATGTCCTTAGTTTTCTGTACCTATAATTGAAGAAAAGCATTGTCACACCAGTCTACAAAGTCATGGACCACAGGACCATTGGCATAGGCTACTCATCGTTATAAAGGAGGCTGACTATTACTGAATTGTCTGCAAATTTGAGAATAAATCTGTTTTCATGCCGACTGCAGCGATCATCAGTTTACAGATTACAGAGGAGACCCAGTGGATGATGTCATTTCTCCCAACATGCATCCATTCACCCTCACTCTCTGTTTCCTGGATGTTAACAAGTCAAGAATCCAGCCCACAACATTAGTGGTACAAAAGTTATTCAACATTTTAAATCAGTTGATGTTTTTGGTCATCAGTGGCTGTTTGTGTCTTTATAAGTTAAACTCTTACACAGTAGACCTACTGACAGAAACAAGAACAGCTCAAGTGGTAAAGTATCTAAAAAAAAAAAAGTATTAACAAGTGGAGCCAGACACAACAAACCCCGCCTCTTGCAAATGTTTTACCTGATTTGCCCTACATGTTGTCAGATTCAGATAACATTATTTATTCCCAAGGGACAATTCAGTTAGTAGATATGGGTTAGAGCAAATGAAAATGAAATTAAACACTAGACAAATTACAGAATACACACAGATCTATTAATGAACAGGACAAATGAAGGATCCAACCATAAAGCGCAGCAGTGACAATATATCTTAAATAACTCAGCTAAAAAAAGGAAAATAATGAATTCATGAAATAAAAGTAAAGTAACTAATCTACTTTCCTTTTAACTTTACCCTAAAAACACATGTATGCTGTCACTATCTGACCAACAGAGCATCTCCTGTTTATTGTCATTGTGAAAACACAGTTTTGATTACCTTGACCTTTGACCTGCATTCACCAAATTTGAATGGGATCTATTCTGGACCACCTTGCACCTCTCCTGAAAATTTAATGGAAATTGGTCCTGTAATTTTTGCGTCAAACAAACAGACAAACTCCCTCATAGCCAATGGGATGCTACGTACAATACATACATGACGTATTTACGTACATTATATAGTTACGTACAGTAATATACACAGTATTTATGTCTTGAAGGTTTCACTTTCCTTTCATAAATCGAAATTTCTTTCATATTCAGAGACAAATAATTGAGGTACACGTTTTTCATTACTTGGTTTATTCATTAGCTGGGTCTTTCATAAGTAGAGGTACCACTGCATTTTATTTTGGGTTGATGAATAGTATATAGTGCATCATAACATAAGCATATTATTTCCATACTATAAGGCACACTGTAAATGAATGGCTTATTTTTTTATTTTTCATATATAAAGCACAATGGACTATAATGCGCATTAAGCGAAACAAAACAGATAAGTCAGTCAGTCAAACTTTGTTAAAAAGGTTCACGACTCTCACCTTTGTGAGTTAATGAGCATATTCACAATAACTCACAACCCTATTTAGTTGTAACACATAACAAAACACATTCTTATACTGCTAAATCAAACGTTAGTGTATTCACAATAATTGTCAAAATTGTTCAGTTTTAACACATAAAATACAACACAATATACTGACTTTTTCAGTACAGTCCTTATACACGTACTGTATAGTAATATCATGGTGAAGTACAGTATGTTTTACTCCAAGCTGTGAGCATCCCGTATGACACGAAATCGCTTCAAAGTCACTACACACGACCAGAATTAATCCATATATAAAACGCTCTGGATTATAAAGCACACTGTCATTTTTAGGAGAAAATTAAAGGCTTTTAAGTGTGCCTCATAGTCCAGAATATACAATATATTTTATTGAGTACATGTGAAAATGTGGAATATAAAATACTGGTGTCGTGAAATAAAAGTATTGTTTAATTTATCAGAAATACCTCAAATATGTAGTTCCAAAATATGCAGAAAAAGCTCAGTCTGAGTCTTAACTTAAGCTGCTTTGTAGAAAATATTCCAGAGGCACGTTAGGGATTGAAGCATGAAATGTTTCCAATACTTAAACTGACACTTAAAAGTATTATGCAAGTGAATCATCCGCAGTTTTAGGTGATTCAACTCAGCCTGAACAACATGGAAAGTTCGCAGAACTCCAGGGAGGTCTGCCGGCTCTAACGCACCAGTGAACAAACAAAGTTATGAGAAGCTGTTAGGATGATGCTGGGTGAGGAAGGGGATGCTGTTTACTGTGTGGTGGTGAATGAAAGGTGCCAGGTGCCACCTGCACCGGACAGACCCCACAGGCTGCATCAGGTCCAGTCAAAGGATCTTTCCCAACATTTCTGTCCTCACATCCAGCCTGTTTATGTGAGTGGGTTCCAATCAGCAAAGCAGACATTACCGGGCATTACCACTGAGGTTCCTGTTGTTCACTCACATCATGTCTTCCTCCTCCTCTTCCTCTTCCTCATGTTCCTTTTTCTTTTGACTCAGACAATGAAGATAGATTTAATTTTTTTTTTTAATGAATAGATTGAAATCGTACCCTGATTAAAAAAAATAAGAGGTCAAGTCCGAAAACTACAACCATGTCTGAAGGCAGGTATTTATGATTTATCTTTGTTATTGTCATTATACAGTTACACCACCCTTGTTTTCTTCAATTTCTTGTTCATTTTAATACCTGGTACAACTAAAGGTACATTTGTTTGGACAAATGTAATGATAACAACAAAAATAGGTCATACAAGTTTCATTTCAGAGCTGGTATCGATCCATTTTCCATGTTTTCTTCATAATAAACAAAATCCTTTCAGTTCTTACATCAGTATCTATGTCACTGTACTGACAATAACAGTCTTTTATTCATTCCATATGTTTTAGTCACATGATACGCACAGGAGTTAGTACTAGATTCCATAATCATTATTTTTTTTATGTCTTTTGATGGTTTAATAATTTTTCCATGCCTGTACATATTTATTTCTCACCCTTTTTTCTTCACCTATGGCAAGAAAATACAGTAAATACATGTATATAAAAACGTTTACACTCTTGTTGGACCCATAAAGCAGTGTTTCCCAACCAGTGTGCTGTGGCATAGTCATGTACTGTGAGAAATCAGCAGGTGTGCCGTGAAAAATGATGTCATTTCACCTTATTGGTACTGTAAGTGAGCCACAGACAACACACACCACTGATCCACTCTGAGCTGTCAGCTTTGTGTTTAACTAAACAGACTCGGGTTTTGAACTGAATACGTAAATCAAGACTAGATTTGCATTATATTTCAATAAATATACTTTTTGTGAGATTTTTCTTTGGTAGTGCGCCTTGTGATGTTTCTTATGTAAAATATGTTTGTGGCTATAAACACTGTCATAAAACATCAACGTAGTCCATTAATATAGAATAAAATAATTGAATACGTTCACATAGGAAATCATTTTGTATTTCATTTTGTGGGGTAAAACTGTGGAACGGTTTGGGGGAGGAGCTTAAACAGTGTCATAGTCTACATCAGTTTAAAACAGAATATAAACAATATATCTTTCTACAATATGAGAATGACATGGAGGTGTGAAGGTTTTCCTTCATCTATGTTTGATAATTCTGTATTTATTTTGTTCACAGTGGCTCATTTTGGATCCATATTAAGTTATTAGTGTCAGCTTATTTTCATTCTTTTCATTTCGTTTATTTTTTTGTGTTTTTCATCTTTTCCACAAATGTATTATTATTATTATTATTATTATTATTATTATTATTATTATTATTGAGTGTTGCTGTTGGTTCTATATTTATTCTTGTGTATGGTTTTCATTTTATGTTATATGTATGTGTATATATATATATATATATATATATATATATATATATATATATATATATATTATGTATCAGAAAAAGTTAACAAATCTAGTGTTCTTTTCTTTTGGAGGAAGGGGATTTTGTTAGAAAATTTGACACAGTAAGAAGGGGTGGGATTTTATAAGTGTTTTCTTTTTCATTATTATTATTATTATTATTATTATTATTATTATTATTATTATTATTATTATTATTATTATTATTATTATTATGTTCAAATAAATCAATCAAATCAAAATCAAAAATATGCCCACCCCTTTTTCACACATTTTTGACCCAGGTTGACACAGACTGTGGGAGGAGCTTTAACAACCATAAAAGACACAAACTGAACTAAACAGTTCAGGTGATTAGTGTGACCTCTGACCCATGACAAGAAGCAGCACGGAAACACTTAACACGTACTGAATGAAACCTGGCATAAAACATACAATTAATACAAGTGGTGCCAAGTACAACAAACCCCGCCCCCCTTAGACACATTTTACCTAATGTTCCCTATCTCTTATCATTGTGGAAACATATTTTTGGTGACTGTGACCTACATTCACCAAAATTTAATGGGATCTATTTTTGATCACCTCACATTTTTCCTGAAAATTTCATGGAAACGAGTTCAATAGTTTTTGCGTAAAGCTGCTGACAATCAAACAGACGAACCGACTCAAAAACAATACCCCTCTCCCCTCTTCGGGGGAGGGGTAATACTGCATCTCATATTGACTGAACAAACAGGCTGAAGTTATGCTGAATACAAAGGAAGGTCAGACTAAAAATGACCACTTGGTTTATAGAAGCTGTTTTTCCACTGATACTTTTTTTTCCTGTTGTACATACTTGACATATATGAAGATTGGACCGAGAAGTTCACATGTGGTCATTAGAACTTTACTAAATGGACACAATGTTGGCCAATATAAAACCTTTATTCACTCTTGCAGTATATCAAAGTGGAGACATCTTTTGCAGTAAATGGGATAATCTATGGAACGGTTTTTGGGACAAAATTAAGCGTATTCACAGGAAAGTACAGTGTGTCTTTGGTTGTAATTTAGCATGAAATAAATATTTGCAAACTCTAAAATGAATCCATTTGTACTTATAATGAGTTGTGTTGTGATATTTGTCAGAAAACAAATCAAAAGTTGGGACATTAAAAATGACATTTACGAAATGAAAAGTGACACTGTCTTCAGTATGAATATGAATTTCTCAGATGGAAGTCATCACTTACATCATCACAACACAAGCGTTATCCATTGAACACAGAATAGAGACAGAATGATTGAATGGTTCCTTTTTATTTTTAAAAATCTATTTTTTTTAATTTAATTGTATCTTTTTTCCTCTTTCTTATGTTTTTTTCTTTGCTCTTCTCTTTGTCTATTTTATTAGTAACAAAAAGTAATGAAGTGGGAAGTATAAATAGTGAAACAAAATAAAGATTTAATAAAACAAGTAAAATAATAATAATAAAAAAAAGAAATATCTATATTTTGGTGCTTTGTTGCTCAGTGAGAGAGCTTCATACATGGAAACTGTTACAATCTGTCCCTGACCAAAGATAGTCTGGGGTGGAATTCTGGTAATATCAGATATTTAAGGTAACCCTGTCACAGTGTGTTTGATCCTATGACCTACGTCCATTAACTAACCAATGGGAACAACTCTGTGATCAATGTGACATGTCTGTTTATGTACAAATACTAAAAATACTTTCCTCAAGCGTTCTCTCAACAAATCCCATGTGACTAAAAAGCATTTTTACTACAGACACAATAATAAAAGTGACCTCCATAAAGACGATACCTACAACTGCTATGACTTAAACAGCATGGTATGTGTTATACATTCTAATAATATTTCTTTTCTTGTCTTTTGTACGTGGTGTACAAAACTTAGTATCAAAAAACATCCATCACGTGTGGAAACAGTGTCTGAATTTGCCATTTCCAGTCTTTCCAGCCACTAGCAACATCAGTGTTTCTGTAAAAGGAAATGTCAGTGTGCTTCTACTCCGCATTTTTGAATGTCATGTCTCATCTTGCCTATGGTCTGATCAGTCGTCATGTCCATAGAACTGGCTGCAGACACTCAGCAATGGGGATGGAAGACACAAATCGAATGATCAAAATGCTCAGAGACCTTGGTATCCATAGGTAGGTTCTGCAAAACACAATTAGAACAATGTCCGAGGCAACCAAATGTACAAGCCAATGGGTATGGATCAAGCAGAAGCAGCCATAAAGCATCAACGTCATTCATTAATACACCCCTTTTTTCACAAATTTGTGACCCAGGTTGACACAGTCTTTGGGAGGGGCTTTAACAGGACTGACACAGACTGTGGGAGCCTCGTACCCTCGTATATTGTTGAAAATTAATTACATTGATTATATTGTGGGTCACTTTGACCCATACTTTATAAAAATGCCTGCGTTTTAAAGTTTAAATAAAGTCTGTGGGTGACAGTATGGTGAAGCAGGAGTGCTGAGTGCTGTCCCATTAAGAATGAATGAGGTTTTTCTTCTATCCCTGTGTAAAATAAGTGCAACATTACAAAATAATATTTTGATGCATTGATTAGAAGTTATAGCCACATCAACATGACCCCATTCATTTTGGATGGACATTTTTCACTGGTTTTCTCATATTGGGTTGTTACACACTATTCCTGTACAGGACACACATTTTATTGTCAAAATTTTTCCAACAGTTTTGGCTCCATTTCTTTCCCCCCAAAATGTTTTGTATAAGCCATAATAATAAATATCATGGACAGTAGTCCCTGTGTGCATTGCATTACATGCAAGCACAAATGTAATAAAAAATATTACTTTGACCTACTGTTCCCAAAATCTAATAAGATCTATTTTTGGTCACTGGCGATCTATAAATCAAATTTGGTAAGAATTCTAGTAATAGTTTTGCTGCTGAGTGTTAAAAAACAACCAAACCAAACTAAACCAAACCAAAAACAATAGGCCTTGCCTCCTATTTGGGGTAATTATATATTCAACATATTCTCTCTATATAGTTAATGGATGGTGGAACCTGGATATTTACCATTAGATTCTGAAGTAATAGTTCATTATTTGCCTGTTGCAAAATAAGAGCCAGAACTGAACATATTTGGACCAAAGCGGTAGAATTACAGGGGTCAAAGGTGAGCTAATTCTAAATACTAGCTTACCGACTCTGTAAAACTGTCAAATCTTCAAGTGTTATGAAAATGTTATGGAGACTGTTATTTACAACTATAAAGGACACTGCCTGTCAGGAAAAATGATTGGAAAAAAAGTGAAATTCCAGGAGTCCAACTTAGCAGGTGAACAAAACCTGTCAATCAAAGCTTGACATGACAAACGTAAAAGCCTTTTTTATCTGACTTGAGATCTGACTAATGATAGAGTTAAAAATAGACCACTATTACCAGTGTCATGGAAACTGTTAATTAATACTTAAAATAATCTTTAAATAATGCACTCTTGAGACAAATGAATAAAAAATACACATTTGATAGGGGATTAATTAGTTATTATTTTGATCAAAATAAGTTTATAATGTAACCATCTTAGGACAAACCTAGATAATTGGACGTCAACCAACTTCATCGATCTCCTTAAACAGTTGTGTTTAACTCCTTACACAACAGTTTTAGTAGACACACTGTCTGACTTCTGATTTCTGAAATAGCTTGTCTTGACAGAGTGAAAATATATTTCACAGCAGATGGGCTTGAATTACACTGACCAGTATCTGCTTTACATTTTAGTTTAGTTTAGTACATTTTAGTTCCAAAGACTTAGTCTCTCTTTAAACAATTAGGCGTATGTTTGGACAATTACCATAATTACCATTAATGTTTAATAATTAATATGTATTAAAATGATAGCTTCTCAACCAGTTTCAGACAGAGGAGGAGGACAGTGTATTTTCAGTGAAATATTCAATGTATGTGCACTGAAAAAAGTAAAACATTGAATCAATTAAAAAAAACTTCAATAAAACGTCAGATAAAGTGTTTGATTGGGTCATGGTACTCTGTTTTGGGGGTGTGGGCAGGAAATTTTGGAGAGGAAAAAAAAACATGGTTATAAGATTAAAAAGTCATAAATATGGGATAAGAAATATATAATTATGAGAAAAAGAGTCAAAATTATAAGATAAAATCAAAATTCATAGATAAAAGGTCAACATTATGTGATAAAATGGTACAATTGGGATAGAAAGTCAAAATTCTGAGATACAAGACTATCATTCCAACAGATTTAACCAGAGGGACATCATTCCGTAAGTTTTAATGTACATATGTAAGGCATGCTATTCTTGTTTTAGACATTTAAAGTTCATATAATTCACATTTTTTGTGCAATTTTCATAATATAATTAAACATATTTTTGGTACTAAAACAAAGACAAACATTTGGAGTTACAATTATTTATTTGATATCACACTGGGCTGCATGCGTCTCCTGAACTAAAAGGATATCATTTTTGTTTTGGACATTCATTCTAATCTACTCAATTCTTCTTATGCTTTAAGAAATGAATAACTGTGTGTATAACTATTAATAAACCTATCATGTTCAAAGTGTCAGACACTTATTATCCTCTGTATCTCATCTGCCTGAGGCCCCTGTGAGCCTCAGGACTCCAGTAAGAAGCTGTCTGTCGACGCCTGCAGCCCGTGGCAGGAGGTAATGGAGCAGTTAAGGAGTGTTTGAGGTGTGTATCTGTCAGACGGCGAGGGGTGCTGCAGGCTCACAGCTCTGGGATTAGCGTGACAGAGAAACCCAGCGTCAGAGTTGACGGGGTGACCTCACTGTCACCACATACCTTTGACTTTTCCTGAGCAACACAGGAATATTTTTCATAGTTTGAGCAGAAAGGGTGAAACTATAAATTTTATTGCATGTGCGTCTGTTGTTTCCGTCAGGGCTTTGGTGGCATTAAGTAGCCCACCAGGGACCTGACCTCTGTGACCTTTGGCTCCGGCTTTGATCCCTGGTGTTGTTGGCGGGGATGTCTTTGGGACAGGTCAGGAATTAGGAGAGAGTTAGACGCCTCCTACAAACAAGTGGTGACACCAGTGCTTTGCCAGAATATTTCATGCTTAACCAGGCTTTTCATGGAGCTCATTACCCAAGTAAGGCCAGGGGGGTTGTGTGTGTGTGTGTGTGTGTGTGTGTGTGTGTGTGTGTGTGTGTGTGTGTGTGTGTGTGTGTGTGTGTGTGTGTGTGTGTGAGGCATCAGGTTGAGATGAAGAATGTGGATAAGTTCGCCAGCATAAGAATTAAAAATAACAACTGTCCAACTGGAGTCGTCTGGACCATTTGTGCAGGTGTTAACAGCAAAAGACTGAGAATAACCTGATATAAATGTTGTTCTAACTTAACCCTACAGTATCCTGGTGTGTGTTTACTCACACTTAATCTTAAAAATCAATCAAATAAAAAGGACACATGTCACCCCTTTGCTGATTGAACTACACAGGCTGACTATAGCTGCCTATACTGTAGCTGCCTATAGCCGCCTATAGCTGCCTATAGCCACCTATAGCTGCCTATAGATGCCTATAGCCACCTATAGCTGCCTATAGATGCCTATAGCCACCTATAGCTGCCTATAGCTGCCTATAGCCACCTATAGCTGCCTATAGATGCCTATAGCTGCCTATAGCCACCTATAGCCACCTATAGCTGCCTATAGATGCCTATAGCTGCCTATAGCCACCTATAGCCACCTATAGCTGCCTATAGCTGCCTATAGCCACCTATAGCCACCTATAGCCACCTATAGCTGCCTATAGCTGCCTATAGCCACCTATAGCTGCCTATAGCTGCCTATAGCCACCTATAGCTGCCTATAGCTGCCTATAGCCACCTATAGCTGCCTATAGCTGCCTATAGCCACCTATAGCCACCTATAGATGCCTATAGCTGCCTATAGCTGCCTATAGCTGCCTATAGCTGCCTATAGCCACCTATAGCTGCCTATAGGTGCCTATAGCCACCTATAGCTGCCTATAGCCACCTATAGCTGCCTATAGCCACCTATAGCTGCCTATAGCCACCTATAGCTGCCTGTGTACATTTGAACTCTTTGATAGTGGTGTACAAAACCCTGCATGGGTTTGTTCCAGCATCTTAGACCTGCTGGTTCCATATGAAGCATCCAGAGCCCTGAGGTCATAGGTCATCAGGAACAGGTCTACTGTGTGTTCCCAAAATCAGAACCAAACAAAGTCAAACATCATTCAGTTGTTCTGCTCCTCACCTGTGGAACAAACTACATGAATAAAACTGTCAGTACATTTAAATCAGGCCTGAAAACATTACTGTTCACTGGAGCTTTTGACTCTCATTTGTTTTTAAAGGTTTTGTCTCTATTTTAATTGTTTTTTTAATACATCTTGATGATTTCATTTTCTTATATGCTTTATGTAAAGCACCGGTACATGAAATGTGCTATACAAATAAATTTGCCTTGCCATACTTGGGTATGTGTTCCCCCACATCCACTTGGTTCATCAACTGAATGTGGTCTACTGTAGCAGTCTCCATACCCTGCACAAGACAACATAGACTGTTTGCACGGTTAGTTCCATGTTGGTGGAATGGTCCACTCAATGCTATAAGGACAGGAGCATCCCTCCTAATGTTTATGAAGCTCTTGAAGACCCACCTCTCCAGAAAGCACTTTCATTTAGTTATTTCTATTATATTTTTGATTGTTTTTACTTGGTACTCTGTTTTACTTGCACAGTTGTTTTTATTATTCATTTTAAGACTAGCAACTGCTTCTCAAGTGTGCCAAAAATTAAATATTACTTCCATTATAACAACTGTTTTTGATCCATAAGACATTAAGGCATAAATTATGCAATATATACTGTATATTTGTGTGGGTTTTTTTGCATGAAATATATACTGACATCATGTCCAACAGATAATTTTTACGTTAAAAATGGTTTGTTTACATTAAAACACAATCCTTACAATTATCGAGTGTTTATTTTTAACTCTTTTACATTTTTTACCTATTACATCAACTTCAGCTGCAAATAAAAAAAATCCAAACTGTTGGAATTGCTTTGGACATGATTCCACAAATGTGCTTTTTTCCCACACACTGAGTAAGGGTCTTTCTGGGAGGGTTAACACACAGACAAACTAGTGCAGGGATCCTGATCCTGAACCATAAGCATACAACAAAACTAAAGTGCATTGCAGTGTTAATGGTTTATAGTGTGCAAGACTAAACTAGTTTTACACTGTTCGTAACCTGTAATAAACTGTTACATCACATTTAATTTCATGCACTTTTCTTTGTCCATAAACGAAGCTATGAAACAATACAATTATATGTACTTGATTCTTGACAACTAACAAAGAACAAACCAGCCTCTGCAGTTGTGTAACTAAACTGTAATCAAAGAAACAAACTGAAAGACCAGAAAACAAACAATAATATCTTTCCTGTTTCTCAGCTGTACATTTTGTGATTACAGTGTTTTAGATGAAGCAACAGCTGGAAAACAAAGTCGTATTAATTCTGCATTCCAGGCAAATGTAACACATGTTTTCCCAACTTTCTACTGGTGAAAATGCAGTGGAACGTCAGTCAAATTTTAACTCTTCACTCGTGTATTCCCGGTATCGAGCTCTGACATCACATGACCAGAGAACAACAGCACCCATGGATTTATTAAAACAATATAACATTAATTAACATTTTTTATTTGGTAATGTTCTGCATAAACAGCACCTGCTTTAAAGTTAGAAAGCTTTTAGTCCATTGAGTGCAAGAATAAATTAATACATATCAATATAACATAATATAAAAGGTATAAGTGATTATTTTGTCTTTTTCACAGTTTTTCTTCTTCTTTACTGTCAAATACTATTACCACTAAAAACACACTAGGTAGTTGTAGTAGAGCCTCTGGTTTGGCTACATCCACCTAGTGTCGGTGTGTTATTTTATAGGTAGCTTTTTTTAAAGTCTTTTTGGCTACTTTATTTGGGGCTTCTTTTTAGGGCTCTTGTCACTTTTATTGATCTATTATTTATGTTTTCCCTCTTTATGGTAGCTCTTTATCTTATTGTGTTTGTGTGTGCAAGCAATGGAAAATCTGCTCAGAGAAATGTTTCTCCAAAATATTGACCTTCTATGTGCAAATGTCATGACGTAACTGGTTAGAACCATTTTATAGACTTTAAAACAAAACATATATATATATATTACCAGCATACATGCAGCTTTTTTTTTTTTTTTTTTTTTTTTATCAAATAGTACTTTTTATATATTGAGATTTATCTATAGGGCCGGGCCTCATTTGTAGTATCAGTCCTTTTCTCCTGCTGCAAATGTGGGGCATGACAGCACAGATCACAATTTACAATTATGCAACAAAAGTAGGTCAAACAACAGCAAATGACAGTGAAAAACATTTACAACCCAAATTAGGACTGAAACAGGAAAACAAATGTAGGTATTAAACATGATGAATGTTTTTATGATGTTAAATTAAAGTCAATGTCTATCTATCTGTCTGTCTGTCTGTCTATCCGTCTGTCTCTGTCTCTCTCTCTCTCTCTTTCTGAAGTTGAAATGACTTTAAATGAGCATAAGCCTTGTATGGTCTGGCATGCTGGTTGGTTACCTCACCCCCCAAACCAGAGGAGAGGGTATTGTTTTGTGTGTTTCTTTGTCCATCTGTCTGTCTGGACCAATTTCTGTTACATTTTCAGGAGAGGTACCTGGTGGTCTACGATAGATCCCAGTACATTTTGGTGAATGTAGATCAAAAGTCAAGGTTAAGGTCACCAAAATATGTTTTCGCAATGATAAAATCAGGTTAACATTGTTGCGAGGGGGCAGGGTTTGTTGTGCCTGGCACCATTTGTTTACAAAGTTGTTAGTTGTGTTTTTAAGCCATTCCTTACCTGCTCAAAAACCTGCCTGGAATGCAGCAGACAGGGCTTTTTTGTTGATTATATAAAAGTATGCCGTAGCTAATAAACAAAACCTGTCAACACTGATGTTAGCAACAGACATGTTTCTGAGAGTTGACAAGTGAAACACACATTAAACCAACACATCAGGCCTCTATTCACCAGATGAAATGAGCTGGAAGAGATGAATTGAAGGTGAGTGAATATTAAGTATTGTACTGGATGTACAATTGGATGGATTAGTTGTTATTTTCTTGCATGTCCATGTAAAAATAATGAGGACAACTGCACCACAAAGAGCGTGGCATGATAGGAATGACAGTTGTTTATTTTAATTGTCTTTCTGTAGGTGCCTTTGTTTAAAAACAGAATTCAGGATAAGACTGCCATCTGATATTATCTCAATCTCCATGAGTCACTGTGTCTTTCCGATAAAATACTGAGGTATGTCATGTATTTACCTCAGAATCAGGTGTGACACATCCCATAAGCAGATCATATCTTACAGGGAGTGGTGGGATGTTAGGGGTTATTTTTACTCACAAACTACACTGAAAGCACGTTGGGATACTTTAGTTTCATTTCATGTCATTTTAGACTTTTACTTCACTACATTTTACAGGTAACTATTATCTAAAACTATTACAGTTTTGGTTATTGTTAAGATTATGTTTCCCAAAATAATCTCAAAGCGTGTTGATTTTCACTGTTTGTGATAAATTGAAGTAGATAAAATGTTCCTTTCTGGATTTAGAAAGTCTCCATTTTTAATTGAAAGCTCAGAGTGTGCGTTTTAATATCATGTAATTGTAAAAACTAAATACCTTCAAGTTTCCTTCTTCTCTCGTGATCATTAAAAGTCCATTATTAGAGTTGTTGTTTGCTTTGTTTTTAGGGAAGTGGATTATAGGTTCACACGTAACTCAGTATATTAGTATGTACAAAGGGAAATATTGTCATTCTATGATTATACGCCAAAGGAAACAACAGAAAATGTTATGTTTCCTAAACCCTAACCGCAACCCCTAACCCTAATTCCTCACTCTAAACCCTCACACTAACCTTAATTCCTAATCCCAACCCCTAACCCTATGGGGCCATTTCGCTGCCATTAACCTGTAGCATTGAAAAAACAACTTGGCATTATAGAAAACGTTGATGGTATTGTAACAGGAATGGTCATTGTAGAATGTTGAATGGAAATATGAAATACAGACATATTTTTGGATTATAATGTATTTTACAATGACAATATTTGGATTTTTTTTTACAATGTTTTTTTTTCTTTCACACTTCTCAGGTTTTCAGTTGTAATTTTTTTCAGTTTCAACCTACTGGCACTGTTTTAACATGGGGGGTGGAGCGGGGGAGGGGGCGGGGCTTATAGCACGCGCTTCTACATTCTGAGGAGAGAGAAACTTCCCCTTGTGGCTACAGCCATTACCTTCAGGCAAACTATGGATTCTCTTTATTATTAGTTTTATGATTAGTATATAACAGATTTTTTTCACATAGAATCTTGTTGCGTTATTATCACTTTATTCTTCATATCATGCTAATTTAGCAAACATGCTAATGATGTCTAAGCTAGTTTATATGAAAGTGCTTTGAGGAGTTTACTACAGAAACATTCACACTTACAGGAGGGATTTTTCATCACTTAACATTATTCTACCATCACTTGATAAACCTTCACAGTATAATGATGTTCAGGCAATTATTACTGGAATTAGAATTTATAGATGGACTGCAGTAACTGACTGCAAGAAGAATAAAGTGATTATAACGCAACAACTTTATATGTAGAAAAAACAATATATACTAATAAAACTCATAAAAGACACAGATTTACTGGTGGTTTGGTAGTCCCGGGTGAAATTTAATCCATAGTTTGCCTGAGGGTAATAGCCTCCTGTCCCGTTCTCGTGCTTTAAGCCCCGCCCCCTCATGTTAAAACAGTGCCTGTAAATTGAAACTGAAAAAAATTAAAACTGAAAACCTGAGAAGCTTGAAAGAAAAACAAACATTATAAAATAGTCCAAGGATTGTCATTGTTAAATACATTATAATACAAAAATATGTCTGTATTTTATCTTTCCATTCAACATTTTACAATGACAATACCTGTTACAATGTCAATGCAATGTTTTCTACAATGCCAAGTTGTTTTTTCAATGCTAGAGGTTAATGGTAGCGAAATGGCCCCATACTAACCCTAACATTAACTCTCAGTGGTATTTGACATGTTGTGAACATACACGCAGAAAGTTTATAATGTGTACAGATAATACGACAGTTAAAAGTGACATGTATATTTGTGTATTTTGAGTTGAATTAATGAATGTATTGTGTTGTAAAGGTGACATAAAAACGGGCTTTATAAAATTGAATTATAAAATGTAATATTATTTACTATTATTACTGAAAAACTCACTTTTACTTAATTTTTTCATTATTTGTCATTAACTAAAACACAATTTTAATGTGAGCTTCTGAACATCTAAATTGCATATGGGAAAAAAATGCAATTTAGACCAAACAAAATAAATAGAGAGGATAATAATACAATTAATAGTGATACATTGCTTAAGAATAATTATGTAGATTGAAAAAAAATATTTGGGAACTGCCACAGAAGACGTAATGGGGCTTTATGGGTTTTTATAGATTAAATACAGTGACAATTCAAGGCTGAAAATGTTGTGTCAGTATATATAAATGACTTCAGATGACCATGTTCAGCTGTAAAATACAACATAGACTTTGATGGATCAATGAAACAAATATAAAACATTATTATATTATTATACATTATACTACTACATTATACTATACTATTATTACATTATACAACATTTTACTGCACAATGATACTCTTACTTTGATACTTGTTCATTTTACTTATACACGTTTACATAAAGGTATGAGTGCAGAGATTTTCACCTTTACTTCATTAAAGGTTTGAGATACTTTTGCCACCACAGTCGATAAACAGAATGTGCTGGAATTATACTGGTTTAATCCTAGCACGAAAATTATCTAGGCAATTAGACAGTGAGGCATGCTGGGAAGTTAAAATCACACCTCATTATGCCCACTGTGAATTCTCATGTAGGTGTAACATCATTTGAAGCACAGACTTTACACTAACGCAGACTCCTGTGGTGCAGCTGTGACCCCTCTGCTTTACCTCCTGCAGCCACTTTATACCATACTCTTCCTGCACAGGTTTTTTTTTTTGTCTCTTGTTCCTTCACTCTTTTCTTCCTCTCAGCCTTTTGTCTGTGACTCTTGCCTTCCTCTGGCCTTTCAGGAGAGCATGCTCTTTTCAGGTTCAGCGACCAACAAGCATCTAGGACAATAGTTTGAGTCTGAGAAATGGAGTTCAATTTGGTTCCTGTGCAGAGAAATCCAGCTTTTTCCAGTTTGTCAATGACAGGTTTGTATAAAAAAAAAAAAAAAAAAAACTTCTGTTAACACTTGCATGAGTGTTTTATCATGTGACAAGTGTTTTTTCATTGTGACAAAAGATGACTTACCACAAACATTATTTATTTATTTATTTATTTGTTTATTTATTTATTTATTTATTTATTTATTTATTTATTTATTTATTTATTTATTTATTTATTTATTTATTTATTTTACCTCTACCATGAAGGGAATGTTTTCATCATTGCAGGTTGGTTTTCAGTCAGCAGGACTTTCATTAGTCTTGTCATAGCAGTCGTACTGAAATCCTGCTGAACCAATAAATACACACACACACACACATACAGACTTTTTCTATCATTTTGAATACCTTGACAGATGCACATCCTCTATTGCAGATTACCTGATGAACCTAAGAGCTTAGGTTTCATCTCTTCCGGCAGACTTTGCACATATAGGTTTTCACCAGACCCAGACCGAGCCGAACCAATCACAGATAGGATGAAAAGAGCGCATGTGAGGGAGTTTCTGAACAACTTCAACCATTGGCACTGATGTACAATGGACTTTGGAATCTGCTTTGACCTCAGTATTAACCCATAAACACCCAGAACTACTTGCTAGTTCCCAAATGAAATGTCCTCTATATCTAAATGTTCTTCTTTTGTCACCAATTTTTCATCAAATCTATAAAATCTGAGTCACAGCCTGAGTATCGCAAACCTGTAATCACAGAAACACTGACATATTCTAGTAGCTAGAATGCTGGGGGAAGTACAGGCACTGAGTCCTACTACCTCCCTCTCTCTCTCTCTCTCTCTCTCGCGTCTGTATTTGTAGTTTCTTAAACCTATCTTCCATACCAAGACTGTTCATGGCTATTCACCTGGTGTCCCTCCTCAGGGGGAGTGGCAACTCTCTCAGCAGTATCGGCATAAGGAGCCATAGACAACAGGATCTGCAGTGACTCACCTGTGTCCTGTGCTGACCTATGACTAGTCTATCTATATTTAGTGCAATGATGTATCTTACCTCTAATCGGTCATGGTTCAATTACAATAATTCACCAGACGTTCATTTACAAAAAAAAAAAAAAAAGTTCAAAGGTTATTTTTTTATGTTTTACCACTTTATTACTTTTGAAAGACCAACATATAAAACATAATATTGAAACATATAATAACATAATATGTCTCATTCTCATGTCTAGTTCATTCTGAAAAAATACTTTTAACTATTTCTCCAACATGTTCAAACTTTAAAATAGTTCATTTGACCCATACCTTAACAGTAGGATTAAGATGAGGGTGTTTCTATGTTCACTACGGAGCCTCTGAATGTCCAAATGGATCACATCCGATGACCATGAAAATATGACAGAAGCTGCATTTTACACCAGTTATTTACATGTATTGATAGGACTAATGGATCAAGAGGTATTAAACATTATAGATCACTATAATGTGATGTATAATGTAACATTAGAAATGACTGGTTTTAATCAGTGGTGTATGGATTACTATGGGTTTAATGGACTTTTTTTTTTTATTATTTTTAGCCAAATAAAGATAAGTACCTCATCCAAACATGACTCAACTTGAATAAATAAAGTCAAACTAAACAGCAATTCATTTAAATTTTCTGCCTAATTTACACCAACTGCGATAAGGAAGCCAAAAGACAGACACATATAAACAGGTACGATGACACTGATGGACTTAAGTCCTTCCACTTATCCACCGGTCTCTTCCACTGAACTAAAACCAGTCCAGTATCAGCCGTCTTTCTTTTCCCACCTCTCCAAAAACAACACCAGTCACTCAGGTGATGCAAGATTCTGGCAGTCACTCCTGAAAAGTGGCTGTTTTGATTCTGGTGTTGAAATCGCTCCTATCTACAAAGGGACATTGGATATTTTTTTTCTGTTCTCTGCAGTCCTGAATGCCTTTTAAAGAATAATAAACAAGCTGCCAAGATAAATTATGCCGTGTTTTTCACCCCCAGTTCCAAAGGCTGCCATTTCATCATGCTGCTGTCATCCTCGCAGGGCAGTTCCTGAGGCAGATAAAAGGTCAAACAACTAAGAAAGTGTAGAAAGTCGTCTATCCTCCGACCTCATTCTCAGTGCACATAACACACCAGCATCACATCGCACCGTCTGTGCCTTTTGGCAAGAGAGCATGAAAGGGAAATTTACATTGATTTGTCCGGATGTCTGCATTTCACTGGCCGGAGCGTTGATATGAGGTGTTTTACTAAGGAGATAAAAGAACCACGGAGCCCAAAGAAGAACACAACAGGATACACTCAGCTAAACAAATATGACCACTGCATTGATAAATGTGTCACAATGCCATTATCACTTCCACTCACTCTGACAGACAACACAGCTTTATGCCCTCTCTGTAATCCTGGAATGACAAACTTAAGTGTTTTTCAATTGTTTTAGTATATTTTAGTTTAATTAAAATTAACTTAAAGGTGTCTTATTTTGCTAAATCCACTTTTATTAGTCTTTGGTTAACCCTTAAATGCCCAAATTTACATATAAATAAATAAATACATTTAAATTTAAATTTAGATTTTGACCATGATTAATCCGGTTAAATGTTTTAACACAATTAAATGGAACAGTTGTTTACAGTTGTTTTGTCAAGACTGTGGAAGGTGTTGAATAAACATGTTAGTTGCATATATATTCATATTTATGCATATGTTTTGGATATGTTATATTTTATGGTGTTTTTTTCTTTATTTTATAAGAATTTTGAAATATGATTTGGGATTTTTCATCCCTTTTTTGTGTTAGATAATTTTTTTGTGAATATGTGCCTCATCAACATGAAATATGTGTGCAATCATGACAAGAACAGGAGCAAGTGCAGACTTACAGGGATAATGTTAAAGTGGAATTAACCATTATTATGTCAGAGAAATTTGAATTAAGAGTGGATTAGTTTAATTCAGAATTGTCATTAGCTCTGTTTACATGGGAGATTTTATTCCTTTTTAATTCTGAATAAAAGTAAATTATGCTTTAAAGTGATCATGTAAACTCCTAATTCCAGTTGAAAATTATAATCTGAATTAAACTTAACACTGAATAGTCACTGGTTTATTTTGATCTTAATTTAGAATTTGATCATTCCTCTGACATGTAAACAATTAATTCCACTATAACATTATTCCTGTCGTTCTGCACATGCTCCTGGTGTCATTGTGATGACGTGCATATTTTGCGTTGATGACACAATGATGATTCAGTCGAGCTGCTGCTTCGTAATTATCACAAAGATAAATGCAAAAATCACATGTAGTATCTGGTCTTCCATGTTGATAGTTGAAACAAATGCAAAACAAGAAGTGGATGTGATAGTTTTTTCCCTGTAGACATCCAGACGTTAAGCAGCTGTTCTGTCCAATCAGAACCCTCTGTACCTCCAGCTCTTAAAGCCAAATTAACAAGAATACACCTGTTTCCCATGTAAACCTTTATTCGGAATTAACATGTCCATGTAAACATGAAAAAATATCTTTAATTCAAAATTATTTTATTCTGAATAATTAATTCAGAATTAAAAAACATCATGTAAATTAGGTAGAGTTAGGTGTTTACATGGTCATTTTAAAGAGGAATTAACCTTTATTCTGAATTAAACAGGAATAAAAACTGTCATGTAAACAGGCCCAGTGTTGGTGGTCTCCTCCATGCTGCCGTTGCCTGAAGATGTGATGACCTTTGTCGTCTGACAAGTCCACACTGGGGTCATAAAGTTTTCAGGAATGACACAGGCCCAGTTAGAGCTCTATGGGAAACACTGAGAGGTCAGGAGCTGAGAGAATGAACTGAAATTCTACATGTAAAGTCAGAAATATGACATCAGTGTCTGAAATGTTGGCGAGAACTATCATTTATAACCAGCTGAACAAGCCTGGTTACTTTTTAATGGAAAGCATGTGAACTTAAATTACCTGGATGGTGGGTGAGGCAGCAAGATCTACCATCCGTGACGAATAACTTTCAAATTGTCTCATGTAAATGTTCCCTGGTATTAAGGGTCATAATGAGTGTGTATGAGTGTTACCATTACCAAGATTATTTTTCTCATTTCTATTCACAAAGTCTCATCATACTTAAAATAAGACATCACCTAAACAGTAACTTTTCAGTGAGATACTGTATAAATAACTTATTTTTAGTCAGTTGATTTTGAAAAGTGCATTTAAAGAAATCCTACAAAGATCTTTTTTTTAACATTTCTATTTATAGATGTACATGGGCTTTTTATGTGTGTGTGTGTGTGTGTGTGTGTTTTTATTCATGCTAGAAAAATAATTTGTAACTTTTTTTCTAGTGTGAATAAGTCAACTTTCACACATTGTATAATAGAAATGCAAATAATATGTTCATAGTTTGTGTTTGTGATTTTCTGGTGATGCTGTGCTATAATTCGATCTGATTGGTTTATTTCTGTAAAGTCCAGTGACTGAAAGCAAACAAACAGCGGGGGCAGATGTCAGCGCAGTTATCACTAAATAAACGCAGCACAGTGTTCAGCTTATTTCTTCACTTTCTATCATTCTATACTTTTCTAACCCTTTCACATTCTGCTGCTCGTATCTTCCATTATTTTAAGTATGAAGGCCTGCATGTACTCTAAATACTAAATGTACTGAAATATGCCAATAAAGACACCACTAAATGTTACGTCTCTCTTTATGGTGGTCAACATAGACCAGTGACATGGAGCTTTACACCTTTATTCTTGGTTTCTCCTGTTTAGACTCCAAACTTTTACTATATTTTGTTTTTCCTTTGTAGTTGATAGACTGTGTGTGTGTGTGTGTGTGTGTGTGTGTGTGTGTGTGTGTGTGTGTGTGTGTGTGTGTGCATACATGTGCCTGCATGTGTGTGTACTGTACGCTACAATCATAGGAACAAGTTAAATATTATGGAACATGCTGCACATGCTGACAAAAGGAATAGATTTATTCAACATTGCCATCAAAA
This sequence comes from Siphamia tubifer, assembly GCA_020466265.1. Lineage (NCBI taxonomy): Eukaryota > Metazoa > Chordata > Actinopteri > Kurtiformes > Apogonidae > Siphamia > Siphamia tubifer. The sequence goes on from CM035793.1 coordinate 35,274,973, forward strand.
GGAGCTATGTTTTGGTACAGTATGTGATGTCAGAAGATTACCTCAAATCCATGCACTTTTTCAAAAATGTTATTCCTGTACCCAAACAACATTCATGTACATCTTAGACCAAACACAAACCACAAGAACGATAAGTACCTTTTATTTTCTTATCCATATTTTCATGTCAGAGTTACAGATAAATAATAAAATAATAATAATAAAATAATAATAATAATAATAATAATAATAATAATAATAATAATAATAATAATAATAATAATAATAATAATAATAATAATAATAATAATAATAATAATAATAATAATAATAATAATAATAATAATAATATATTAAAGCTGTCAGATGCTAGGGCGTTTGCACCATGCAATGCCTGGGTTCATCTGAACCACTGTGATTAAGACTATTTCAGAGACATTCAGATAATGTGACATGTGACCTTTAGCCCCTTTTAATTGCAGTCAAAGACAATTGCTTTTCCTCTGTGTCTGTTCCCAGTGTCTAATGTGAAGTTTGGGGCAAATGGAAGCCATTCAGAATAGGAGAGGGTAAGTTGACCCTGTTGTATTCCTGCTCCTCCCTCTCTGCCCCCAGACCTCACACCCTCAGGGAGGGTCATCACAGCCTGAATGGACTCTCAAATAGTTCTCATAAAGACACAGTCAGTGCAGGACCCCTGAGGGGCTCAGGTAGACCCCACAGATAACAGTCACATCTGGAAACAAAACAATTATCTACATTTTTACTCAAACCATAAAGACCCAGTGCTACTTTGAACTGAACTGAACTAAACTAAACTAAACTAAACTAAACTAAACTAAACTAAACTAAACTAAACTAAACTAAACTAAACTGAAACTTTTGTGTCTGAATGACTTTTCCCCTACATGTAACATTTCTTAAGTGAGTTATCATCATTTATTGAAGTATTATACATTTTATTTGGTCTTTTTCCAGTTAAAATCAGGTCTTGTCCTCTGTTTAATTCACAGATCATATAGGTGTTTATCGCAGCTCAGATTAAAGTTCAGGATTGTTATATAAAAAATAGAGAAATCTGAGGAAAAACTGAGTTTTAGAGTAAAGATCTCAATAACTGAACATTAAAATAAGCCTCTACATCAGAGGTGATTTCTGTCAGACAGCATGACAAACTGAGTTTCCCCTAAAATCTAATCTATTAAATGGTCAAACATGTGCTTTTATTAACAATTCATTGACTAAAAATGCGTTCGAACATCAGACAAGTTTGTTCAGAATGTTCTCCTTAGCACAAATAAACTGAGTGGATGTTGTTCAGTTCTCATACATTCCCACAGTGTTATTTTTGTCATCGCTCTATGGTCGATGCATTTTTCCATAAAAGCTGAGTGTCCAATGGAACCAAATGGAATTTTTTTTTTCATTGCCTTGAAACTCGATGGTCATTGAATAAACGCCATGACTTTGTCGCACCTCTGGATGATCAGCATCTCTGAGGGTGAATGAATAGAGCTGTGGGCGGAGCTTCAACTGACCTGGACTAGAGTCCTGGAGAGAGAGAGTGATGACAGCTCATTTACTGCAATGGAGGAGCATGGAGCCACTCAAAAGTTCCTGGAAGTTAGCAAAAGCTAACTGTCACTGAAGGAAATATGAATACACACACACACACACACACACACACACACACACACACACACACACACAAACATCAATGTATTTCAATGGTGAGCATGTATGAAGCAACACTTGTTCCAGGTAAAACATCTTTAAAATGACATTTTCATATCAGCAGGGCATCAGAGTTAAATTGACCCAAATAGTTAATTATGTTAGCATATTTTCTCTGTCTAGATAATAGGATCTAGAGAATGTTAATAAGTAAAACTTGGATAACGATAACAACCAGTGCAACAAGTGAATAACTGTAAATTCTGTTCTGTAACTATAACTTGTCTTACCCTGTCGATTTATACTAGTATCAAGATTAGGGTTGTGATTGCAGCTCCATCACAGCTGTTTTATGGAGTGGAAAATAGCACAACCTAATTGACAGAACACAAACCAAGTGTATCTGCATAGTTTTATTTTTCATACATATGAATCATGTGTAACCAGTTCTATTCTTGACATTAACTTTATAACAGACCAAAGCAATGAACACAAGTGTGTGTATTAATAAGGAAGAAGAGGGAACAATGATACAATTAAAATTCAATTTATTTGTAATTAATTCATGTTAGAACACAGTCATGCTGTTGTAAGTCCAGATGTATTGTACAGTTAACTGACAAATAATTGGCTGTTACCTATTAGTGTGCCTCACTCAAATCTGAAACTTTAGAAAAAAAAGAGAGAAAATATCAGTTTATTGATACTAATAAATATATAGATTTAGTAAAGAGAGAAAAAGTCAAAGCAATTAATATAATTTATAAAGAAGAACAGGTAAGAAACAGTGATATAATTCAATTTATCTGCAATGAATTCATATATTAGAACACGGTTATTGTGCTGTTGTGAGTCTGACTTGTTGTGTTGTACAGTAGTAGAAATGTCTGTCATCTGTCAGTCTGCTCATTCGTCTTGAAAAAATCAATAGAATTATGATTTTATTGCTGTCAACGAATATGCAGCTTCACTAAACTTAGCAGAGTTCAAATCAATTAGCATAAATAGAAAAAAATACAAATCAAAGCATTTATTTGACATTATTTACTGATCATAATGGTTTTCCTGTTATTTTCGTATTGCCCGCCAACCACTTCCGGGAACTTTTTGCACCGACATGGATGACATGATGGTCCGCCTTGTTGGACGTCTGTTGTCACCACTCTGTCTCTCCAGGACTCTAATCTGCACACTGAGCTTCTACATGATGATTGGATGATCAGTGGATGTGAAATGGGACAACTTAGGAAGCTGAAGAGGTTTGAGAGAGAGGGGCCCAGACACTTATTTTTATTTTTTTGTACTAGTTCTGTAACTGAAAAAGGAATAGGGAGAAATTTAGATGCAATTTCATGGTAATAATGCCTTTGTAACTGCTTATTACAAGTATTGGATTGCTAATAAGATGGTAATTCTTCAGTGAAGCTCCAAAAATGTGAAGAGAAACTGTTTCTACAAAGCACAGATGCTATGAAGCCACGTTTGTAATTGGGCTCAATAATTGTGTTTGTATTCTGCCTTAGATCACTGAAGGATCTGAAACCCTTGGAAACATGTCTGTAAAAAATACAAACTGTACTTTTGGCGATGCTCTCTCTCTCTATGTACATTTATATATATATATATATATATATATATATATATATATATATACATATATATATATGTGTGTGTGTGTGTGTATAAATGAACCTTGAACCTTGAATGAACCCTATATCCATGTGATACAGTTGTCGCATTAAACTAATGACTTCTAACATATCATTTAATTTAAAAGGGAGGTACCATGCCCATTTTCCACAAATTAACATAGTTCTCTGGTCTCTCAGTGACCTGTCTGTGACATGCTTTGGTCAAAATTCAGAGATAGAGCTGCCTCTTGAACCTGGAGAAACAGCCCTTTTCAAACACTGTTTCAGTGCTATGCCTCATGCTTTCATGCAAATGAGCCACAGCTGACTCCGCCCCTCTACCAAAAAGGAAAGAAATCAAACATGAAAAAGTTGAGGCAGAGAAAAAAAGAAAAAGACACTGATGAAAAAGAATCAGCTTTGAGTTTTACAGCCAGGTTCATTTATTTCAAGTTAAATGACTGATCATGTAAATTGGACGGATGGATGGATGGATGGATGGATGGATGGATGGATGGATGGATGGATGGATGGATGGATGGATGGATGGATGGATGGATGGATGGATGGATGGACAGAAGGCCCATCCCAGTGTGTTTTGTAGTGTTATGTAATTTTTCAGTGGAACACTACAGTATAAGCAGACCTGTGATAATCTCTTGTGTTTAGGCTTTAGTGTCTGAGAGTGTGTTGGTTGTCAGCTGACTCACTCACTATTGACGGAGTTGAAGTTTTGTTTGGGAGCAACATGGTGCAGGTGCACACAGTGTTGTTTAGTTTGAGTAGAGATAGGAGCGAAACGGTAAGGGAGAGGGCGTATTATTCAAAGGCAGGGCAAAGCGACATTATCAGAGCCCACTCTGCACTGTGATGTAGCTCCAACCGAGAGACAGGAGCGATACAGCGATAGCAGCGTGTGTAAACACTTTCATTCTGTACCCCTCTTTGGCTTTGTTTGGAAATATTTGGCTGTTGCCTGTGATGACAGGCCATAGTGGAAGTGTTTATTGTTGGAGGTTTTTTCAGTCAGAGATGTGCACACAGTCTCTGAGATGTAGTCTGACAACTTGTTGAATGGAAACTGCATTCTAAAAATCTGACTAATTAGATCAGTTGTGTAATCAAATTAGTTGATTGCCAAATGTAATTGTGATGTTGACTCAAAATTAAACTTCTCACGCTTGAGTCAGAAGAACAATATAATTCTTCAGACCACAGTTTTGCACAGCAGCACAAAATGAACACCTACATCCATGTTTGTGTTGGACTGTGGCTCTAACCACCTGTTATTAAGTCACTACAAATACATTATAACATATGCTGTTTAAATAGGAATTATTCTGAGGTGTAAACATGAAAAAAATAAAAACAAGTACATTGCGTAGATAAATGTAGAGAATAACAATGTGCAATGATTAGCAAATATCAATTAATATTTTATTCACAACCTAGAAGACCTATCAAATGTCTAAACTAAGTAAATATACCGTTTTAAGAACAAAAACAAGATCAAACTATTATTAAGTCTTAAGTAACACTAAAAAGAAACAACTGATGTTTCAACTAATCAGGTTATAACAATTACAGATTTCAGGTCAGTGACATGACAAGGTATAAAAAGTGCAACTTAGTCTTAAAATGAGAGACAGCCCAAAGTCAACAAGGGAGTCATAGACAGCAGACCTCTGCCAAGGCTTGATATGGCGTCATATGACGTCAAAACATAACATTATGGAACCATAGGTGTTGACCCATCTGATGTCCGAAGGTGAGATGATATCTTGTCTGAGTCCTGAGATATTACCACTGATGTGTTTTAGCTGTTGACCTTTAATGTGACCTTGACCTTTGACCTTCACTGCCTAAAACCTAATGGGTTCTTCTTTGACCCATCATCTATCATTCCTGAAAGTTTCATCAAAATCTGTTCAGAACTTTTTGCGTAATCCTGCTGAGAGACAGACAGACAGACAGACAGACAGACAGACAGACAGACACAGACAGACAGACAGACAGACAGACAGACAGACAGACAGACAGACACAGACAGACAGGCCTGAATTTAATACCTCTTTGGTGGAGGTAATAAAACAGTAGAAAATTGTACTCTCTGAATGTAACCATGACATATTAGACAATAACAGGCCCACGTGGCCAATATGTCTGAAACTCTTTCACAGCATTTGAGCAGAATGTATTTGAATTCATCCATGTAATTGTCCCGTCAGTTCCAACATGTGCTATTGTGAGGTAACACCAAAAAAATGCAATGAGTTGTTAAACATCAACCATTTAATTTACATATGAAAAGCTTGGAGGATGTTGGTGCAAATGTTTCCACATTTTTCAGAAAAGAGTCACTATTATTATATACAGTAAAGTGTTAAGTTAAGTTAAGTTAAGTTAAGTTAAGTTAAGTTAAGTTAAGTTAAGTTAAGTTAAGTTAAGTTAAGTTAAGTTAAGTTCAGTTCAGTTCAGTTCAGTTCAGTTCAGTTCAGTTCAGTTCAGTTCAGTTCAGTTCAGTTAAGTAGTATTTATTTCGAGCTTTCCAGAAGCAAATAACAGCATAACAACATAAAAGAAGGTAACCAAAATAGCTGAAAAGGGGAGTGGGTATTTCATGTGGATATATAAAGTGGACAATGTCAAACACAAAGCCACATATATAGTGATTTGGTTCAGGCCTCATTTGCAGTTTTAATAAGTCCCAAGTGTATTTAAATTTGTATATTTTTTATTACTTTGGTTGATGTGCTATTAATTGTAAAATTGCAAAATATACTGTATATTGTACGTGTGTGTGCGTGTGTGTGTGTGTGTGTGTGTGTGTGTGTGTGTGTGTGTGCGTGTGTGTGTGTGTGTGTGTGTGTGTGTGTGTGTGTGTGTGTGTGTGTGTGTGTGAGCTGCTGTGAATGTCAGAATAAACCAGATCAGTAGCTTTGTGGTTTCCTGCAGGATTCCCAGCAGCACTGGCAGGTTTCACCTTTCAAAAGGTGAAACCTTTGCCACTAGGTGTAAGGCAGACTTCTTCTCTCTCAATTTTAAAATCGTGCTTAAAACACATTATTTCTCTTTGGCGTTTAACTCCTAAACCTCTCTTGTTTGGCATCTGCAAACACCGAGCTGACACGAACCTGTGTTAATTTTTTTTTTGTTATTGTTTGTTTTTGTTGTTATTAATATTTTCCTCATGTGTTATGTACAGCACCTTGGCTTCCCCTGTGGATCTTTTTAAATATGCTATATAAATAAACTTGATTGATTGATTGATTGATTCAAGTCTAAACCACAGGTGACATTTTTAAGTCCAGATCTGACTTTGTTTCAGTTCCATTCTCTGAATACGACTCGACTGTAGTTTGATTTTCTTTTGTTGTTCTCTGTAAGTTATTAGACTGTCCTTCCACGTGTGAAGCGGTTGAATTTCGTGTAGATTCTGTACATTCTGTCCTGCTTTTTAGGAGGCCTCTGTGACCTTCTTCACACATATCTCTGTGTGATCCTCAGTTTGTCACGACATGGGACGGACAACAGGATCTGCAGGCCTCTGGCGCAGCTGTGCTCTGCTGCGTCCACGTTTCCGCTGGTGCTGTGAGTGGGATGTTTGGTGTTGACTGGGGACACGGGGGGTCTCGGTGGAGACTGACAGACGCTTTGGGAAATGGGACAAAATCTTGCAGAAGATATGCCTGGAATGTGTTACAGAGAAAAAAATACAGAAGGGGGGGGGGGGGGTGGACTCTCATAATGAGACCAGATGAGGGTTAACAGTTGCAGTAATCTTCTGGTTTATCAGTGATGTAAGTGTTTAACCTCGTGGCCGCGTCGATCATTCCCAAGGTCTTAGTCAAGCAGAAGATATGGTCCACATCCACGGTATGTGCACAAATGAAGTTGAATAATTTACTCATGTTCACTGGGGTCAAGGCTATAGTTAAGTTGTATTACATAGTAGAGCCAGTGCTACTGTACACCACAATGTAAAAAAAAACAGACCCTACAATTAATACCAAAAAGTTTAAAAATAGCAAGTGAAAAAATATAATGTATAGTTGGTTACTTGAAAGGATTTTTAAAATTACAATTAAATTAAGTTTTTGCAAGAAGAGGATGTTAACAAAACTAGGTTTGTATGTAGAAATGATGTATTTCTTTTTGTTTTGAGAAAATAAAACTATAAATTAGAGACATTGCAGCTAATAATGACAAAGTATTTTATCGGAAGTGCTTTTTGTTGACGAAAAAAAAAACATGTAGAAGTGTCCTTAGAAGACACTAAACCTTAAATTGCTCCCAGTTGAGGGTGCACATGAAGGTGTTTAAAATGTGTTATTTATGTGCAGTCCATTTAAATCCAATGTTAAATGTCTCTGACCTCCTGCCTGGTAACCTTTGACCTTTAATCATTCACCTGCCATGCAATCAGTGAGTCAGCACACCTGTTCTCACTTAATTAATCATCTGTCTCTGCTGTTGTATTTAAGCCTCAGGTTTTCATGTAGTCAGTGTCACAACGTCTTCACTCCTTTGTTTCCTCACATGTCGTCTGTTCTGACACATGAACTGGACCTGTCTGATTGTCCCTGTTCTCCAGTCCTGATAACCTGACCCGCTGCTGTGTATCTTTGGACTACGAACCTTGCCTGTCGTCTCAGTGCTTCAACCTGCCTTTGAGTATTACTCTATTATATCAATAAAGACTCTTCAGTTGATCCCGTGCTGCACTTATTACCTACACATTACAGTTAATGTATATGGTTTAAATGTTACTCTATAAATGTTTTTATGGTTTGTGTTTTTTACAGTAATGTTCTAGTGGAAATAGGATTTTTTTTTTTGTCTTACAGTGCAGTGTGCTGTTGTGGTACAGAAGTAGGTGTGGCATTGTGTACATTAGGTTTTATTACCGTTTATTAGGACACGACTTATTGAAAGATTAACTCTATTAACCTATAAAGATCCAGTGCCAATTTTGTGTCAGTCCCCAAATTAATTGCACTCTATTTACCCCTTCTTAAATTTGTCAGAATTTATTGTAATATCATCCTCTGTAGATTTTTCACAATAAATGGGGGATTTCCTTACAATTTCCTATTAATTTAAATGCTCACAAAAAATCAACAAATGCAAAAGTACATAAAAAGGAAAAATTCTGCAAATATATTTATAAATGAACATTTAAAATATCTACCTCTGCTGTCTTTACTGTGTTTTACTGATGAATCAATGTTGAAGATGAAAGTGTTTCCGTGGTAACCTCATTCTCTGAATGTCCAAATGGGTCCTATCTGATGACTATGAAAAGATGAAAAACTATATATGTACACACTATCATGTTCTATAACCAGTGCTATGTAAGTTACTTATAAGCTGTAATATATTCAGTCAGGTCAACAATTACTTTATTAGTCTCCCTAGGATACATAAAGAAGTTTGCTCCAAATGGGTTTAAAAAAAAAAAAAAAAGAGGCAAGTACAGATTACTTAAATCACTTCTTACCTAATCAAGAAGCTTTGTCGATCCATGGAACATCAAACGGAATTTCAGTTTGACCAACCCCTCCCAGGCTGATCAGGTCATGCAGCCATGTATGGTGCTATATAATACTGTCTCACAATTGTCATGTTGTATGACTCCTATATTACTGTTTGAGTTACATACAGACTCTGTAAATGAACTGTGGTTGATTGGCTGGCTGTCTAGTTAGTGGTTTAACTGGTTGGTTAGTTAGTTAGAGCAGTGGTTCCTAATCCTGGTGTCCTGGTCCTCGAGTACCCCTATCTGCATGATTTAGCCGTTTCTTTCTGCCAACACCTGATTCAAATGACCAGCCTATCATTAAGCTCTGCAGAGTTGGAAGAAAAAAAACCTACAGGACAGGGGTAGTCGAGGATCAGCATTGGGAACCACTGAGTTAGAGGCTCACCTGGGACGCTAGGTGTTGGGAGGGTGCTCACCTGATGACCCCAGTGAAGCTCATGATCCTTCTCACCTGTCTGACTCTCTCACATATTCCCAGCAATTCAGGAAACATAGATTCCAGGATTGTACCACCTAGTTCTTATATTAAATATTAAGGTTGTGTTATTTCTATATGAAATTCACATTTAGGCTTCATAATGTTGAATGACTTTAAGCTTATTTTGTTAATTTTGTTCTGGCTTAAAGTTGAAGGACAGGAGAGAATATTTAAAACTTGAATTTTTATTGATGAGAATAGAGGTGGAATGAAATAAGTTTTTTTTTTCTTCTTCCCACTTGTTTTTCAGGTGTATATGAATTTTGTTTGTCTTGCATGTATTCTGTAAATGCTAGAAATACACAAAATCGATCAATCAAGGTGTATACAGGTACATGGCTTTAAAACTAGAGTTTCAACTGGAATAAGGCAATAATTGGAATTTCTCTAAGACTACATTGATGATTGGGAGAGAAGATGCAAAACTGGTATTTTGTTTTAATCTTTTTATCCACATTTACAGGAGTGTTATGAAGAAATCTCTGTACATACGGTAATGTAAAAGTGTGTGGATATTCATACCAGGCTGTGATAGAACACTGCTTTGTCATCATGCATGCGTAACAGCAATATTTTTTTAGTTTTCGACCATGAGATGGAGATGTAACAGTGGATAGTTAACATTTCAACCAATAAAAACTCTGTTCTCATGTGAACAAAAGTCACTGTGGATATAATATTTTGTAGATTTTAGCTGCTAGGTGCATGTAAACCTACTGCCTGTAAACTAATGACGTCTTCTCCCAGTATTAGTTCCATCTCTCGTCCTGCGGTCCTGGCAGAGCAGTAAACCATGTCACCTCTGGGTGCCCCAGACCTGTTGACATGTACTTCTCTTCACTTCAAAGACTTTGTTTATGTCCTGGGTTGTATTTATGTGGTACCAGTGCATGCATGTCAGATCCCGTATTTTTAGAACACACTCTGTAAAGTGTCCCGTATTGTTGCTGCTCCCTTATTTCCCGCCTCAGGATCGGATTAAATCTGTGAACTTCCACTGAACTGCATCGATCCAACCTAACACATCAAAGAAATGATACTTTTAAGTTTGAATTCATGTTAAAAAAAAAAAAAAAGTCTTTACATTTATTCTGCTAAGAATCTTATGGACTACAACTAGTCATATTAAAAGATATTCCTACCAAAAATATATTTTCAGAAATCTGTTACAGCTTTTTACAGCTAACACATTACATGACGTATCGCTAAAAAGGTGGTAATTATATGATCATTCTGAGATTTCACAGTAATGTCTCTGTAACTGCTTATTACAAATAATTTCCAAGCAGTTTTCAGTACAATTGCTTTGCGGTTTCTAAGTAATAGCGATGCAAACAGTTTTAAGGTGGTCATTTCTGTCATTTTGATGTATTTCATGGTAATAGTCCTTTATAACTGCTTACTCTATATTAAGTCATTTTCATGCAGTTTCAAGTGCAATTACTCTGCAATGTCCAGGATGAAAATGGATTTAATGTCAAGTATAATGAAATGGTAATTATTTAAAATTAATCTGTAGTTACTGAATGATTTACATGTTTTTCTTTAATTACTTGAAAAACAAAGGGGTCATTTCCAGGACAATCCACAGCATCAGGGCTGTAAAAAAAATGCATTTTCACTTGTTTCCACTCAATTACTTAGTTATTACCAAGAAAGAGACAAAATCAAGTTGGTGTATTAAGATGGTAAAGATATTATGTACCTGTAAATACACTGGAACAAGTTAAGTTATTTAATGTAAATTACATGGCTGTAAAATGCACTATTGCCTCTTCCTACTTAATTACCTGTGTTGATAATTATAACGTGGAAATTGTATTGAAATGACCACCTTAATGACAACTGTTTGCATCACTATTGTCTAGAAACTGCAAAGTAACTGAACTGGAAACTGCATGAAAATTACTTGTAATAAGCAGTTACAAATGCATTATTACCATTAATTTACATCAAAACTACCTTAGAATTAGCACCTTATTAATGATCCGGAATGTGAAGTGTTACAGAATATTTCTTACAATAAAATTAATATATTAGTTAGTTTTCTTCCATTGAATTTAATCAAACAGAAACTTGAATAGTTAAAAATATGAAACACATGTGAAAGTGACAACTTGTATTTTATTACAAAATCAGCAGAAACAACAACCACAAAAACTGTCCAACCTGACCCACACTTTAAAACAACCACAGTGGACCAAAGTACTGTACAGAAGAATAAATAAAAAAGCAAATTACAAGAATACACTAAAAGACATGGAACAACTGTACACAAATAAATAAAAACAAAATAAAATGCTAGAATAAAATAACAGATTTAAAAAATAGAATGGTACAAAAAAAGATGAAATACTATGATTTTTTAAAAATGTATTTATTCATGTACATTTTATTTAAAGTTGCCTTAGTTTAGATTTTTATATCGGGCAGAATACAATGAAATACAATATAAGAATAGTTAAAAAATAAATCAAATAACTGTACAAAAACAGTGCTGTACAGAAGAATAAATAAAACAAAAAATAGTAATAAAGGAATTGATTAAAAAACATAAAAAAAAGTGCAATTAAAAATGACAAAATCTAAGAGCAATAAATAAGTACCAAAGAACAGAATAAAAAAAGCAATAGATTAAAACAGCTGTTAAGCATAAAAGTGAAACTATTTTTATAGTAATAAATGTTGTAATAAATCATTTCACTGGCAGGAAGTGCAGTATAACTCTTAAAATATCCTTACTGACCAAAATGTCATCATGACCCAGCTTGAAAAAATATTAAATTATGATGATGGTTCTGGTTCAGACTGCTATAAGATCCAACTGGTACCTTTTTTTTTTTTTTTTTTTTTTGTATTTTTTGTTGACAATAGAATGGAATGTAAAATTCCTGGGCCGAGTGTGGACAATTATATGACACGACTGTATACAATGAAAGGCCGAGCTAAAGAGGATGATGATGATGGAGTATAAAAAGACCTGACACAATGAGTCTAACCCAGAAGTTTATCACTTGGCAGGCGTCCTGTCTAAACACTGACTAGTGTTAGTGCTGCCGCTGCTGCTCAGGTTTAGTGTGTTCACTGTCATCTGGACGCCACACGCTCACGTCCATCGCCGTCCACACATGAGCTCAGATGGTTCGACTGCTGGACTGGAACCAAACGTCTCTGCTCCACAACTGTACTGGACCACAAATAAGAGCCGTTTGGACCATATGTGAGCATTTACTTCATGTCAAAGGCAAACATGGCTCTTCTTAATTCTTCTATATCTGTCTGACAAATTTAGATCTGAGCTTTTTTTTATCCCTTTTCACTGCAGGGAAACTATGGAAGTGTTTGGGTTTAGTTTATGGGGACAGATCAAAAAGAGAGGACTTCAATTTTTATATTAGATTAAATGAGACTAGATTAGATTTGATCAGATTACATTAGACTAAATTATATTAAACTAGATTACATTAGACTACATTAGATTTGCTTAGATGAATAGATTAGACAGGATTACATTACATGAAATTGGATTGTATTAGACTAGATTAAATTAGATTTGATCAGATTACATTAGACTAGATTCAATTCTATTACACTGAACTAGATTAGACTAGATTAGATTAGATTTTTTTTTAGATTGTTAGGCAGACTACTTTAGATTAGATTAGGTTACATTAGATTTAATTGTATTGATAGCCTATGTTGCACAGTCTACCAAGTAAGATTTCAGTAATTAGAGTACTATTAAAGTAGTGAAAAGAGGAAATCACCCATTAGAAATAATAATAGTAGTAATAATAATAATAATAATAATAATAATAATAATAATAATAATAATAATAATAATAATAATAATAATAATAATAATAATAATAATAATAATAATAATGTAATAGCACTCTGACTTCACTGGACTAAAAATGACCAAATATTCCAATAATAAACCTGTGATTTGTCATTTTAAATGAGGTCCAACAACCTCACAACAATTCGAGTAGGTACTCCATCCATCCATCCATCCATCCATCCATCCATCCATCCATCCATCCATCCATCCATCCATCCATCTTAATTAAAAAAAAGTGTTTACTCTTTGCTACTTACAATCTATTACTTTTTTTAAATCTGTTTCTTCAGTTACATATATAATGCACGCACGCACACACACTGTAGAGTACGTTGAATCAAATTTTGTTGTGAGTTCCAACCATTATATTTGTAAATGGTCCATGGCATTAACAAAAATTAAGACTTTTTTTGATATACCATTCAACTATAACATCATGCATTTGTATAGATTAAACAAAGTGAATGAATGAGCTTTAAACAGCAGTAAAAAAGAAAGACACACATGGGTGGAGTAATGAAATGAATTACTACAGTGACTCCTTTCATGTTCCATACTTCTCATTCTTTACCTTGGTACTTGCTGATAATATGCACATATTTAACCCTAAATGAAGGATTAGGAGCCGACTGTATTTTATAATGGATTTAAAACATCATCTATGGAATGTAAGCGTGCCAACATTGCCAATAAAAACTCCAGCTGTGGCAGATGGAAACCCCATTAGTCTCCGATGGTATTTTGTTTTGCTTTAATTATCGAGATAGAGGCACAGTGTAGATGGTTCACATGCTTTAAGAAATAAACGCTCACATAATCACTGATGAAATGTCTTTTTTGAAATGATTTACACACAAAAGAAAAGGCCTCATACACCCCGTCTGTGTCTATCAACATTTAGCTAATATATCCTTCATAAGGGATTTTCTCTCTTGTGTTGAGTGACGTCGAAAAGAATAAAGAGGAAGAAAAAAGAACAAGAGCCACATCTCCATCTGCCTAGCAATGTAAATAAACACAGTGGCAAAAGAGAGCAAAACAAACAATAGCACAGATGCTCTAAATAATACATGTAGGCTACTGTTAATGAATCGGTATGTTTTAATATGTTCTTCTTTAGTATCAAAGGCTGGTTTGGTATGTCAGTACAGTTTAGATAAGATAGTTATTTTAAATCTGCTCTACTGTAAATATAACAGTAAGCACAGGTGGTAAAAGTATTCACGTTCTATACAAGTACAGCTAATTGTGTGAAAAAATACTTTAAAAGTAGAAGTAATGATTCAGCTCATTTATTTAAGTAAAAGTATGTGTGTGTGTGTGTGTGTGTGTGTGTGTGTGTGTGTGTGTGTGTGTGTGTGTGTATTACAACTTCTGAAATGTAATTAAGTAAAAATAAAAATTAAATAATGATATATATTTTTTGAATGAAACAATATTTATTTAGTGAGGAAAAATCCAAAAAGCCTTTAAAAGTCAGTTCCAGTGTAGAAAATGTGTTTGATCGGGTCATGGTGCTCAGTTTTATGATTACAGGCAGGACATTTAAAAAAAGGCATCATTATGAGCTAAAAAATCTAAATTACACTAAAGTCAAAATTATGACATATAAATATGAGATAAGAAAGAAAGTCTAAATTATTAAATAAAATGGCACAATTGATATAAAAGCCATGATAATGACATAAAATGTTTTTGAAAAATTGTGAGATATAAAGTGTTTTTTTTTTCACACATATTTCATGAAATGATCTTAAAACAAATGTTTCCATTCATTGTTAAACTCCATGGATTTTACTTGTGAATCAATCGTGCAGAAGATGAAAGTGTTTCCATAGTAACTACGGAGCTTCCAAACATCTAAATTGATCATATCTGATGACCAGAAAAAGATGGATTGATAGGATTAATTAAATGTAAATGCTCACAAAAACTCAACAACCACAAAATATATTATAAAAAAAAAAAAAACAACAACAACAACAAAGAAAACAGAGTAAAAAGGGACTTTTTCATCAAGGAGGTCCATAACTAAACCTTGAAAACAGTGTCTCCATCCACTGTCATTGATGTAACTCCATGGGTTTTACTGGTTGTAGAAGATGATGGTGTTTCCATGGTAACTACAGAGCCTCTGATCATTCAAATGGGTTATATTTGATAACCATGAAAAGACAAACTGCATTTTACACAAATTATTTACATTGATAGGATTAAATATTAATATAATAATATAAATATTTTAGATCAGTAAATGGTTTTGGTCGACTGTGGCTGTTTGGTTCTTTATGGGTTAAATAAGATACATTTTAAAACAAAGCCTGAGTCTTCTTAAATTTGAAGCTTTCACTGGTGTTAAACTGTTCTCTTGGATGTTTCCCTCCAGGCTTTTTTTTTCTCCTTTCAAACATTGATTGATGTTCCACAGCGTGAATTACTCCATCTGGAATGTTCTAAGACTAACACCTGTTAGGTAATGCAACAAAAATGCAAATAATTACTTTAAGAGCCAAATGTATGCATATTTTGTAATGTGTGTATTATGTGTTATGCATGTAATGTTTATGTTTTATAAGATGTGTATTTTTATAATGTATAGAAAGTGTGTTTTTCTTCAACTGAGGCTGGCTTGGACTAATTTTGGAAAAGCTGACAGTGACTGGTTCCTGAAAAATTGTGTATAATTCCAAGCATTTTGTACATTCCCTCCAAATGCAAACATGAGTAATGGATGACAGGGCCCCCCACTCACTTTGATTTCAACATACAGCGAAGTTAAATAAAGCCAGTGAAGTGCATGCAGAGCTGCAGACACGACTCATCCCGACTTTCATGTCTGTCAGCAGCGACTTTTTGAAGAATCTGCTTTTTTTTTTTTTTTTTTGCTTTTTGCTGTGTTTCTGATGTGGACTATACAGGATTATAGGCTGTCAGAGTGCTGAGAGATACCTGCACAGATTCCCATAATCAGCTCTCTGATAAGTGTGTCATGCCCTCTTGCACAGATTTGATGACAAATCAAATTCAGCTGCAGACATCATTTGTTACAGACCTGAGCCTCCGTTACAAAATAGACACTGGATTAACCCATGAACAACCAGTAGCTACTGTTCTGGCAGTTCCCAAATGAATTTTTCCTCTGTTTCTACATTTCTTAATTGATTTATCACCATTTTTTAACTAACATTATTCTCTGTAATTTGCATTTTTTTTTGGTGTAAATCAAGTAAAACATTGAATTAACTGATTTTTTTTCTTTAATAGGTCACACAACAAAACTAATTTACATAGAGTTAAGGTTTATTTAATTTAACCAAGCTCACTCAACTATTTTTTTATGTGTGACCTACTGAAGAAAAATATTTTAAGTTAATTACACTTTTACTTTTTAAAGTGTATTTTCCTATATTTAGCTCAGAACGTGTATTATCACAGGTTTCCAACTAGTTTTGGCTTATGACCCTATTTTTACATCACACATTTCTAGTGACCTCAGACATTCAAAACAGAGACTTTTTTTTGGCTAGAACTAATTTGTTTTTGAGTGAGGCCAGGGGCACAAAAAAAAAATCTTTCCATTCTCTGTTGGGTCTGGTTCTCTGACAGTGACTGTGTCCAGGCAGATTGAGGCGCAATAAAACACATGGTCACATGATCGAGTTAATGAAGATATGCCTGATCAGTTATTTTATTCTGCATTTATTTTAACTTAATATTTATTAGGAAAAGTGTGTGGTGTTTTAATTAGAATGAAATATATATCCAGTCATTTAAAAAAAATGTTTTTATTTGTAATTTATTTTAATCAGTTACTTGAAATTTCAGGCAAAACCATTTGAATACCAGGTGACCTCAAGGCTGAAAAACACTGGGAACATGTTCATGAAAAATTCTAAGTTAATTATATCAAACAAAGAAAAATGAAGAAAGGGTTAATTTTTCAGCAAAGCTATTGATAACTGATCATAAAAACAAGTATCTCCATACAAAATGTTACAGATATTCATTAAATGTCAAAAAACTGATTTTATAAGGACGTTTTTTCCATTAAATCATAAATACAATGATGTTTATTAGTGCAAGATGAGATGAAAATTCATACCATGAATTTACAGATATTATCACTATTATTATATTTCACCCTTCTATATTGTACTAATTAATAATAATTAAAAAAACATTCAGTTTCCTGGTGTGTCCACATATCCAGCACCATGTTTCTTTGAAACATCTTCTTTTCTTGTTGTATCGTCCATCAACATCCGGTTTAGTCATTCACCTGACTAGTTGCAAAAAAGGTCTTTCCATTGCAGTTTTGTGTAATATACCATTTGTGTTATATGAAAAAAAGAAAACCTCTTGCCTGTCAAAAACTTTTAATCAAAAAACAAGAAATTTGGCAAAATTGTAATTTTTCCATTAGTAAATTATATACAATAGAATTTATTCCTTTCAGAGAAATTCATTTGTTACAACAACAGAGAAAATGGTGCAGTAACACACACACACACACACACATACACACATACATACATACATACATACATACATACATACACACACACACATATATATATATATGTGGTTGTATATATATATATATATATATATATATATATATATATATATATATATATATATATGGTTTTACTGGTGAATTAGTAACTCCAGAGCCTCTGAACATCCACATGGATCATATCTGATGACTATACTATCATAGGATTAGTGGATTGACAGCTATTAAACAGTTCATATGTGTAGACGGTTCGTATCACCGGTGGTTCTTTGGGTCTCTAAGGGTTAAAAGGAAACATCAGCTCAACCCGACACTCCTCCAGTGTTTGACAGTTGTCCCGTGGTGCTTGCTCATCTCCATGACTCCAATGACCTTTAAGGCAAATCCTGTGTTTGACTCAGTCAATAATGAGTAATGAAGTGGTCGGCCTGCAGTAGGGTTTCGTGAGATGCTTTTGGCACGGCTCTCCCAGCTGAGCTGGAAAACAGGGTGTGTGGAGGTAGTGTCGGGCGTTGGTCAGACGTCAGAACCCGAGGCCCGTCCGTCCCACCCAGACGTTTCTGGCACAGAGTCCTATTGTTCAGCTCCTAAGCGCGAGAATTCCTGTCGAGTCGAGGAGATTCCTTGCTGTGTAATAGGCTATTATGTTAGTGCTCCGTCTATTCAATAGACTAATGAGTTATGCCAAAAGCTAATGTCTCGGGGGAGTTCCTTGCTCAGAGCTGCATAACTAAGAGGGTAAGTGCCATTGTGTTGGCTCCTGGGCCCGTTCACATGCTGTTCAGTATTCAGGTGTACTGTAAGTAGACAGAGCTGCTCTTAGCACTGCCTCTGCACATCTGAAAGCTTAATATAGCTGCAGCTGACTCATGACGTAGAAGGCATGTAATGAATAAGTCAGACAAGCAAACAGTCATTTAGATAAAGATAATCTGATTGCAGTCAGTTCAAGGGACAGAAAGACATGTTTTTGCAGCAACTCCATTCATGAATCACATACAAAACTGAAGATGTCAATATGCATTAGATGAGTACATACACTCAGATGACAAATTATTAGCTAGCTCTGCAATGAACCACATATTTAACCCTCCTGCTACTGTATGTTCATTTGTCAGGAACAGCACTGGTGTTCCTAGGTCACTTTGACCCAGTCCATGTTTAATTATCCAAAAGATGTCCAAAACAACAAAAAATATCTGAACAAGCATTGTTAATATTTCATTACTAATTCAATTACTAATTGTTCTATCAATATTTAGTGCAGTAGTATTCCTTACCTCTAACAGGTAATGGTTCAATTTGGATAATTCACTAACTTTTCATTAAAAAAAAACAACAAAAAATATGTTCTAACTTTTTTAATGTTTCACTACTTTATTACTTTTGAAAGAAGATATAAAACATACCATTGAAACATGACATAACATAATATGACTCACAGTTGTAACGAAATGAATAGTCTGACATTCTTTCCTCATTTTGACTGCTGGGTCAAATTGACATGGACAGTACCCATGTGATATAAACCTGAAAATGGTGATCATAAATATGTGAGATGGACCATTTATATAGTATATATTGATTACACTAATTAATGCATGCAGAAGAAGTTTCATAAAAGTTACTTGTCACTATTTTTCCTAGATGTTCAGTCTTTAAATGGGTCAATTTGACCCATAACATAATGGGAGGAGTTCTTTCAAGTTGTTATGGAGCTGTAGGTGGAACAAGGCAATAAAATAATAAGAAATACTGTGGTATCATTTTCCTCTATCAAATGTCTAATTAACCTTTCACCAGTTCAGTGTAGAGATAGAACCATGTGTGATCTGTGTGATATCATACACCAGTATGTTGTCCATTTAGTCTGACCCACGCAGAAGAACAACGATGTTGAATTACTTACAGATACAGCCAATGAGGTAACTTTCTTATCATATGGGGCTCTGCAAATACAATTTAATTGAAATTAATTAAAATCACAATTTACCAGTTTCTTTAACTTTAACTCAAGGGACTCTAAATGGAAGAGAAATAATAGTTGTGGAAATAAACTGAGATGGTGTCCATGAAATTAAATTCAATGTGTTATTATGTATTATTTTGTACTACATAAGTGCTAGAGGTTCTGGCCCAACTAGGGTTAAAATAATTTTGTAGATATACTCTTAAAGACATTTTCCTATTAACCGTAAAGACCCAGTGCTACTTTTTTGGCAGTTTGCAAATTAATTTTTTGCTCTGTATTTACCCTTTCCTCAGCATAAGGTGAGGTTTAGGAAATTTCTAGTAATTGACACAAATGTAATTAAAAACGTATTCATAAAAAATATGTAAATGAGATAGATAATCATATACATCAGAGGTCTTCAGTCCTGGTCCTCAGAGCCCCCTGTCCTGCATGTTTTAAATACAACCCTGCTCCAACACACCTGATTGAAATGATCAGCTCGTTAACAAGCTCTGCTGAAGCCTGATAATTATCCACTGCTTTGAATCAGGTGTGTTGAAGCAGGGTTGTATCTAAAACATGCAGGACAGTGGGACCTCTGATCCACATAAAACACATGACAAACTGAAGCACTGAGCTACTGTTTATTTAAATGTTGATTGTAATCAGTTTCAGATGCTGCGGCTCTTTCATAACTTGTAGTTTTATTTATTTGTTTATTTATTCAGTATTAATTTTCAGTCTTGTAAATACAAACTAGACTGACTGTACATATACTGAATAAGGGAAATAAAATTCTAAAATGTATGCATTAATAATCTACACCTGGTTTTACTGCCTCCATCCCTACAGTAATAATATAGATGATTACATACGGTAAATGTTGCCTTTAAACATCTATTTACAACATAGTATAGTAAATTATTATATATAAAAACATTTTAGTAAAAAAAAAAAAAAGACTGTTTTGAATGTGTGGGGTCACCTGAAATCTATGATTTTGAACAACGTAAGTGTCTTCTGCTTGTTTAAAGAGCTACTGTGACCAGATAATTTATCCACTAAAATTAATTTTAAACTAATATAAAATTGCCTCAAAAGGCTAAACAAACAACCAAATTTCTACTTCCAAAATATATCCATAATTTCAAATTGTCCATGTCTAATAAGTCTAATTACCAGTCAAGCCATAAACTTCCCAAACAGCTCCTTGACTTTTAATGCATTTTTAATGTAATAAATTATTACATAACGCAGCAAAATGTATTACAAAATGTGGCAGTTCATTACAAAATTAAATGAAAACATCATATTTTGGACATTTATTACAAAATGTGGCTCAACATGCCTGCTATAGATCCATTTTGGAGATACTGCCTTAAATTGAAGTGTGATCAGATGGCATCTAATAACATGTGAAAGGATGAAAATGTGTTTGTACGTGCATGTGTACATAAATACCATAAGAACTGGCATAACATACAGTGTGATTCAGTCTGCTCTCTGATATGGACTTTAAACAGAAACTCAACGACACCCTTAATAAAATAATATCAAAGGTGGCTCTGTTTTATAGCAGTAGTATTTATTATGCAGAAGGTGAATTAATGGGGCTGAAGGAACCACATAAATGTGTTTAAGGGTCATATATGTCTTACTTTATAGATAGATTTATAGTGTTGTGTATAAGCAGAGCTCCTATGATTAATGAATTTTGTTTGAGGGCGTCCTGACAGCTGATGCAGACTGGAGCACACTGTACCTGCGCTGTGGGAATCAATCCAGCTGAACACTTTTCTTGCGTGGTTACACTTTCACTGTATTGTTTCCATTCCGTATTTTGACTGTCTACCGCAGCAGACGTGTCTTAAAATTGTTTTGCAAACAAAGAGAAGCTGTGTCTGGAAAATATGACATCAGTATTATTATTGGATTCTGCAGGCAGGAGGACATAACAGCATTTGTTACAATAAGCCCCAGGCACAGAATCCACCATGGATTTGTTTGCTAAATGGGCTGGATAGATAAGACTTTTCAACCAATTTGCATTGGATTGTTCTGTGCTGCCAGTTCAAGCAACTCTGCGATGAGTGATGGGAGTGTTTCAGAACTTGATGATGTCTGAACTGAGCCCAACAACAACTTGTATGACATTCATCACATGCAAATGTCAGATGCTTCTTCATTCTCTTCAATAACTAAAATACATTTGATGTATCAGATAGAATTTAATGGGAAGTTTCGTATGTTTTTCTTAACTTTGTCCAATGATACTGGATGATTTTTCATTTATTTTGAAGGATTATGTGCTTGTTTAAGGATTAAGATGATTCTTTATTTTAGGCTTAACTTTATTTTGAACTCAAAGCATCGTTGTCCCCTCGTTTCCTCAAACGTTGGCATGCGGAGTAAGACGAATGAGAGATTTACTGAAATTAAACGAGAACTGAGATGAAATTAAAGATATCCACAAAAGTGCCAGGAGGTTTGGGTTTAGTTAGGGAGAATACAACGCCCTAGAGGAATGGTAAAAGGAGATTAAGGGATAGAAGCTGTAAATAATGGCCTTTTGTTTATCTATGTTGGCTGAGAGGAGAAGTGGTTCTCAAAACCAGGAGAAGGTAGTAAACAACACAAGAGTGAATCTGGTTGACACTTCCCTGTGACGCTATTGAAACATTCTGGAAGGTGGTGGATGGTTGATATCCACAGGTGCAGATGAAATGATCATTACAGGGGCGGGAAACAAACAACGTGTTAGTGTTTCTTTGAACTCTAAAACGCCTCGGTCTAAAAACAGCCTGACATCCAACTTTAGCTGATGTAGAAATTGCAGTGTATACATAAGACTGCACAAAGATGAAAGAGTAAGATTAAGGAGGTTTATTGGTGTTCGCCGCGTCATCTTCCACATCGACATCTTCTTGTCTTTCGTTATTCCCACCTCTGTCTGTGACTTGTCTATTTTCTTTTTCGCTTTTGTCTTTTGTGTCTTTCCATTAACGTCCACTTACATGAAAGCAAGTAACTCACTAAAAGTACTTTGTTACTGTACTTAAGTCGATTTTTTTTTAAGGTATATATACTTTACTTGAGTATTTTTCTGGAAACTTTTTACTTTTACTCCATATATTTTTGTTTAAATATCTGTACTTTATATTCTTTACATTCTTAGAATAAACTCATTACTTTTTTCAAACTAAACAGATGTGACAGTATGAAAAATAAGTGGAGAGGAATTGTGACTTTATATTATAGTTATGTGACTGTTATCTCATAATTTTAACATTTTACCTTAAAATTATGGGTTTTTTTTAATCTCATGACTTTTATTTCAATTGTGACTTTTTTTTTTTCATTTTTCCTAAATCCTGTCCATATCCACAAAACTGATCAAACACATTTTCTACACATTAACTCACATTTAAAGGATTTATTTTGAATACTTTTGAAACTTTTCAGATTTTTCCTGGTTAAATAAATATTATTGCATTCATGACAAAAAATGTTTTTACTTTTTACTTGTCTACTTTATTAGTTTTCAGAAATTGTACATTTTTTAAAACTTTATTTAAGTAGAGGAGTTGAATCAGTACTTCTACTTTTACCAGAGTATTTTTCACACAAGTAGCTGTACTTGTACTTAAGTACAGAATGTGAGTACTTTAACCACCTCTGCATGAAACTCACTTTTCTAAATAAAATGTGTCATGTTTTTTATATCAGTAGGAACACAAAAGACTTTTATGTGTTTAATTAACAAAAAACGTTAACTATAATCTGTTAAATAAGAGATAATCAGATACATTCATGTAACAGTATTAAACTTTCTGAACTGATCCCAGACCTGTTTAACAGTTTAGGTTCAGATGTTGACCTGGATATGGACAGACCTGAGGCTGAAAAAACCTTGAAATTTGGTATCAATTTGTGACCTCAGTTATTTATCTGAAATTTCTAGTAATTGATGAAGAAAACAAAATAATAATTTACTAATAAAAATATTTGGTGAGTTGCGAGAAACAATATTAATACATAAAAGACATGATAAATTGAAGCTGAAACTGAAGCACTGTGGTATTTTTTATCTGTCAAATGTTCATTCTGGTCAGTTTTCTAATCTGCAGTTCTTCCATAATTTATAGTTTTAGTTATTGTTTGTTCAGTATTAATTGTAAATACAATCCTTGTAAATACAAGCTGGACTGTTTGTACGTCTCGTGACCAAAGAAAGTAAAATTCTCACTTTGTATAGTAATCTCCTCCTGGTTTCTGGCCATAATACTATTCATTATATAGACTAACTATATTAAAAACTAATTACTAAACTATTACATGATCAAATATACATTAATTTTAGCAAAAAAGTAAATTAAAAAAAATCGTCAATTTGAATGTCTGGGGTTGCCAGAAATGTGTGATGTTAAAATGTGATAATTAGCCTCCACAATAAAAGGGTTTTTTTCTGAAAAAATTAAAACAATCTCATCTTAATAAAGTTTTACTGATAAACCCGTAACAAGGGTTTGAATACAATGTTCGAGAACTTGTTTTATCTGGTGTGAATTAAAATACTTTCAGTAAATTTCAACTAATTTTCTGTAAAATATAATACTTTCCACTTGTTGAACTACTTGAAATAGCTTTAGTGACGATCCCACAACACTATATAAAATAAAAACATTACACAACATCAAATGAATTTGAAAGAATTGCTTTAAATACAAGTGTAAAAATTTATTACGTTTTGACCATATCTTGGTATTATGGTGATAATACATTTCACAGAAATGACAATTCAAACATGTTCAAGACCAATGTGGCCGTAAAAATGCATTATATGAAATAAATAAATAAGACAACACAGAAAATAGTAACAATTTAAATTAAGATCAGTGGGAAAAATCTGCAATAAAACCTTGCAATAGTTACAGTACTGCATAGCTACAATAACAATGATAACCTGTGACATAAATGCAGTAGAGTTTCAGTCAGTGAAAAACAACACAAGGCACATAACCCGTCCTGTTAAAGCACAACAGTCTGTTAAGCATCTAGTAGAATATCATGACTGATGCGTCCGTAGGGAAGAGGTTTATTGTCTGTAACAGGGAAGTTCAATTCTCTGAGTAAAGTCAAGTTAGTGGAATATTAAATGACATGTTTCTGTTTCTGTGACTCTTAGTCTGTAGGTGAGTCTGTCCGTGACCCCTGGGTAGGTCAATGTCTGCCTGTGAACTGAAGGCCAAGTCTTCAGTTCAGCTTATCTTTGTTCACCTGAACTCCTTGTATTGTCTCATTCCTCTGAAGTACACGTACTCTGCTCTGCTGTAGACGCTTCACGGCACCGACGTGGAGAAGGTTCTCCATCTTTATGTGGAGTCTCCAGTGCCATCCTGGGGTGGGGGGTGGGGGGGGGTCCCAACAGAAGATGACTTTAGAGAAGGGTCTGTGGTTCTAAACCCTTTTTCCTCCTCTGAATGACAAGGTGCGGAGGCGATGTGTCGTCTTTAGGAGGCCGTGCTCTCGCCCTCCCATGCTCTTGCCCTGTGGCGCTGTCTCACCCTCCACTTCTCAAGCAACACACGGGTTTTCACCACCGCCCTGAGAGCCACAGGTGACACCTGTTTTCTGTTTCTGTAGACAAAATAGATAAAAATCACACATTTGAAACATTGATCACTGCAGTTGTGCCAAATCTACAGTGGATTAAACTGTCAGTCATTCTCCTGTCATATGGTAAATGTCAGGAGGCACACTCTTATTCTGATTCACTGCTAAATTAACTTTCCATTTATTAATGCGCCACAAAGTGCAGGCACACGGACTTTTACAGCGTTTTGGTTTGTAACATGATGGTACATGAGTAAAGCTCAGGGGAAATTGGTTACTTATTTAAGAGGAGAAAGTGATGCAGCTCAATTTGGGCAAATTCCATACAGTCTTTGAGGTTTACCCAGAGGCTTTATAATATTCAACATGGGTGCTCAGTCATCACAATATGAAGGGAATTCCTTACTGGAGTCCTAATCTTGACATTTCTACCTCCAAAATACATGCAATCTGTTTTATCTCTCAGGTTTAACAGCTTGTGCACATGCCTAAATTACGTGCCTTGAAACACTTTGTCCCGCAAAAGACCAGTGTTGTATGAGGCTATAATTACCATGTCCATTTATTTTGCAAATACACTGTTTGGTATTCAGCATTCTTTGGTGTGAGCGGGTTGTCTTACCTCTTAATCTTGCCCGTGTCGGCTGCCAGCTTGTGTTTGCACTGAACTTCGGTACAAGCATCGCCGTGGGCAGAGTGGATCACCGTGTCTGTGGATTTTTCATACCTGTGAGCGAAAAAAGCACACAGGAAAAAAAAAAAAAAAAACACGATGAGAGCGGGATCAGATTTAATTCAATTATTCATCTGGTGGTTTCGACATATTTAGGTGCATTTAAGAATAGGAACATGTCCACACAGGTCTGAAAACAAGTGGAAAAATAAAAGACTGAGGTGGTTCTAGTATCGTTGACAGTAAATATGATAAATGTTTGGCTGTTTTGTGAGTGCGTTTACAAGATGATTTAAAGTTATGCTCAAGTACACTTCAGGATACATACCCCAGGTGCTTTTCCAGTTGGCAGAAGCTCGTGCATGTCATATCGTTTTCACGTGCGCACTTACAGCGACGTCCATCTCCGGTTGCCATGGAGTCCGGGACCGCGCGCTTGGTCCTGGGAGCATTACCAAGTCCGTACGAAACCACGCGTCTAAGGAAACGAAACAGAAACAACCGACATTAACTGATGTTCACAGTCTGGAGTGACATGTTTGCAAATGACGCACCAAGGAAAACACTTTTTACGCACAAACGTCTGAAACGAATATCATTATCTGATCAATAAATCACACTTTTATATAATTACATTTATTTCTAGCTGCACAAAGAAACAAAAAAAATATTCAGTTTATTCTGTTACCAAGACTCACTCAGGTGTGTTGACCCATATGATGTCCAGGTGGCAGAAGTACACGCACTCCTTGTCCAGGAATGTGGCGCAGGAGCAGCGTTTAGTCCTGACATGGCGCCCTTGGGTGACGGTGGAATCAGTTGGTGTGTTTCCAGCAGGCGCAGATAGAGCTGTAATTAAGGAATGGTTATCAAAACATTGTCTACAACTTGTTAACTTTATGTTTGTTGTGGGAAGTGCTACTGTATGAAGCTTTATAAGCGTTTTTCCTCTGCACTGATGCAAGGGTATGATTAAAATATATGATAAGAGTACATCAAATGTGAGTTTATATGTGTTTTTATTATAGTAAATCAGTAGCAGTGCATAAATTATACAACCCATAATGGTTTCATGGCATTTTATAAAACGCGTAAAACTCACCTGTGCGCAAAATACAGGAGTACATCACTGATAAAACGGAAAACAAAACGTTTATATCCATTTTTTCCCGGAGTCTTCTGTTTGAAAAATGTGCTTAAAATATAAATAATCCCCAGAGAAGTAGAAAAAAAAATAATGATCCTCTGCTGCTGCTGGTGCTGGTGCTGGTGGTTCGCAAAGTGTTGGAGTGATCAGTCCTCAGGAGCGCAGAGGCGTCAGTCTGGAGTCTCTCTGACAATGTGGCCCCACATGTGCAGCCTTTTGACTTTATACAACTGCCCCCCCACCGCGCGCGCGCCTCCTCCCCCCCTCCTCCTCCTGCGGTTTGTACAGTTTTGTCCTTTGGCTTATACCCAGACAATGCTGTTTGTGAGCAGTCGGTTGCTGATAAGCAGCTGTTCAGACCTACAGGAGGACTTTGAGATGCCTTGGTTCCGATGTTGGAGACGCCGGATGATTGAGTGACCTGAGCCACAGACCTGTTTGAAGAGAGGACTTACAGGTGTTCAACAGCAGGGGGCAGTCAAGGGATAGGGATGGGGATGTTTCTCTTCATACAGTTTGAAAATTCAAGTTTTATTTTATGTCAAGTAAAGTTTGGTGCAGCAGACACGTTGATTTTATTATAATATCAAGCATTAGATAAATATTTTTGCTTAAGATTTTCTCTGTTTTGTAAAATAGGAAAAACTAGGATTAACCCATAAAGACTCAGTGGTAATTTTAAATGATTTATTTATATATATATATATATATATATATATATATATATATATATATATATATATATATATATATATATATATATATATATATATTCCCTTCTTTCTTGACTTTGGTTGCTCATGAAAAATAAAATGATAAAATGCAGAATTCATTTTAAAATTACTATTTTTTATATTAAACAAAAGGAATGGTATTTAATTGTGACTAATTGTGACTAATTCTATATAATAATAAATAAATAAATAAATAAATAAATATATATATATATATATATATATATATATATATATATATATATATATATATATATATATATATATATATATATTTATTTATTATTATATAGAATTATTTCCCCCCCATAAAGATAAAATACAAGGAACAACACAGCTGGATGACTTTAAAGTTACAGTATTAAACTAAATATATCCATAAATAATACAATAAAAAAGAGAATAATGGTATCACTTTACCATTTCAGTGCTGATGCATTGACAAATAGATTGGGTTTTTCCTCTAGATTTAACCTTTTATCCCCTATATTTTGCTTTTTCCCCTGTTAAAATAATGTATTTTCCTATATTCATTTCACTAATCATGTAAATGTTCATTAAAGCATCAGAGTAAAGTTGAGAGTTAATGTATGAAAAACAGAAAAAGTGCATAAAAAGTGACTTTTTCACTTGAATCTATCATGAACTGAACATAAACCCCATGTATCCACACACTGTCATTGATTCAAATCCATTTTACTGGTGAATCAATGTTGTGGAAGGTGACAGTGTTTCCACATTTATTATGGAGCCTTTGATCGTTCAAATGATGACCATGAAAAGATGACAAACTACATTTTACATAAATTAATTACATGAATTGATCAAATTAATGCCTAATCAGGAATTAAAAATTTACACCAGTAGATGGCTTTGGTCCCTGGTGGCTGTTTTTTTTGGGGGGGGGGGTTAAATCACCATCAATATTTAATCAAATGATAACATTACATTAGCGTGTTGATATTTAACACATAAACTCTTACAAAAAAGACACCAACACAAACAGAATAAGGTGAGAATATGGAATTTAATTATCAAGATAAATACATTTTATAATTTCATAGTTCTTGACATTGATAAAAGATCCTACACATTAAGATGAAATATTAAAATAGAATAAAATATCATCTGAAAAACAAGCACTACTGTATTTGTACTACAAGAGGCAGGAAAACATACAAATATTTAGATTATTCTTTAAGGTAAAGGGGCCACTGTGGCATCCTGGCAGTAAATCGTCCTTTTTTTGACATTGTGAAAGGTTCATTTATTAAAATGCTATATGACAAATAGTTTTGCCAGGAAAAAGAGCTTGAGAGTAAACTAAAAAAAACCCTCCTGATAAGACTTTCAGAGCACAAAGCAACCATTGTTTTAACTGTTTGGAAACATTTTTAGCTTTTAAAAACAATCTCAAAATCTAAAAGTCTATGAAATGTAGACACTTAAGTCATAATAGAAGTGCTAAACCTGAACATTGTTTGGCAGATCATTCTTCAGTGCAGAACTTGTGCCTCTGCAGACAACGAACGGAATTTCACCCTTTGTATGATTGATTGAGACTTGAGAACTGAGCAGGAAAAACAAACAAAACACCTCTGTTACTTACAACAGGGTTAAACTCATGGACACTACACCCAATATTATATAACAACTTCAAATATCTTTATCTGTACAACTTCTTGCCAAAGGTACAGTTGCCTGGTACAAATATAGGTGTATTTACTTTGACAAATGTAATTATAAAAAAAACAAAAAAAAATAGGTCATAGTAGTTTAATGTCAGAGCTGATATCTATCTATTGTCCATGTTTTTGTGATTAAAAAAACAAAATCACTTCAATTCTTCCATCAATATCTATGGCATTGTACTGAAAAAAATAATACTTTAATCTTTCCATGTTTTCTTTTCTGTCTGTTTTACACACACAGGAGTTAATGCTGGATTGCATACGCTGAAAAAAGTAGAATATTGAATCAAATATAAAATTTCTCTTATAATTTCGACTTTTTATCTCATGATTTGGACTTTTTCTCTTATAATTTTGACTTTTTATGTCATAATTTTGACTTTTTATCACATGATTTTGACTTTTTATCTCATGATTTTCATTTTTTATTTCATAATTTTGACTTTTTATCTCATGATTTTCATTTTTTATTTCATAATTTTGACTTTTTATCTCTTGATTTTGACTTTTTATCTCATAATTTTGACTTTTTATCTCATGATTTTGACTTTTTATCTCATAATTTTGACTTTTTATCTCATGATTTTGAAGTTTATCTCATAATTTTCACTTTTTATCTCATAATTTTCACTTTTTATCTCATATTTTTCACTTTTTATCTCATGATTTTGACTTTTTATCTCATAATTTTCACTTTTGATTTCATAATTTTCACTTTTTATCTCATCATTTTCACTTTTTATCTCATGATTTTGACTTTTTATCTCTTAGTTTTCATTATTCATCTCATAATTTTTACTATTTCTCTTATAATTTTGACTTTTTATCTCATCATTTTGACTTTTTCTCTTCGAATTTTGACTTTTTACCTCATGATTTAGATTATTTCTCTTCGAATTTTGACTTTTTATCTAATAATTTCGACTTTTCATCTCATAATTTTGACTTTTTATCTCATATTTTTCACTTTTGATTTCATAATTTTCACTTTTTATCTCATAATTTTCACTTTTTATCTCATGATTTGGACTTTTTATCTCATCATTTTGACTTTTTATCTCTTAGTTTTCATTATTCATCTCATAATTTTTACTATTTCTCTTATAATTTTGACTTTTTATCTCATCATTTTGACTTTTTCTCTTCGAATTTTGACTTTTTACCTCATGATTTAGATTATTTCTCTTAGAATTTTGACTTTTTATCTAATAATTTCGACTTTTTATCTCATAATTTTGACTTTGATTACTTTTGATGGTCTAATAATTCTTTCTGTGACTGTATTTGTGCAAACATGTTCACATTAATTAGCATTTACTTATAACTTCATACTTGGGTTTCTGCTGCTTCCATTGTGTCTTTGTAAATAAATGTGTAAAACCCAAATGTTATGTAATCAGTGCTCGCGGCACATCTTACAAATGGAGATTCCCTGAGTCAGAACAGGGTTGGTGAAAAAACATGTCTCATAATGATTGTACAGAAAGACCTGAAAATAACACACAAAAGAGTTAGTACTTTACTGCCTAATTATTGTTTTGGATGTTTTTTGATGGTCTAATACTGTTTTCCATGTCTGTATACTGTAAAAGCTGTACATATTGGTAGCAATGTATTATCTGAAGCAGTTAAATATTATGATGACAGACTTTATATATCCACTATGTACACTCAATGCATTTTTATCCACATTTTTCATCGTCCCCTTCAACCTGCGCTCAAGGCCTGATACCAAATGCACCACGTTTACATTATTAATGGATGAATGAAGTGATATTGATTACTGAGGGTACAATCAGGCTCCAAAGTGACTGTTAATCTAATGGGTTCCCTCCACCACCAATTAAAATAAACAGTGGAAACCGAGGGGCACTTAGTTTCACTTAATCACATATTCACAGACACTGTGCTGTAGGCGGCAGTGGAAAATTGACCTGATTTGTGTGTGTGTGTGTTGGTGTGCACACGCATGTGCCTGCACGCTCCAAGTGGAAAAGTCTTAGGTGAGGTATCCTGACATGCTGCAGCTAATCAGAGGCCGGTGTGTGAAAGTTTCCACTGGGCAGGGGGAGCATACAGTATGGGGACTCTTCCTCATCCAGGAAAGACACCAAAGAATAGAGCAGCAACTGAGGCAGATTTAAGAGGATTTACATCAAAAACACCAAATTAGAGGAAGTAAGGGCTGTTGCAAATGCAGCTATTTATAGCATAAAGGCGAGTATATTTACCATTAGTATTTATAGCTTTATTTGACAGGGGCAGCAGAAATTTAAGAAAGTGTAAGTGAGCCAGAGTGATCTACAGTAACATGGATGTTAACAAAACTGAAAGTACATATAATTTAGAAAATAAACTAGGGCTGTCAAAATTAAAGCATTGACTCAGATTAATCCATCATCATGATTAATCTGATTAAAAATTTTAACCCAATCTGCTGGTGTTGAATAAACATAATAATTGCATATATATTCATATTTTTGCATGTTTTGGATATTTTATCAAATTCTTTTGTGTTTTTTTTCTGTATATTAGAAGAATTTTTGAAGATGTTTTGGGTTTTTCTTCATCACTTTTTTATCTTAGTTTATTTTTTAGGTGAATTTTAGTGGATTTTAGCATGTTTTGTTAGATGTTTTCTCCACATTTTTTTTTTTTTGTGTTTCTTAGTGTACTAATGAGTACACAAAAATACTGAAGACAAAAGAGGCGATCAACATAAAATGTTTTCATGTTGTTCTTTTCACTGAAGCTCTTCTTCCCACTCTTTTTCGAGTACAAAAAAAAATTGTTGACCATTTTCAATGATGTTTTGATGATTGTCGTGTGCTCGAAATAAAAACTGAACTGAACTGAACTGAACACTGGTCTATAAGTGAAATAAAATAATATAACTAAAGAAATGTACCACATGTGTGTTACTGATGAAGAAAACCCAAGTCTTAAATGCTGTTTGGCTCAATTTTCCAAGGTATGTCTTGTGTCAAAAAGTGAATTCATAGAATTAATTTTGAGAATAGGTTTTATTCCAAAGGAATATTGGTCTCAGATCTACTTCAAAACACTGTCTGTACATTATGATCCATTCACTTTACAGGTTCTTACTAGTGGAATATTTACAATTCCATTGTATACATGTACATAAACCATATATGTGGAATAACACACCATCATATATATTAAAAACATGAACAAACCAACACTTTTGTCATTTCTTTTCTGATTCATCTTATTAAACCATATAAGATTTAGCACATTTAATGTCTGAAGCAGATACTTTCTATAAAAGTGTCAGAGTAGACTACATTTATCTTCTGAGCAGTGGCAGATATTGACCACTAGGGGTCTCTGTTTGCTTCACTATTGCTTCCTTTGCAGATTTTCTGTTGCCCTGAGGGAGGAGGGAGGAGGGAGGATGGTGGGGTCTGTAGTGGAGATGGATGACTCACCCTCTGAATGGGGTGGAACAAGAAGATTATTGCTATATAGCCTCTTGAAATGAATGAAGTTTCTTTCACCGAGGTCAGATTATTGTGTCGGCTCTGTCCGTTAAGAGCTCTTTACTGTGACTTAACCAATCAAATAAACACCAGTTCTTGTCAAATGCTGCTCCTTGAGATGTTCAATTATGTTATAATATCACTGAGCCAGTGAGAAGACGTTTCTTTATTCCATTGATATGAACATGTTCAACATTTACACTATATATGTAGAATGTGAGTGACATGTTATGACATCTATGGTATTGTAAATTATCCAAGAAAAAACTTATGGTTAAATTCTGTTAGACACATTCATTTTCTTTTATGTTATTGTAATGGACTGTCTGTCTTTCTATGTTAATTGCCTTTTTTCCTCAACATTATGACAGCAACATAATTCTTCCTGTAGTGTAATATTGTCCAAATGATGCTTCAGATGGTGTAGTGACATGTTGTTCCCAAAGAAGCTTTAGGTTCTGATGAGTCTGTGGTGAGTGTTCTGTATGTAGAGTTATATAAGAGCAGAGGTGCAACTAATACGTACAAGTACTTCCTTTACTGTTAGTGCAATATTTATTTTTTTGGCAACTTTTTAGTTTTACACCCTATATTTTTGTATAAACATCTATCATAAATCAGAAATTCTGACTTCATTATTTTGAGTTTTTTTTTTATCTCACAATTCTGACTTTTTATCTCATAATTTTGACTTTTTATCTCATAATTTTGACTTTTTTTCCCCTCATAATTGTAACGTTTTTCTCATAATTTTTTACTTTTATCTCACATTTTAGATTTTTTCCCCCCTCATAATTATCTTTTTTCATTAAAAAAAAAAACTAACAAAATTTTTCATAAATTTCCTGCCCATATCCACATACTACAGTATGACCCAATAAAACACATTATCTATACAGTACTGTAACTCACTTTTAAAGCCTTTATTTTTGGATAGTTTAGACATTTTTCTGGTCTTTCTTGGTTAAATATGTATTACTTCATCCATAACAAAAATAAGTATTTTTACTTTATTACAATTGAGAAGTTGTAGTTTTTTACTTTTACTTCAGTAAAGCAGTTAAATCAGTACTTCTACATTTACCAGAGTATTTTTTCACATCAGTAGCTGTACTTCTACTTAAATACAGAATATGAGTACTTTGACGACCTCTGTAAAAGAGGAGTATGGTCACTGGGAAAAAAGAAACAAACTAAAAACATTAAAGTCCAATATATGTTTTGGCATAATTATGACTTTTTTCATTAAAAAAAAAATCATAATTCTTATATTGAACTCAGAATTCTGATGGAAAAAAAGAGGTGGAAATGTGAAAAATGTCTGAATTCTTGGGGAAAAAACAGATTTCAAACTGTACAGTCAGAATTAAAGTCAGAATTTTGAGAAAAAAGTGTAAATACAAAAACTGACAAAATTCTAAAAAAAAAAAAAAAAAACAGTCATAATTGTGAGAAAGGCAGATTTCCGATTTTAAAATCAGAATTCTAGTCAAAATTCAGAGAAAAAAAACAGTAGAAAGTAAATGTATAGTATATGGAAATACTCTATTAGAATGATTGGTAGTGCAAATGTTGAGCAAACAATTGAATTTTTTTTACAAATATTGTGATTTGAATCTTACACGTTTCTCTGAAAATGACATCAACCACAACTGGGCCCTGATTGGTGGACTGCAATATTACTCCTGGACAAACAACTTGGACACTGACCCTGGACTCTTAATTACTTTGTGATATCAGAACACAGTCTACTGCTGTTTAAACTCAAAGATATATTTGTGTAATACTTGAATATATATAGTGGATATAAAGGGATGAAATAGGATATATTACAATTAGAAATGTCACATCATGCAGGAGTGTCTTTTGGGAAGTGTTCGTGGGTGTGTTTTCATTGGTGCTGTGGGAACAGGAGGGTGCTCCTATGAAACCGCCCCTCCTGTTAAAAATAACCAGTCCTCTATGGCTTCCTTAACCATTATACTGCTATTATAAAAGGGCGATTACAAGAGGAACAGAGCAAAATGACTGGTGTAAAATGTATATACAAGTGTAGGTGTTTACTACAAATACAGTTTCTGACCCCTAATGTATATTTATTGGTGCTATTCAGTAAAAGCCGTATCATATATCATTTGTTTAGACATCAATAGAATTTATTCAAGAGATTATCTGTTTGTTTATATTGACATTTTCTGATTATGACAGTGGATTAAGAAATTAGTTTTATATCGATGCTTAATGGAGCAATAACCTCGTAAAAGTCTAAACATAATGCGCTCACACTTAAACCCTCCACCTTTAGTCAAGGCCAAAGTTCTTGGACATACAGATAGATGGACATACGGACAACAAACTGATGGCAATACCCTGACATGAGGGCCGAGGATAAAAACTGCCAAATTTAATTAGTAAAATTCAGATATGTGTAAAAACCAAGACATGCAGAAGCTAGTAATGTAATAACAGCTGATGAAGTCATACATTTGCCCTTTTTAAAATGTATTATGTCAATAATGTAATAAATGACTAATTACATAATAAAAGTCAGGAACCAATAACATAACTTTTGGTCAGTAATGTAATGTTACTACATCATTGGATTATTACAATTTAAAAAGGGCAAATTTATTACATTACTGGTTGTTATTACATTAATGGCTTCTACAAACATTTGCGGATGAATTAATCCATAATCAAAAATGCATTGATCTTGTCCATGATGAATAAATCACAGCAACACCACTTTATTTTTATAAACAAATTTTTACTGATACAGTTAAGAATATTCATACAGCAATGTAAAGCTACCATAATGCACATACCTATGGACTTATGAATCATAATGGGCACTAGATGGATTATAATAAATAGTTGAACACAACATCTGTACACAGAAACATTGCCCCATAATCCATAGAAATGTACATATACCAGTACAACATTGATAATTCCATACATTTACGAATGACAAATCCTCCAAAATAAAACTGATCTCCACCTGTTATGCATCTCTTTACTTATTGTTTGAAATAAACACAAGCAACTACTAAATTTATAAGTAATTATGTACAGGTTCCTAAACAAGAAACTCCATAAAGGCACAATTGTCTATACAACATGTACAAAAGAAACAAGTTGTTTTGGAGCTGACAAGAAGTAAAAATAAAATGATTGGTCATCATTATAATTCTCATGTGATTGCACATATAATATGAATGTCAGCATCTGTGCTTTGAAAGGTGATTTGCAAAGAAACAAACCCCTGAAGAAG
Source organism: Siphamia tubifer (assembly GCA_020466265.1). NCBI lineage: Eukaryota > Metazoa > Chordata > Actinopteri > Kurtiformes > Apogonidae > Siphamia > Siphamia tubifer. The sequence continues at coordinate 35,311,223 of CM035793.1, forward strand.
TGTTTCAGTCTTACAAAGTGACAAGAATTACAAAAAGAGAAGAAGGGAGAGCTTTTCTCTTGGGGTCTTCAGGTGGCAATAACCAGTCTGTCTTCATCATCACTGGATGCCTCATTATAGTCATCATTAGTCACCTTCTGCCAGCTGGACGCTGGTCTCAGAGGTGTTGCATCACGAGTTCCCTCAGCTGGTGACCCCTTATAGCTGTCGGATCGACTCTCAGGAGCTGGTGATGGATGCTGCCGTGGGGACTTATCCCTTTCCTCCTTCTCCACATTCTTTGTGAGCTCTGCTCCACCACTGCCTCCAGAACTGGGTCTGGGGCCTGAGGTCTGTTCTTGGGAACTGTTGACCTTCAAAGGAGCAGGGGGTGAAGGTGACATGCAACTCTTTGAAGGACTTAGGGCATGTTCAATTTGAGGCGAGTGGGCTACCAGAGTTTCTGGGCTGCCCTGCCTCTCTGAGGACCCAGGATGAGGACTAAGGGTTGAGAGGGGGCTAACAGAAGGAATGATGGCAGGTAGAGCGATGTTAACAATCTGCAGGCCTGGCACATGTGGTTGAGGGCCTGTGCTGCTTTGGGAAGTGGGGTTAGCGGCTAAAACCTGCAGACCGAGGGTGGCGTTGAGGGTGAGCCCTTGCTGGGGCAGCAGCTGGGTGGATGCCAAGCCGGTGTTGGTCAGCCCCATTAGGTTGAGTGCTTCCAGACCTACTGGTTGTATCGTTTGAGCCTGCAGACCAGCGACCTGCCCTAAAGGGAAGCAGGGCACAACACTACTGACTGGTTCCTGAACCACAAGAGGCTGAGTCTGCAAACCCTCTGCTTGTGGAGGAGTGTTGGGGGGTGGTAACGGGCTTGTGTTTCTGTGGATGACACTCACTGCTGGGATGGTGAGCTGGACAGGACCAGCCTGGATCGGTACAAAGGTGGAATAAGCTGCTAGACCAGCAGGAACCAGCTGGATCCCCCCAACTGGGACCATGCTGTAAGAGGAGCGAGATGGCTGCTGGGAGTGCAGGGGCAGGTGGCTGAACAGGTGGGTCTGGGTCTCCGCTCCAGGTATTTGGGAAAGTCCGTGTTGAGGAAAGTGCATGGGACTTTGAGAAGCGTAGGAGGAAGTCTGAGTACTCCGGTCCACTGGTATTCCCAGTTCACTGGTCGTCACAGTGGAAGAGCCAGAGCAGACATCCTGTGAAGAGACAGAAAAATCCATCTTTGTTAAATGCTTTACCACAATACAAACAAGAAATTAGACCAGAGTGTCTGCAGGTCCTTAAAAGAGTCAAATTCAACTAACTCAATTCTACATCTGAAACACAAGTAGATTTAGTGCTTGGTGTAAGCCTGTTGAAAGTAATGAATTAAAAAAAAATGCACTGCACAATTCACAAACTCCTGAAAAAAGGCTTTAGATTCATATGGAAAGTCACTAAATTATAAAGCAGCCAAAAAAAATAAATAAATAAAAAATCAGAAAACTCCCCAGTGGCTCCGTTTTCTCACTGGGAACACCACGTAGGTTGGAATCCATAGAATTCATGATGTTTTGTTAATAATTATAACAAAAGATGTAGAAGAAATTATGGAGTAGCAGTGTGGGTCCATGGAAGTTTTGATGAAAATTAACCTTATCTGATGCTTAAAGGAAATACTTTCATAGATAAAGTGATGTAGAAGTTGTATTTACTGTACATTACAATATGTCATTTCACTGTAATTGGATACTTGAAAAGGACTATTTATGCAAATAAAATGGGTAGGACACCACCCACAGGCAACAAAACAAACCAAATCAAATGACAGAACCTACTCAATTTGAACATTTTTAGGAACATTTATAATGTATAATGTTTCTATAATAAGAAATGATCCCAAAGTCTGATAGCCTTCATTCTATTATATTTTTGCCTTCACTTTCAGCAAAGAAGAGATTCAGATGTAATTGCATTTGCCACCTAAGCTAAATAACTTCCAAAACTATTCACCTTTTTTCATAGCATTCATAGAAGCTTTGTGGAAGTGCGTCGCATGTAGGACTCAAAGTGAGGGTTGGAAAGAAGGTTAAGGGGAGCAGGTAAGGGGTGGGTAGACAGCGACACAATGAGAACACATGGACCTCACCTGGCCAAGCTTGGAGACTTTGCCTGGCACTGGGGGACTAGGGGGGACATCAAAGTCAGGGTAGTCGATGGACATCTGCCTGCACGGTGACACTGGGCTCATCATGTGCACTGACTCTGTATCTGAGGTGTAGGAGTCGGATGTGGTGGCAACAGCTGGAGGAGAATTGGGAAGGGGAAGTGGGCTGATGCAGGACCCGGAAATGTATATCTGTTTGCTCAGGGATACAGGGCTCATCATGGGAACGGATTCTGAGTCTGATGTGTGGAATTCAGGAGCTGGAGGCTGGGAGAAAGGGAGGGGGGCTGAGCTGATTGACATCTGGGCTAGCAGGGCACTCGGGGGGACTTCAGCCTCTTTGGATGGGATGTGCTGAGGGCTGGCAGAAACAGACGGGTTGGTGGAGAGGCCAGACTCTGCCTGGCTGTCCTCCTCTTCTTCTTCGTTGTCATCATTCTCCTCATCATCGGGGCCATCGGAGTCATCGCCGTCTGAATCTTGGCGGTCGGCGCTGCTCACCTGGCTGCGGTCTCCTGCAGATAAAAGTAGGAAACAGAAGAAGAATTAAAGAATTAATGAAAAGCCAGACTAATAACAGTGGGGAAAAAAAGCCTCTAGCTGAATGCCATGTGGTCTTAGATCTTACTATTTTCATCCACTTTCCTAAGGAAATAAACTCAACCAAAACTAGGCCTTTCTTCAGAATAAACTTGTGCATTTGTAAAACTAACCTGGCATCAAATAACTCAAATGAGAGGTCAAATATTTGTTTTCTGCAGAGCATGAGTCAATACATGAATGCATACTCATAGGAAGCACCTCTTTCATTCATTAAGAATCTTTTCCTCTCACCTGGGCTTTTTTTCAAAATCCCACTACTATGAATACCATTCAGCAATATTTTGTGGCACTGTAACAGAAATGGTTCACACCCTAGACCCAGAAATGCCCCTGAGCTCCATTACAGGCAGTGAAGGAAAAACAAATATGCTCTCAGAGACTGGGACGACAAAATGCTTTCAGGCAGCTTTTCTCTGTCTCTTTTTTTTCTTCTAAAATTAGATGCAGCAATTTCCTCTTTCTAAATGCTGTGCATGCCGCCCACATGCACTTTGAGTTAACAGAGGAAGAAGCTGCATTTAGAATTTCTAATTAGACCATGGCAAAGCTATTGATCGACATAGCAACAGAGCACAAGCAGGCACTGTCCGTGTTTTATATCTCCTGCCATTAAAAGAGCTATTTAAAGAAGGGCTATCCTTTCTGAAACCAAAAGAAATGAGCTAAACAAGGTTTCTGTGTATTCAGTCACTAATACATACATGCATGCTAATATGCCTGTAAACAAACCACTAAATTAAAATAAAAGCTTATTCTTGTCTGATAAGCCATAATTCGAGGCCATACAATGCTCCTACTGTGGTTCTTTCTAGTCTATGGATGGCTAAGCAGTGAAGCACTGTACCGGAGTCCTCTGCATCCTGATCATCAATGAGACCCTCAGGCACCCCCATCTCCATGCATTTCTTACTGTGGGCCTTGGACTTCATGTGCTTGGTCAGATTTCCTGCAAAATGAGATTCAATAAGGTTTTATTGGTGGGTAGGTCTTGAACAATAGCACAGAAGGAGTTTATGTAAGAGAATGCGGTCTTTGGGCAAGCTGTATGTAAAGGGTGAGTAACTGATAAAGACATTTTTAAATGAACGTGGGTAGCTCTGACACCAAGCACTGTTCTGCAGTGTCGCGTGGGTAGGCAAGTTCGATAAAGAATGATGAATCATACTGTCTTGGTTTAAGAGATGGTAGAACAGTATCTTTAATTTTGTAGAATTTTTAAACGACAGTAGCATTTCAAGCCTATGCAAAAGTAGATTACATTTCCAAATAAATGATCTGTAAATCAAGTTTTTGTTAAATTGTTGCACTAAAACTCAAGAAACTTGCCATGGAAAAAATTTATTTTCTTAATTATTCACATCTTAATTTACCCAATAATAGCTTTTAAATGTTTTTTTTGATAAATCAAAACTACAAGTACTGACACAGACATACATACACATGACATAAAACATTTATTAATGCTTTTTATGTTTAGCTATAAACACTTAGTTCTAACCTTTTGTCTTGAAAGAGAAGTTGCAATGGACACAGTGGTAAGGCCGGACGTCAGAATGTGTACGGATGTGTTTGCGCAGCATGCTGGGCTTTTTACAGCGGATGCCACATTCTTCACAAATATATTTACCACGGCCACGGCCCCGTACATACACATACTCTTCATTAGATTTATATCTGTAGAGTAGAAAAAAAAATATTAAAATTGGCTGAATTTATAGTTGCAAAACATCAGTTTGAACAATAAATGAATAAAATCAACTTTTAAGAAACATACCCGCCATCAAATATTTTAACCCGTCTGGGTTCCGTTTTAGATGCCAAGTCCTTGTCTGCCTCGGTGCTTGCCTGAATTTCTGGTTGCACTTTACTTCTCACTTCGGTTGACTTAGACTTCTGCATTGGTGGCACCTGTGGAGAGATAAAATAATCATACCTAATTGATCTGAAGCAAAAAAGAAAAGTGAAGTATATATAAATAAATAAAGTCATTTCTGACTTAATAATACTCACTCGTGGCATGACATCCTTCAACTTTCCAGAGTAAGACAAGATGTCTTTTATTCCACCAGTTCTTATGGCTGAGGTGTAGTGTATTTTCTTAGAACTCTGCTTGGAGTCAAATAGAGACATGACCACTTTAGTTGGCAGCCCAAGTGGGTTGGGGTTATTGGGGCAGATGGTCCAGGAAGCATATGCTGAAGTCTTCAGGTCAGTTTGAGGAACGTGAAGAGGTTTCCTCTTCATCAGGAAACACCAAGTAAAAGTTGTGGCAGTCTTCAGGCTTGGAAAAGACAGACGATGGCTGTCTTTTGTGTTAACCACAGAAACAGATGTGGTCAGTTTTACCTGACCACCATGGAAACTGGAAGGCCTAATAGGAGATTTGGCAGGAGTCCACCTGTGCTCCTCAGCTTTCTCTTGAGGCTTCAAAGTGGAATGAACTGGCATGGAGGTTCCCTGGCTACCAGGTGTGGTATTTAATACAGAGCGTGTGTCCTCAGGAATAATAGTGCTTCTGCCTTTTTCTAGACCAGTACTGTCAGGTGACATGGGCTTGACATCATCACTAGCCTCTAAGTCCTTCTCAGCATCTATTTTAACCTGGGGCAGAGGAGGGGCCTCTGTTTCAATTGGACTGTCTGCTGGTTCAGTTGTACAAACTTGTCGCACAAGGGTTAGCTTTCGCTGTCTGGTCACCTCTGACATCTTAGAATTAAGATAGTTAACTGATCTTCCATCAGTTAGACAGGCCACACCATGTTCATCCTTTGCTCGCTTTTGGTGCTTTTCCATGTAGATGTCCAAGCTGTTGGCAGGTGACAACATTCGTTTACTTGAAGCAGTGGGTTCTTGCTGTGGACACAAAGTTACTGATGCCAGTTTCTGTGTGCAGTGCAAAGACCCAAGTGAAGGTGCATGTTCTCCAGTATGGTTTTGACTGCTAACACTTTGAAAATGATCCTTTTTTATGACTGGTGAAGGATGAGTATCACTATCTACAGAATGAGCTGATAAAAAGCTGTTTTTACTGGGTGCAGAGGAAGTAGAGTGCATTTGTTCATGAGTTATCAGAATCTGTGGCAATGGTATAGAACCTGCTTGGTTCTGGTTGAAATTATCTCTTGGAGGTTCAACTGGCAAAACACCTTGTGTCTTAATATCTGTGTGCTGTTGAGCTGAATGCGCAACATAAACATTTTGAAGTACTTCAGAAGATTTTGAAATGCTCAAAATTGGATTGGCAATAGGTATTGTTAAAACTGGCAAAGCAATTTGAGTTCCCTGTGTATTGGAAAAAGAAAATGTTTGGCTTGCTCTCAGAGTAGGACATGGCAGTTGATATTTGGGCACAAAACATTTCTTTCCTTCAGAGTCAGCTGACTTGTTCTGAACGTTGTCCCGACAAACTAAGATCTGGTTCAGAGGCTGTTGCATCTTTTGGCATATTTGAACCCTTGATGTCTGATGCCAAGGGTGAGGAAGGCCATGTACTTGGAGCTGTTGTGTTGGACTCCCCAAGTTAATGCTCTGCACCAATTGCTCATTCTTTTGCAAAGGTGGTTCTCCAGTATGAAGGACAAAAGGCTGAGCCATGGTGATCCTGTTGGCAATATGAATCTGCTGGGGTTTATTTTGAGTTAAAGAGCAAACATTTGCAATAGGAGATTTCTCAAGAGGTATGACAGTTTTGCGAACAGGCTGCTGACTCTCCGGGCCTATTTTCAAAGACATTTGGCGAACCAAAGGTCCTCTCCTTCTTTCAATAAGTGGCACTGGAGCAACTTGTGAGACTTGGCCACTTTTTGGATGGCCAACAGGGGACAGAGATCTGCTGGGAGACACATTGCCACAATCAAAAGACTTGCTCCGGTAGTCACATGAAATTTCCACAGAGGGCTGAGTACAGGTGATCTGTTCAGATGCAGCACGCCTCATCATTCCAGGTACACCAAGGGTATTGAAGGCTGTTGGCAAGCCTTGTGGCTCTGAGATTTTGCTGACACACTCTGCTCTAGAAGGACTCTCTGACCTAGATGGCTCCTCTCTGTCAAAAGAGGCAGAAATACTCGAACAGCGAGAGAGACTACTGTCCCTACTGAGGCTTCGTGAGAGGCTGGATTCAAAACTGGATTCACCTGATGAGTGTTCCATCTGGGCTAGACGGATTCTCTTCTTTTTAGGTGGAAGTTTCTCTGCTGGTAACTTGGACAAGCTTTCACTTCTCTGCGGCCAGCTGAACTGATCTGTAGGTTTATCTGTTGTTTCTGTGGTTTGTGTTTCATGCTCTCTGTCTGGCTCTTCTGTAACAAGAATTTCAGGAACTTGGATATTGTTTTGACGAACCAGACGAGATTGATGGACGGGAGTAGAGTTTTCACCAGCTTCTCGTACTGTGCCATCAGTGCATTGTTCCATCCTTTGTTTTCCATAGTCAACACTCTTGGGTTTGGATATCTTTTCATGGTAGCTGTCAATTGAAATACTTTTTATTGCATCCGTTTTGGGTTTAATCAGAGGATCTTTTTCCATACTATCAACTGGTGACACCCTGTCAATAGATTCAGTCTCAAATGAATTAGGTCTGCTGAGAGAATTGGTGTGTCTAATGACTGAAGTACCACTACCTTGTCTTTGCATTTCTCCTTTACTGGAAATACTGATCTGGGTTTCTCGTATCGGTGACAGTCTAGAATCTGACGCATTTATACCTCTTGCTACAAGTTGAATCTGAGGTAGTTTTGTCTGGTTAGTTTTAGGCTGTATGTCTACTATTACAGCATGCTGGGAAAATGTACGACCTGTAAGAGTGGTGGGTAACTGACATGCATCAAAACTCACTGAACAAGGTGGTACAGTGTCTGTTGGAGATTGATCATCTTCATCTCCAACACTCTTCATTTTCCTTCTCTTTCTAATTGATGTCTGTTGATCAAGTATACTTGATCTTGGGACAATGGGCTGCTGCATATTGACATGAAAAACATCTTGATCCGTTTCTTTTGCAGCAACTGGCTTGTTTTTTGGACCATGAAGCTCAGAACAATAGAACTTCTTGTGAGTTTCAAAATTTTCTAGCTTTCTGTACCGATTACGACAGGTTTCACACTCGTACATGGTGCCTTTATTTTGTAGCGGCTTTCGGTTTCTGTCCTGGTTGTGCTCAAAAGATCTGCTCCTTTGTATGAGTTCTGTGAAAGTGCTAGGACCATGATAACCCTCATCCATTGAGCGGACCGTAGGGAGTCCATGTCCCTCATTTGTGGAAAAATCTTCCACTGCTGCTTGTCTGACTAAGGTGCGAGAGTGTATTGCTGGATTAGGGGTTGATGGGGCTGATGAAAATACATCATCATTTAGTGAGCTAATTTTATCATCAAATGACTGGCAAATTCGCAACGGGTGTGGGAGAGGAGCAACATTTACAGGGAGAGCAGAGTGTCCTGGTGTGGTAGGCATAGAGTTACTCCGTGTTATTGGCAAACAATCCATTGGTGGGTATTGAGAGGGTACGGAGAGGAGAAATACTGGCTTAGATTTATCAGTGGGAGTGAATGGGGACTTGGGAATATCAGAACTGGAACTTGATCTTCTTCCTATTGGTTTAAGATCAAACTGAAAAGAGTCTTTGAATATATATGATTTTGGAGAGTCTATACTGCCTCTCCTCGAGAGAGAAGTCCTCCTTGGTTTAACACTGTCCAGCTGCTTGTTATCAACCACTGCCTCATTGTCAGATATGAGCTTTGAAATTCGTTCTTCCAAAGACAGGGCTTTTGCCTCTAATGGTGGACGCATTTGTCCTTCTGCAGCTCGGTGCTTTTGCTCAGTTGCTACATGCATTACTGTGGCAACTGTAGGAGGGATATTTGAAAGAGCATTCTTGGTGATGTCAATGTCTACTGGTGGAACTATCTTTAAAAATGGACTTGGTGGACTCATGGCTTGGTCAGCACTTTCAGAACGTGAGAAATAGCCAGAGTCTGTGCTTCCCAAACTGCGTGGACTTAGTAGACACTTAACTTGTTGCTGTTGAGAAAAATCAGTTGCTTGTTGCCTCTGAAGTTGAGCATGTCCAACTAACAGGGGAGATTTACACTGTTGGTCTTCATCTTCACTTACTGTGTCTAGCGAAGGATTTGTACCCTCCACCTCCTTCAGCGATGACAGAACTGTGATACTGGATCTCAGACTAGCAGTCTGGAACTCACGTTGACGTGCAGCTGCTTGCTCAGGTGCTGCTCCAGTCACTCTTGGGCTGTCTGCTCTCAAAGGGGAGACATTAACTGGGTATACAACAACTTTTGGAAGTGCAGCTGTCACTTTAGGCTCATGAGACCTATGACCAGTTACTGGTTTACCAGACTCAAACACAGCAGATAAGTCTGCTTCTACATGGTTTGCTTGGGTAGTACCTGTGCTCTGTAAACTATTTTCAGATAAAGCTGCCACACTGCTCTGTGATGAGTCAGGATCCAAGTCTGCAGTGCTACCTTCCTCATCACTGTCCCCACTGTCCTCTGCTTCTGAATGTGTCCCAAGAGCTTTATCAGACTCCTGAGATAGTGATCCACCTCCTGATTCAGAGCGTGCAATGAGACCAAGTTTTATAGCATGGGCATGTGATTTCTTGTGCTTGTACAAGTTGCTCTTTGTTTTGAATGAGAAGCCACAGGTAACACATGGGTATGGTCTTTCTCCTGTGTGAGACCTGATGTGTTTGAGCAGGACACTGGGTTTTGCACATGCCCTGTTGCAGTATTCACAAACATATTTTCCTGGCTTCTTAGGCTTTTGGTCTTTGGAGATTTGTTCAGCACCAAAGTTCATTACGGTTGTCATCTGAACTTGGTTGCTGCCAGGTGTAACTGGGACCTGAATGCTGCTGGGAACACTCGCTGAGACAGACTGGCATGTTTGCACAACTGGGGGTTGGCTTTGTGGCAAAGAAGTAGAGCCTGAGGGAACTGGTGCGTGAGTTAATGTTGATGGTCCAGTATTAAAGCTCATTTGCAATCTTGGCTTTTCTGGATTTGAAGGAACGGGCATAAAATGTGGTGTAGCAAGTGGGGGAGATTGCAAAGCCGTACCCTGTGTTGAGGTCTGCATATTTCCCGGTAGTGGTGCTGCAATGCCAATGAAGTTGCCTTGTTTGTCAATGTAATATGTTTGCATATGAGAATGGGTCTGAAGCCCTACATTGAGTGATGGCATTGTTGTTACTTCACCACCAGATTGAGGGTTCAGTGTGGGACCTTGTCTCCCAATGGCTGTGAATTGTAAGGATTTTTTCCTCTCAGCCAGTGTAGTGAAGTCGGGCTCCATGGCCTTAAGTAGAACATCAAGTGGAGCACTGGTGTGGTAGGGATTTCCCTCAAAGTTTGTCTCTTGGCTCGTACTGTGTTTGGGCTGAGAATTTTTAGTCGTAATCAAAGACCCCTCCTCACCATCAGTGGGCCCTAGTGAGGGTGGCCTAGAAGATATGTCTTTCTCCTTCAGCCTTTCATGGTCCGTGGAAGATGCCCCTTCATCAGGGGACACTGCATCTGGTTGGACATACTGAGGGGCCCTTTTCCCACTGGGTGATGTTGAAGGATTGGTGGAAGGACTGTTGGAAGAAGAGCATAAAGGTGTGGTTTTCTTGGAAGGTGCTCCGTGGAGGGGAGTTTCAGATGGTTTGGACTGCAGGGGCTTTTTCACTGGAGATTTAGGAATTTTTTTCAACTGATTTCCTGCAACCACTTTTTTCCTCTTCAGTCCTTTAATATTATCTGCATTTCTTCGACTGCTTTCAGATGTCCCTATAGAAAAAGATATGGGAGACAGTGAATAACAGATTTGGCTCCAAACAAAATTGCTAAATTGCCTCACTGCAAAACAAAAGAAAAGTCATTCATTTGCTCTGTTTTAAAATGTATGCATTTTCTTGAAGCTTCCTGAAAAGCAATTTATATGAGACTATTGGATTGCTATAATTACAGCATTTTAAATTGCGTTTTACATTCAAGTTGCACTACTTTACATTAACCACTGAAATTAGTGACAATCTGTATAAAAGTTAAGGATCTCATAATTCATATTAAAAAAATGTAAACCGATGCAATATGTTAATATTGCATAGGTTTATATATATTTATAAGAAATTCAATATTTAATTGATAGACATGTTTTCCAGAACAACACAAAATGTAAATAATAACGTAAAACTATCAAAAAAATATACTTAAGACTCTACAGCACTTTATTGTGGTTTGATATATATATATATATATATATATATATATATATATATATATATACACACACACACACACCCAACTTAAAGAGTAACAAAGAACAAAGTGTGCATGCTTTTTCTGCAGCAATCAGGAAAGAAGGCAGTATTGTTTGGAAAGGGCACACCCATACCATGGTGTGCCATCATTTGTCCTGCTGGCCTGCAATAGAGTGAGGCATGGTTTGGTTTTTAAGGACATGTTGCATAAGTGCAGCAGTGCCATGTCACAGTTTCCTGGCTTGTTTAGGTATTTCCCAAGATGAGGTCAGGATTCCTTCAGGGCCTCTGGCATAATTAGATTTAAGAAGGCCTTGTCTTTACATAAGTAAATCCCTTCTCCACACAAACATGCAACCAGAGTATTCAACAAGTACATTGCAAATATAGCTGTCAAAGCTACACTTGTGATTTTTTTTCCTACAATAACCCTTTCTAAAAATGTACACCCAGCAGCTGCTAAAAGACATGGGGAACAGATTACTTATTCCTACAAACCACAAGTCTGCAAATTCAATGACTTCACTATATTTCCATCATAAAGAAGCTAAACAATCATTTGATCATTGTCAGCCATGACGTTTATTGTTGTAGAAATCTGTCAGGGCTATTGTTAAATAAAAATGTGTAATGTAATCAGCATCTCTGTCATCCCACAAAACTAAATCATTTAATTCCCTGACTGTCTAGTTTAAAACCCGTGCTTTAGACTTTCACTGTGAGAGAAACAGTGATGTCTTCAAGAGGATTAACCTTTGACCTGCAGGCAGGGACATTGGTACCTGCTGTGCTGAGACAAGGATTGAGATATCCTTATTTGTATCCTTTCTCTAGTGCTCACGCCAAATCTCATTTAGAGTGGATGATTTAATCATAGCTAGCATGTCCTGCAAATACGATGTGTTTTTTTAAAAGGACAATGCAGCAGTGATGAGGGAGGCTCAGCTGGCTAATTCTCAGGCTTAAACTGACAACATGACACTGCTTTGGCTTAACTAAACTGGCTTTATATGTTGTTGTGTAACTGCTGACGATTTAAAAGAAAGTAGTCTTTGTGTGTATTAACTCATTTGTGTTACTGCACTATGTAAAAATACATGTTTCCATTTTGTAATTTATTCATTACGAAATGCCATTATATTCCTTGTATTCATTAAAATTAGTCTCAACATTTCATTCTGATACACAGAATTTTTTTAAAAAATACGAATGGTAATAATTCTGGAATATTTTGACATGTCTTTTATTAACCACAAGGGGCATATTCAGACCAAGGATATGAAAAATAATTGTGTGTGACCACATTTGCATGTTAGAAAAACATAAAAATAATAATGCAAAATAGTCAACTAACAAAAAAGCATTATATCTTGTACTAATATTGAACAATTATTAATCTTACACTCTCTGGGAACAGCCATCTTTTTTTTTTTTTATTACAAATTTGAATTGTCAATTTTAAAAGGCTCTTACCTTTCTGTGAACTTTTGGGGTCTTTCAGTTCTTTCTGCGCTTCCTCAATTTTATCTGCAAAACAAGAACAGATACCATTTTCAGTACACAGAGCAGAATCACACACACACACACACACACACACACACACACTCGTACTCCATGGTGAAGTGCAGCACAGAATGGAACTAAGGATACTGAGGATGCTTTCCACACAGCTGCAGCAAAATGAAGATCGTTCAAATGAGAAACAGATATTCTTCCATAGCTGAGAGAGTGCACTCTTTCAGTATGGAAACTCCTGCAACCATGAAGGGGCAAGTAAGGGTGTACAGAATAATATTACCCAAGAAGCACACCTACTTATAGAAATAACAGCATGAATATGCATGATATATAGGTTAAGTTTGCAAACAAGTCAATATGGTGGGTTCACTCTCATTATCACAGAGCGAGCACTAACCCACAGTTCACTTTGCATATTCAAATGTTGTTTACACCCCTCAGGGAAGACAAATTAATTCCCCTCTATATGTCACAATCATCACCCACGATCCAGCAGGTGATAAACCTGTTACTCCAAGAACTGTAAAGATGTGTGGGAAGTGACGCAGTACTGACGGTGAGGAACTATAATTAATATTAATTACATATTTTGGCTTAATGTACCATGAACGTGTGACAGAGGCAGAGGAAAGGGATAAATTACATTTTCTTCCTGCTGTAGAATGCTTTCAACATAGGCAATTAATGTGACAAATATAAATGCATACATTTCATCATTTTTCTAATTCTGAAAAATCTTTACAATTGCAATATATGAACATTGTTGTCCGTTTATTGTCTAAACCAAATACTAAAGTCTGAAATATGAAAATAATACTAACTCTGTGTCTTTATACATTATAAATTACTGATACATATAGTTCACACAATTGTCCATCACTGTATTTAGCTTTATTCACTGTACTTCAGTATTCTATGTGTATTTAGATGTACATTTTTAAAATAGAAATTAAATCCCATGATGCTTTGTACAATGTCAAATAAAGGTAATTCAATTCAATTCAGTTCTACTAAAACAAATTTGGAGCTGTTGTTGCAAACTGCACTGGCCAGTTTCTATTTAGTCAGAAATGTGCAGAGATACCAAAATGGAAATTCCTATTTTTTATTTCCTATTAAAAAAAAAAAAATAAAATAAAAATAGAACAGGTCTTCTACATGTGTAAGTACTAGTGTAATATCCTTTACGCACAGATGGAAAATGGTCATTTCCAGAAACATGAAGCACTACACCATGTTTTTCTCTCTTATGGCCATGGAAACTAGATGGAAAATTAAACCTGCCGTGGCCTCTGTGCCCTGCTCATGACATTACAGTCCTTGAGGAGTAGTGGTAACAATTTTGTCCCAGATTGCACAAATGTTAATGGAGGGTGAAAGAGGATGTTTCATCTGCGGTTCCCAAAAATCCAAGTGCAATGCCGGGAACACTCTGAGGAGGGGTGGACAGAAGAAAACCACAGAGGAGGTCAGTGGATTATGTCATCCTGTGTGTGTTACTACAGTCACACCCTTCTGCATGTCTTTCCTTCTTTCCCTCTATATCCCAGGCACACGCCACAGATTACATAATGCGTCCCCACCCCTGTGCTGCTGTGGAGCAAAACAAAGGCACCCTGCCAGCAGAAACACAGCAACCCAGGCACATGAGGAGGGGGCCGAGCTTATGGTTATGTGAATCTTAGACTAAAAAGATGGACGGAAAGAGGCTGGGAGAGGTACGCGTTTGTGCGTCTAGTCTTCTTGCATATAAGTGATCATGTGAACGCCTTCGACTGCTGACAAAGGAATCAGATAGGCTGTGTTTTTCTGGCTACAAAGCTGGAATGGTATTCCTCCAAACAGAGAGCATCCTGATGCTTCCCCCAGCTCAGCAGAGTTTAAGGAAACCACGCTGTACTGCTCTGCCTCGCAGCTTCCGCAACTCAATGGCTATGTTATTGCAGACCAATTTGACATAATAAATGCTTATTTTAGTGGTGAAATGATTTGGAGGTAGATTTTCACTAGCTATGCTTCATTGTTTGCACAGCTTGATGCATATGTCTTGTTTTAGACCGCACTGGCAAACCAAGGCGTAAGTGATTACTGCCCAACAAAAATCTTATTAGTGGTTGTGTATGGTAAAAGATGAGAGCATAAGCTATTAAATATCAAATTGCACTTCTTACATAATAAACCACAAACAAGACCCCTCATGCTGAATGACACCCATGAAGTCAAGCTCTGAAGCATGGAAAAGAACAAGAAACACCAGCCCAAATGAGTGGAAAGGGACAAGGCAGTGCTGCCTTCATCGGTTGGCCTCAAGAGGATGAAAAAAAAAAAATTCCATCCACAGTGCCCAAGTTATTAAGACAGCAGGGAATGATTATAGGGTTGTTCATATTTTCCTCATTATGGCTGTTGGGGTTATAGAGGTGGTCAGGGTGATGGTTACATATTTCACTACGGGGCTTTAAGACATTCATCATGCCCTCTGAAATCTGTAATTGTCCCGTATCCACAAGAAAACAACAAAAGGAATGTACACAAATGCTGTGTGCTGTCCATGATGAAAACCAGAGCACACTGTGGAACATGACCACTAAATTTGAAGGAAGAGAGAGAAAACACAATCTTGTGGATGGGGGGTGGGGGACTCATAAATGTGGCCCCACTTTAACTTCTGCCAATAGCTCAACTATTTACATCGGAGATCTCCAACTAAACAAAAAGATGCTGAAAAAGATTCTACTCAAGAAAACTGAAGCACACGCACACGGATTAAAATGAGCTGGAATGTTCCGACTCCTTCCAATGATTAAATTTGGAGGCGCTTCAGGACTGTGATCTGTGACTTTGTTCCTGACTAGAGAGTGAAATACGGAAAACAAACACATCATGTCTGAACATGTGACCGTATGCAGATGATCAAAGTGAAACCAATACTTTCCAGTAGCAACTAATCCACCCAATAAACAGGCATGAAGACACTCTTACACTATATGAACATGATAAAGATTATCTGCTCGACAAGATACAACTCTGTAACAAAGAAAAATTTACTTAATCAATAAATAGCTACGTAATCAGCTGATCATAGTGAGAAAATCTCTTAGCAAAAAATTATAAATTTTTTTATTTAAATGTCTCGTCATCTGAACCTGCTTTATCCTCATTAGGGTCGCAGGGGTCACTGGGGGTCTAATCCAGCTACAATGGGCGAAGGCGGGGTACACCCTGTATGAGTCTCCAGTTCATCTCAGGGCTGAACATATATAGACAAACAATCACTCTCACATTCAAACCTATGGGCAATTTAGATTAACCAATTAACAAATCAGTGCATGTGCTTGGATGGTGGGAGGAAACCGGAGTACCCGGCAAAAAACCCACGCGGACACGGGTAGAACATGCAAACTCCACACAGAAAGGTCTGGTGTGGGATCCGAACCAGGGTCCTTCTTGTTGTGAGGCACGAGTGCTAACCACTGCACCACCGTGCCGCCCCTACTTAAATGTTATTTAAATAAAAAATATGTTATTTATTTAAATCTACAGAAACAAAACATAGGCATTGACACGTAAAAAAAAAATGCAATGCAGACACGTTTTAAGGATTTGTAAACATAGTAGCTCCTTTGCAGACTGTGTCTCTGGTAAATACTTCACCAAGCCATGGAATAAATAATATTGAATGTTTGGAAGAGACAGTGTAATTACTGGATCTGGTGATAGTGAGAGTCTTCCTCTCTCATATTATTCCTTGTATTGTGGAATACATCTTGCATGTAATGGAATTATGCAGTTCCATTACAGTCAGTGCTTGAAGTGCTTTATTTTCATCACGGTGCTTGAAGTGCACCGGAACGCACCACAACTGTGTTCAGGCACTTCTTTATTTTCATCATAAGCATTCCTGCACTTATAGCGTGCAGCACATTGTTATAATAATGAGGGGAAAAGTTCAGATAGGACGTGGGTTTGAGCTGGACTAGACTTGGGACACAGTGCTCACTCGATAGAATATTCCATTGTCAGGATTGGCTGTCAGTCACATGAGCGCACCAAGAAATACATTCCATTCTTTAGCAACAAATCTGTTGCCTAGCTACTAGGGGTGTAAAGATAAACTGATTAGAATTCGTTTTCAGTCTGTGGCGTACGAGATCTGAGTGGAACCTAAATAGGTAAAACAGACTATGAACTATGATGGCCCAGATTTACGGCTGTAAATTGGTTTCATAAGGTTCAGCCACCGATCTGTAATTATGTTCTTTATATCTGTGCCCAAGTGGCTAAATAGTATGTCTGAATATTAATCACTAATTGTTAAGTCCCATTCAGTTGTTTAGTTGACTTTAGCTGGAAATAGATGATTCCCTAACCCTAACCCACTCCAGTGGTGGAAGACATAATCCCACCTCCCACTACTGTCATCTCTTGAAAAAAATACCTTTGTAAACCAGACACCAGCATAACATCAGAAAGAGTTTTTATCAATTCTCCCCATCCTTCTTAAAGACATGTAAATAAAACTGTTGCGCTGTTCTGTGTAACACTGTCTTCATTGTTGATTGTTGTATTACTATTTATGTTATACTTGTTTACTGTCACATTTTATTGCATGTTTGAAAAAACAAATAAATAAATAAAACAGATGAATATCTGTCACTTCTATCTGAAAACACATCTCAAACGTGACATAAGAAAATATCAAGAAACATATTGATGCATCCTAATAGTTAGAGCATCAGATTTTTAACAGGATATGAGGCAACATTTACTTTGTTGCATGTGAAAAGTGATGGCCCCAGCAGTATTGTTATCCATCATTCACAGGTGCAATGCTTTTGTCAGTAAAGGAGATGCTGGATCATCAGAAAATACAATCACAAACTCAGTCGATAATCACCCAACCTCACCCTCTAACAGTAACTTCAGGCAAGTATTTTTCCTTTCTGCATTGCTACACCAACTCTAGGGTTTCCCCACCTGCCAAAAGCCACTTTAATCCCAGCATGCATCCTCTAAAGCTTTAAAAAGGTACAGAAAATTACCAAGGCTCTAAAAAGCATATTGAGTGATTTGTCTAAGGGAAGTTTATTGTAAGGAAAAAGCATCTGAACAGCTTTAATAATTTAGTAGACTGAGAATCAATACACTCCACTAACTTAAACATGTGCTGGTGCTATTCAATCTTACTCAAATCATGAAAAGGCTGATCTACAGATGGCACTTTTGTGCACCATTCAGACTAGACCTGCAGTAGATCATAAATTATTGCTTAGTAATCTCCCCCTCCTCGCTATGCCCGCACTGCTTTGACAATGCACCTACAAATGCAGGTTTTTGAGCAGACAAAGCCAAAAGGACTGATGTGAAATGCAGATCAACGTTTGCCCTGAGTCCCAAGGTGGGGGATCTCTGATCTGAGCAATGTGATACCAGAGCATATGTGAGGATGAGGCTGGGAGGGGCCAGAGTGGGCGGGTGCATGCCAATTAGGCAGGAGTTTGTAGGCGAGGGAGTCAGTCTCCTCGCTGGTCGCTGTCATGACAACCACGAATCTTTAATGTGCCCCCCCCCAAACCCTTTCCTTGTATTTTCCAGCCCACTCCTCTCTCTGCACAGTCTAGGAGTGAGTGGGAAATGTGATTACTCGCGCCCCGAGGACCAAAATGACGTCATCACACAGTGCATGAATCCCACTGCCCACCTGATGTGAATTTATTAGCCATCAGCTGTGGAGGGGATGTAAGAGGGAGGGGGAGGGGGGGGGTATGCTCAGTGGGAGACGAGGCCTGTCTAAACTCCATTAAGGTGTTTGACAGACAATAATTGGTGAAGACATAGCTGTAATAGCCACAGATACAAATGTGTTCTAATGAGCTGGGGTGACAACTACCCTCTGGAAGATGGACCTAATAAAGTCAACTTAAGTATGAAAGTTAACCTTTGCCTGTCTAATAAAAACAATATGGTTCTGCAGCAGAGTGACATCTGAATGTCTTTGGCACCGGAGCCCCCCTCAGAGCTACTGCCTTTCTGCAGGAATACGCCTCGCAAATTAATAAATAAACAAACACCCTCAACTCATGCATTTAAATGTACTGAAATATGCAGAATAGATTAATTGGTGGTCAAGGGGGTGTTAGAATAGTGGTAGTATAATAGTATAATAATCCCACTCATCAGGCTGATGTTGTGGTTCAGGTTTATTGGTTTACTTTGACATTCCATATTCAGATGTAAATGCTCATTTATTTGGTATTTGTTAATAACCTTATTATTATTAATTATCCATTTCTATTCACCTTGAAAATACACCAACAACAACCCATAATATGTTTTATTATCAGTCAAGTGATTACTGAAGTGTTAGATTTGTAAGAACAGAAGTGGGTTTTTTTTAAAGATTATACTATTTCATGTGCATGAGTCAACTAATACACTTTGCCTCTTAGATTAATCTGTTTATGTTTAAAACTCAAATATCACCTTATATAAATGAACTGAAAGAGAATGAATGCATTCACTAGGATAAAAAAAAACAAAAAACAAAGGTCCTTGAAAATACCTGATTACGTTACTCTATTCAGTTACTTTGCACCTCCTCTCCCTGCTGGACAACTGACAACACCAGACTCCACACACCCCTCTACCCTGACTGCCAGCCTGTAACACATTCACATTTTGCTCAACCGTCTGCCCTGCTGGGCCTGGCCATGCCAAATGGCGACCATCAACAGCATAGTGGCAGCTTTTTGTGGCAGTCCATATGCACAACGTCATGTGTTTCAGATGGACTGCGGCTTGGCTACAGCCTGGTGCCGCTTCTCCTGCTAGCATCAGAGATATGTGTGTGTTAAGGGGTAAACTGGTTGTTTTGCAAAAACAGCATCTGCGAGGGTTGAGGTGTCATCAGTATGCATGACACTACAGCAGTGTACTAGCAACAAGCCTGAACAATGCCAGCGCAGATGGGCGTCCACCAGCAATAAGGATGCAGGAGACGAAGTAAATAATTTTACGCCAAAACGCTTTTGTTACAAGTTATAACTGTGTGGTGACTTCACAGTCTGCTGGATTCAAAGTCCTGTTAAATCTGTTGGTATAAAAGGTCAGATGGAGGGGAGGGGAGGGGAGGGGAGGGGAGGGGAGGGGAGGAGAGGAGAGGAGAGGAGAGGAGAGGAGAGGAGAGGAGAGGAGAGGAGAGGAGAGGAGAGGAGAGGAGAGGAGAGGAGAGGAGAGGAGAGGAGAGGAGAGGAGAGGAGAGGAGAGGAGAGGAGAGGAGAGGAGAGGAGAGGAGAGGAGAGGAGAGGAGAGGAAAGGAAAGGAAAGGAAAGGAAAGGAAAGGAAAGGAAAGGAAAGGAAAGGAAAGGAAAGGAAAGGAAAGGAAAGGAAAGGAAAGGAAAGGAAAGGAAAGGAAAGGAAAGGAAAGGAAAGGAAAGGAAAGGAAAGGAAAGGAAAGGAAAGGAAAGGAAAGGAAAAAGATGATGGTATTGGAGTCAGCAGCTGCTCCCTTCTTCCCTAACATTGTGCAGGAGGGAGATTATGTAACTTGAGCACCTCCACCAGGCTGCTGTACAGGACAGACTCTGTAAACTCACATCACAATGACCGATGCATTTTTAAAACTACAACAAAGACCTTCCCCTAAAACAAAACCTACTCAGACCACCTGAAAACACAGCTGGAACAATCTGACATGTTCAAGGTCAATGATCAAAGTCTGTCATTTAAACAATACTTTTGAAAAAAAAAGACTTTGGTAACATGCTAAATCACACAAAGAGTTTAAACAACCAAAGGAAAAGGAAATAAACAATGAAACAAAATCAACAATGAGAGTGAACTGTTGGTGCTCTTCACCTAAAGCTTTGGACACTAATTATTTTCTTTGTTCAGACATTTTTAGAAAATAATTTCTTAGAAGTGTTGTTATGTAAAAATGTTTTAAAAGGCCTTTTTCTATCAAACTAATAAAAATAGACATTATTTATTTGAAATTCTTTTTAGACTTGTGTTATTTATTGCAGTTGTGGCCTTTGACCCATAACTATCTAACAGAAACTGGAAAAGCAGCTGTGAATGTATCTGAATCCAAAACAGTAGAAATAGTAAAAAACGTGCCAGATAAAACACACGTAAAAAAATAAAGGCATGAGGAGCCAAACACTGAGCTGATTAGCAACCAAACTGCACTTTTTAAACCACATATGCAAAATAATAGGCAAATACTTTTTTTTGACAGTGTCAGATAATAGTAATAATTAGAATAATGCTATTATTAAATTAAAACTGCTCCTGTGGTAGTCATAACTACTGGTACATTATAGTTGAAGCTTTGCAGAAAATTCCTTGTCACTATTAAAGGAAGTCTGTTGATCTTATCTCAGCTTTTCTTCCTGTGGTCTGTGGAGCATTTTTGCACCTCTCAGCAGCTGACCCATGCAATAAGTGACCATAAGGCTAACTGTCAGCATCTGACACATTCTTTCCTTTTGAAGACATGCCCACACACACACACACACACATACACACACACATACACACATACACACACAGTGGCCTTGAGCAAGATGAACCTGCCGCCACAGGAAGTACACTGTGTTTTCCCTCCATCATCATAGTCAGAGGATGATGCAGAGGAGTGGAGGGATCCCCTACCATAGATGAAGAGTCTCATTACCCTGCAGTCCATCATCATCAGCCTGTTTAGAGGGGAGTGCAAAGTCACATCCTTCCCTTTCCTCTCACGCACTGACCGGTCTGGGAACTGGAGCAGCTCACTTTATCAAATCTAATCCACATAAAAGAGCAATACTGTAAAGATAACGCCAGGAAGTGTAGAGACCCAGATAACACAGAGCTCAGTATCACTTTTCACATCACATTGTACTTGACTATGTACCAACTGGGATGTGTCAAAAATGTATGAGGAAACAATTCAGTGATTAACCAAACAATGACAGAGTGAAAAGGGAAAAGGTGTCAAAATAGGAGAGGTTGGATTTTCTGGTTCTATTTTCTAGGTGTGATGTTTTGCTGCTGTTCTGTTGGAAATAGATTGTTACAGTTTTGGATAGGTCATTACACAGACATATAACTGTACATATACGCTTTTCTATCTACAGTACATGTCTACGAAATACTTTCTTGACAAATGATGTTAAAAACAAAAACTAAAAAAAATCCTCTAAATTACAACTTGTGATTCAAGAATCATCGTGTTCAGCCAGAGGCTCCCTGCTGGAGGGGACCTTAGCCTAACTAACCCATGATTTCTAAGTGGTTTTCATCTTAAGTACTGTGTTATTTTTTGGGTTGAGCTGAAAATTATATATTTTTTATTGTATTGTAGCTGTATTTACTCTGTAAAAAACAGTATATATGGTAATGATTTGGTCACTTCTAAATCAAGCTCACAAGTGTTATCTTTGTTTTGAGCCCACATTTTTGGGAGCAAAACACTCTTTTTTAAGACCAATTATTTTGAGAATGACATTTTCAGATCCTAGGCTGAGAAATGGGTGCCATTTTCATGTTGTCCCATTGTTATTTTTAAATAAAGTCCTACTAATCTTGAGTTTACATGGTAGTATTTCTTGGTTCAACTGGATGAGTTTGACTCAAAAAAATGTTGTCTCTCATTCAGGACACTTCTTCAGTTCCAATTGGTGCAGTGGGAAATTTCACTTATAAACCAATACCAGGGGTGGTCTGAGAAGGTTGATCTTATACAGTAAATACATAATATTTTCAAAATCATGAAGCGTTATTTTCCAAGTGTTGTCCTGCATGTGGATATCTCTCTAAACAATATAAGCTTTAGTCCATGGACTGGGACTAAAAACCTGAAAAACCTTGAAAGTCATTATAAACTATTTTCTGGGTGTTTCTGCTGCAACTGTAGTGAGTACTAAGGTACAGCTATTTAGGGCTGTGTGGACTTGAACACTTAGAATTCTCTATAAAATGGTACTATGTACTACAGTTACCACACAGCTTTCTTAAGTATTATTTTAGGTTTCAACAGGTAATAAAAAAGTTCAAAGATTATTTCTTTTCAGATGTAGACTGGACTTGAAGAATATGTTGCTGAGTCTGACTGCTGTTGTTTTATTATAAGCACAGAAACAGATATGCCTGAAGAATAGGTATATAAAAAAAAGGGGGGGGGGGGGTTTGGAAGATTTGTGTTTTTCTAAAAAAAAAAAAAAAAACACTTGGGGCATTCAAGCAAGTCCTGCTTTCCCTGCAGCCTAGGGCTCAGCTGCTGACTGCTAAGCATCTCACTCCCAGGGACGAGGAGGTAGAAGAAGGCGGAATGTGGAGGCAACCAGTGTAGCTGTTTACCCTCTGATGGGAAAGACAAGGAGGAAAATGTGTTTATATGGGAATGAAACAGCATGTTGCTTGATAATGACGCTGCTAGAACAGGTACGAGTTAAAAAGTGCGGCACTAGAGTAGCTCTGGGCAACACATTTTTAATAATGTAGGGCTGTAAACGGGGGAGACGTGCAGATCCTGCAGACAGAGCTGCAAGATGAACAACGCAGTTATGAGGATTAACTTGTTGGAGTTACCCTCCTCATTTTTCTCATTATAAGAGTAATTACAAGGCATGTTTGGAGGTATAGCTATCACTCCATCCTCCTAATAATTCGTGCCGCAAACACCCGGTCAACAAATGAAATATTGATCACATCTCTTTCTCCAGCACACACACACAGACAAAGACAGTGGTTTGGTGTGTACTGTACTGCTGCCCCCGCAGGAAACTGTAGGTGGAAGAAGCAGCAGACTGGAGGCCACTGATTATTGGGACTGCGTGGGCACCCTTGTGAAAAATTGATATAACGAGAAATATACTGGGTGGGTAGAAAACTCTGTGTGCACGCAGGATTAATGGTGCAGGCGTGGTTGAACGTGCATGCAAGTATAAACTCTTCTATCTTTTTCAGGCCACACATGCACATTCAACACCCCCCATCCCCTCCCACACACACACACACACACACACACACACACACCTACCCAAAATAAATAAATAAATCAGCCTGCACCAAAATAGGCAAAAAAAAAAGGAGACAGACTCCCAAAACGGTGCAAAAACACAGAGCCAAGGAACATGAAATAATGATTTTCTTTTCTCGCAGTCACAAATCACTGAAGGTGTGAAGCCTCTAAAGCCTGTATTAGACTCTAGTATGATAACCCACAAGTTGCTTGGACAAATTAAGAATATAATCAGTTTTGGCCAATCAGAGTGAACATTTTTAACATCAGTAGAAAGCAATATTATTCTCAATACTGACCTTTATCAATGGTAATTATCGAGTCTGTCAGAGGACAAGCCAGCCGTAGAAATAAGTATTCGGAGCTCAAACCAGTTCCTTAATTTATCTTATTTTGTCCAACTCAGCCCAAAAGACAGAAATGAGCTGACTATTTACATTTAAAACCAATATTGTAATGCTTTCATGCAAACTCTGACCTTTACTCATGCATTAAAAATGATAAATACCATCAGCAAAAATGGAAAATATGGCACATAATCAACATATTTATGTAAATTGTGGTGGAGATGGAGACAATTCTAGGTATTTCATGTATAGTTTACATGAAAAAAAGAGGTCACAATTGCTTCATTGTGTACAATCTTAAAACTAGAGCAACAACTTTCCTTATCAATTCACACACTATTTACTTCCTTTTTTTTTGTTTACAGTGAAAAATGTCCAATACAATTTTCCAGGATGTAATTATGTATGACATTATTATGTACCGTAGTCCTAAATTCAACTGTATTCATTTACATATGACCAAGAAAAGGTGCAGATCATTATAAATTACAGGATGGACTGTGCACAGCATATTTGCCACATATTTTTTTATTCATCCCTCAACTCTAGTGTTGAAAAACGAAGGTATAATCATCCATAGTCATTTAAAAAACTCCAGCGAAACTGAAACCAGAAAGTATTTAGTGTTTTTGTTCAACTCACTTCATAAACAACTAATTGTCTCAGCTCTATTAAATGGTTCTTGTCAAATCAAACTGCTCGAACTGAACTTCAATTTTGATTTAAGTCTCCATTTGATCCTAACCATTTCAGATCAGAAGTCAAACAGTCATTGAGATCCAGGAGCGACTCAGCGACCGTACACAAACACCCAATTCTTTCTTTGCCGAGGCTAAAAAACTGGAAGTAAAACAAGCTGCGTGTCAAACTCCATCCAGTCAGCATCTCGTACTGTGACACAGAAATAACAGTGCTGCTGTGGTTTCCCTATCTGTGCTGAACCAACGGTGGCTGCTGTGTCGTCACATGATGCCTGGGCCTCACAGAACAGGAAGTACGTTTCATTTCAGTAAAAACAAATTCTGCACATATGATAAACTTTGTGCGTCAGTGAAGAAGAAAACGGGTGGGGGGGGGGCTATGTACATACACAATACTGTCTTTCATGTTAATTACCATTTTGTGCTACATGTTATGATTAGAATTAACTTTTACTTTGAGTGACTGCACTGTTTAACTGATCATATAATCATTAAAGGAGTGATAGTTGGCTGTTTTTTTTTTAATTGAATTATGCATTTTAAAACATTTCCCTGTGGTCTACATAAACTGTTAATGCTATGCTTAGGTCTGAATTTGTCATTAATTCAACAATATTTCTGACTAATGACAAGACAAAGGAAATTTTGAGCGCTGTGCCTTTAAATGCACATGATCCACTTCATGCCCCGCCCCCTCTAGGTTGTTGACTGTGCTCCTAATGTTCTGTTCAACCCTTGGTGTTTGTTAATAAAAACCGATTGAACATTTTAGGTAATAGACCAAAAGCTTGGACATATTTTCAGTTTTTACTACAGCCCCTGCTGCTGATAAACAAACAATTATGTTGTATTCAGAGAAATGTTTGTTGGAAGTCTTGACCTTATATGTACAAATGTTGTGACAACTAGTTACAGAGGTAACAAATTAAGAAGGAACTCAAACCGGTTGTAGAAATTGACTAAATTTTGGCAAAAATTGATATTAAAAAAGCATTAAAATTCAAACACTTTTAACTATTTGAGTCCAAACACACAAATACATGAATCAAAGCTTAATGACAATGGGTTTAACAAAATATGATCCCTGTAAGTGGTTCTCCTGGTCATGGACAACATTGCAAAGTCATCTTTGAAGTGTTCAGAAGGTTTAGATTCCATGCAAGTTAATTCTCTCTAAGTAACATGATTAAACGTCTTCTTATTTCCAGCTGTTTATGCTGAATAACTTCACACTGTGGTCACACCTTTGTCTATTAACTCATAAATCCCCTTAGTCTCTGAGAAACTGTGGATGTTTTTACAGTATGAGTATATTTGATTTGAATTTCAGCAGTACTCAAAGAAATCTGAAGTGTTCTACCTCCAGTAGTGCTATGGAGCCGTGTCTGTTTAAGTGGGTCTGGTTTTCATTTCTTGTGCACATACATCATAGCCTGCACATGCACACAGTTCTGCCAGGAACATGAACGGATTAAACATACTTTGAAAACTTGTTAGCTTTACAAAGTGCAGTAATACCCTTAATATGCTAGAAACTCCATATGACACAACACTTGGCCTTATA
Organism: Siphamia tubifer; assembly: GCA_020466265.1. Lineage (NCBI taxonomy): Eukaryota > Metazoa > Chordata > Actinopteri > Kurtiformes > Apogonidae > Siphamia > Siphamia tubifer. Next base: position 35,337,376 of record CM035793.1, read on the forward strand.
ATGACGCATAAATCCACAGCAGTGAAGCGGGAAGTGTTTCTCTAAAAGGTTTGGAGTCATTACTGTGAGTATCTTCACATTGGACTTTCCAGGTTACACATTGGCAAATCAAAACTAACAGTACGGCAACTACCCTGAGAAAAAAAAAACAAACAAAAAAAAAAGTACAACATGCAGGTTCTTGTCTGACTGTCCCAATGCTCACTTGTTGGTTACCGTGGTGCCACGTTTGAGTGACAGCCCACTGACCGCTTCCCGTCTGTGTCATTCAGTTTGACAAACACCTGTCTCTCCCACAGTTTCTGCTGCTTTCAGTGGAGGTCTAATCTTAACTCCTCGCTCACTCATGCTGTAAACTATCTCTGTTACAATAAATTATGCAGCATATATGTCATTGTGTGCAAACATGAATGAGTTTCACAATAGTCTATAGGACAAAATGTTCACTTCTTACCCCCGGACTCTGTTGATGTTTCATGGAACAAACACTCAGCGGCCGCTTTTGTTCAGCAACAAAAGGACGCTCTAGAAAGAACAAGTAGTGCATGCAAACTCCTGTGTCAACACAAGCAGTCACAAGTCTGCGTTTCCGCCCTATCAGCTGTGGTTCTGCAGTCGGGGCGTTGCCAGCGGTTTCCTCAGAATAATGTGACGAGGAGGGGAATTCCTGTAAGGTCCAGGAAGAGAGAGAGGGGTGGGGGGGGGGGGGGGTGGGGAGGCCTGCCCAAACAGAGCAGACCAGGTGACGTCACTAAAACCGGCTTTGGCACCCTCCAGGGGATCCTTCACACAGGCTCCCTCCCTCTTGGTGTTTGTCTCGAAGGGGGAGGATTTTTATGTGTCCTGCCAAGTGCCGGTTGCCCAACAGCTCATTCAACTGACGAGGCTTCAAGGTGTTTTTTTTTTTTTTTTTTTTTTTTTTACTTTCAGTTCTGAGCAGCCAAAGTTTTCTGTTCCTTTTTAACATGTTGTATGTAATATGAGTTTTAGTCATTTCACAATGTTCTGGTTTTGTTATTAAGTAGTGGCAGTGATTATATATTTTAGTTAATGTCCTTTTTGTCCCTTTTAAAAAGGCAACATATTTTTGCCAAACCCACTTTTATTAGCCCCCGTTTCATTTTTTTTTTTTTTTGTATTTTAACTCCGATAGTTCGTCAATTTTGAATATGAACCCTCCTTATGCTGCAAAGGTACCCTGTTTCAACCCCTTTTTCATTTGTTATGTCTATAACTAGTTAAGTCATTATATTTGCACATATCAGGTCAAGACGTCTTGACAAATATTTCTCAGAGTACGATATAATTGTTTTTCATCAGCCATAGTAAAAATTGAAAATATGTCCACACTTTGAACTGATTACCTAAAATGTTCAGTTGCTGGTTGTATTAATAAACTTGAGTGTCTGAACAGGACAGAGCAACACAGTCAACAATCTGGAGGAGGCGGAGTCATGTGCATTTAAAGGGCCAGCGTTCTAAACAACCTCCCTGGTGTCATTAGGGTTGAAGACGAACCTGTGGAGGTGAATTAATGAAGAATTCAGACAAAAGCATAATACTTACAGTTTATGTAGACCACAGGAACATGTTTGAAAATGAATATAGAATTCCATTTAAAAAAAATTAAATATGACTGCCTTTGGACTTCCATTATAACAGGCTACCAAGGTGTGTTTTCTTTACAATAAAGGTGTCAGAATTATTGTTTTTTTGTCATTATTTTGTGCTTTTGTTTTCAGGAAGAACTTAAGTTTCAGTATCTGGCCATTAATTACTATCATTAGAAATAAATGTCTAAAACAGTGTGTTTTAGTGAAAAAAAAAAAAAAGACTTGAAGTATTTAGTAAATTCATGAAGAAACTTTCTGAGATTGCAGAAATAAACATTCAACGACCTTACATCTGCTCAAACACACTTTTTAGTTTTAAACATTCAGTATCCATATTATGGCTTCATTTATTTTTTTTGTTAATTCGAGGCATTTTTCAGCCTGTGTGCAAGTTTCTTTTCTTTTATGGATTGCACAAACCGTTCAGCAGATGCGGTAATTTGTATGTTGTAAAGAACAAAATGCAGCACCAAAGAAATTGCCATTAAGACTTAAAAGCATCCTAACTATTTTGTAAGAACTACTACAGTAGATTCAATAAAATACAAAATGATACTGTCATTTTTTTTATGCACAATTTAATAGTGAAATGTTAGATTTTCTGTAAAACTAATATGTGCAACTGCTGTTGGTAAAATATACATATATATATATATATATATTTTTGTGGCTTCCTGAACATGACTTTTAGTAGAATTGTGTCATGATCCAGAGCTCATATTAATGTAAATGTTCCACAAAATGCAGAAAACCACCTTTATTCATTATCATAACTAAGGGAAACTCAGACACCCAGCAGCAATTTTGTTTTCCATTAGTTCCAGAAGTCGACAATGAAATGTATAATATATATGTGCGAGCACAAAACTAAGAAGTGGAAAATATTGGTGAACTTTTTTATGTATCTGTTAAAATGATATTGCTCAACGGTAGTAAATGCAGATTTTCGGTTGCAGTAGATTCTATACCTATTATCCACATCTCATTCTGGGACTGGGCTGAAGTACTCGTACCTTCACCTTCGTCATCCCTATACAGCCCCTCGGTTCAGCTACATTAGTTGAGGTCTATTTAAGCACACACACCCGAAAAGCTCACACTCTTCAGAGCTATTATTATTATTACAGGAAATCTGCCTGGTGACAGAACACAGCACCTGAGCGCTGCACCATCCTTCTATCAGCTCCAACGCTCAAGAAACAGGAGGAGAAAAGTGTCAAATTTGACTCTTATATTAATCTGGAAAAACGTTAAACAACATCAGCATCAGAGCATGGATAATAATAATAATAATGAAGTAGAAGAAGAGGAAGAAGAAGAAGAAAATACGCTGTAAAAAAAAAAAAAATCTTATCAAGTGTATTTTTGTCATTTCTAGTCAAAATATGTCGCACTTAAAATAAGGCATAATAACCTAAAGAGTAACTTTCCAGTGAGATATAAGGGTTTATTTGACAATAGATCTTGAAAATCTTATTTCAATAAATCTTACCAAGATAATTTTCACTTGTTCCATTGGCAGATTTTATTTTATTTTTTCAATTCAATGGAGCCAGTGAAAATGATCTTGGTAAGATTTATTGAAATAAGATTTTCAAAACACGTAAAAAAAAACTTCTTTTTTTTTATATCTCATTGAAAAGTTACTCCTCAAGGTCATTATGTCATATTTTAAGTGTGATGAGGTATTTTGACTAGAACTGAGAAAAATACACTTGGTATGATTTTGATTTTTGCAGTGTAGTGTTGTTGTACGAGTAACATATTACATTAATCATTATATAATATAGTATAGTATAGTATCTACACACAGTACAGAATATGCAATATTCCATGATATAATATATACATAACCCACAGAACATAATTTAATTGTAATTTATATGTACTGAATAAGTAATATAAATAGGAGATTCTCTTTAATATTTGCAGTTCTCTCTCTTGAATATTTCTGTCTGTCTATCTTTGTCTTTTTTTTTGTTTGTTTGTTTTTTTGCTTCTATAAATACTACAGATTCTCCACAGTGGGATAAATAAAGTCATATCTTATATATTTTTTGCACTTATACATGTAAAAAAAGTGTTAAGAATGAAGTGTTTGTCTCTTGTGCTACAGTGTCCATATTAGAGATTCAAAAGGCTATATCTATAAATACTTCACATACATATTCTTATTGATTGGTTTAGTCTTATTGTTAAACCACGACAACACGACCAAAAATAAAACAAGTGGATTTATATAACTGATCGAATGAGTGTAGGCTGGAGCCATAGATTATTACACCTACCTTTCAGATATTAATACGGAGGGGATTCACCTTGTTCAGAGCAGAGGAGGCTATAACTGATGCACGTTACATAAACACATTAATATATCTCTTCATGTGTGCCCTCCCTGAATTGGAAACTTTAGAAATGAGGAAGATCCCTCTACTTTATTTTGGGTTTAGTCATTATGGGGAATTCTGAGGCTGAGAAGGTTTTCACAGTTTGACCACAAAAGAGGTTCAGCAGATCAAATAAATGTTTACCCAGAACAGAAAAAACACCAGTGTGACCAAGCACTTTCTGCTGTGTCACTCCTAGGGTACAGAAGACAAATACTTGACAAGCAAGAACTCCAGGATCAACACTAAGCTGTGTAATTAGACTCACCAAGACAACAATGTAAAATCGGCGTAGGCAACTTGAAAGCGAAAAATAAGCACTGACTCACTGAGATCTGCGCCGAATTTGTGCTGCCTTGAAAAATGACCTAAGGACGAATCACTCTGTAAACACTGCGCACCTCATTGAGTGTTTATGTGTGTGTGTGTACGTGCAAAAAGCAAGGGGAGCATTGGAGGATACTGCCTTATCCCTGTGGGAACATCTGAGTCAATGACAGTTAAGCTGGTGATAATGCAGCAGGCTTGAATGAAGTAATCCAACTACTAACCTCCAATACCAGGCCATTTGTGTGTCCGGGAGGTTGAAGGCGTCTATAAACAGTGCTACACTCACATAGACACACACACACATCTTCAGTCATTCAAAACACTCATGAATTGAGTGGACGATGTTGCCAAAAATTCCAACATCCTCTCGTCTCTGCATACTACTGTCCGCCCACACTGACCCCATCACACCAATATGAAACTGATCCAAAACCATGTGGGTAGGTCCGATGAATAACAAAACTCCACTGCAGCATTCCTTTACTTTTTTCATCCCCATCTTACTCAGAACATTTGGCTTTTTAACCTTCCTTTCCCTTGTCTGCATATTAAGAATTTAATGCATACTGTTGTGATTCCACTGGGTACAAATGCTATGTTCAGAGGGAAAATGTCAAACTGTAGTTTAAGGCCTTTACAACCATTTGGTTTGTGCGCTCATCATAAGACAAGATACCTTAGTGGAAAAAAGACATGTCAGCGCACAAACCAGACAGATTAAAAGGTCATGTATTGTACTGCAATGGTTAAAGTTTAGGTTGGAGTGTACGTTGCGTTGGGTTTTTTGATGGATGCCATTTCTGAGCTTGTACTGAACAGTAATGAGAGCGGCAGAAAGGATGCACGCTGGTCCTAGAGACGAGAAAAAGGCTTTTCACACAAATATGAGATGAAGTAAGAGTCTTCTACATACACATCTATAGGTAGCATATGTTACTATCTATTCACACACACACACACACACACACACACACACACACACACACACACACACACACACACACACACACTACAAAAAAGAATATCTGACTTGGTTATACTGACTTTACTGGAATATTCATCTCAAAAGATCAGTTATGTTTATTTACTTATTGAGACTGAAACTTGTCATTTTGTAGATTATTTAACTTCCCACCTCACTTACTATTTCTCATTTCTAGTCCAAACATCTCATCACACTTAAAACAAGACATAATCACCTAAAGACTAACTTGTCAGTGAGATACAAGAACTTATTTTTGAACAATAGCTCTTGAAAATATTATTTCAGGAAATCTTACAGAGATCATTCCCACTTGTTCCATTGGCAGATTTAGCTTTTGCTTCAAGAAAAAAAAAAAAAACGTATTTCTTGAGATAACATTTTCCAGATCTATTGTCTAAAAATAACTTCTTATACCTTACTGGAAAGTCACTCCTTAGGTAATTATGTCTTATTTAAGTACGATAATGATATTTTGACAATAAATGGAAAAAATAAACTTATAAATTCCCTCTGTGCAATGTTTTCTAATCAGATCAAACCTCCTGAACTGCGTCAAGCCACAGTCTTTTACAACATTTGTGACTTTTCAGTTTGGATTTACAATGAATAGAGAGAAATAGTTGTGGTCACTGGTTATTTGGTGGTCTATTTACAGAGCTGAATATACACATCTACTTTCCAAAACAAACTGATGAACTGACGTAACCACAAGTCCAATTAGAGAATCTAATACAATTGTGGTCCATACGTTTCAGTCGTCTGACAGATGCTTTTCTCGCTTCTCTTGATCTAATCATAGTGTTTTCTTTGCAACAGGAGCACAGACTATTACAACTGCAGCGAAAGAGGAAAAGGGATTCTTAATTAGATCTGCTGCTTATGAAGCTGATAGAGTAAGAGGGCGCAACAAAGGAACCAACACAGGAAATAAGGATCTAAAGGTAAAAGAGGTCATTGATTATCTACCAATACGCTTCCCTCCTCTCTTTAGGTTACAAAACAACCATCAGTCTCTCCATTATCCACCCCCTCTCATTACATGCTCTCTGGGGAGGAGCTAACATGCTAATGAGACCCGTTATCTACGTACGTGAGATGTCGTAAATAGATGAAACTAATTATATGATTTAATTTTAGGCAATATCCTTATGCTTCATTCTGTTACAGGTAATTGATTAGTTTACAGTTTTCCCATAAACAATCATTTTAGTTAATCATTTGGTAAATGCCAAACAGCTGAATCCAGTTTGTCATAAAGGTTAATATTATTTGTCGTTTTATATTTTAAGAAGAAGTTTTTCACCTTTACCTGGTATTTTATATGCTAAAAAAACCCACCAGATAATAGTTTGTAGGCATTAGTGGCCAAATTCCATTAATACTTTTCGGCGTCTCGTATTTCAAGTGGTCTGAGTGGAAATAACATTTGGGAGTCTACAGTACAGTGCCTGTGATTTCCAACTCTGGGAAATTTACTCTCATGCATATTTTGGTCTAATCACAGATGTTTTCAGGCAGATAGGAGGGTGAAATGCTGGTTGACGGTTTATCAGATGAATCAGATGCAACCTTCTGTATCTGAACAGAGAAACATTGCATCACTTTAACATCATAGAACAGGTTCATCTATCTTTCTATACGTCTTTTCATTTACACATAGGAGGTAACTGTACAAGAAAGGTGCTCATTCTCAACTTATTGGATTTTTTGCAAGTCATTTTGTCTCCTGCAGATTTAATGAATAATAACACTTCAGTTTTAATTCTTATTTCTGCTGTAGGAGTAGATACGGGCATCAAGCTGACTGAAATCTGGTTAAAATAAAAATCTCAGCATGACCTACTTGCCCAAACATACAATACAGAACAAGAAGAGATGACAGTTAACACATTTTTGAGCATTTTTAGTGAATAACTTTTACATGGATGCAGAGAACTTTCCTTACAAGTATCAGTGTGTCCTCTGTACCATAGTGTAATATGTTGTTACTGCTACTGTGTGTTGTTACTGTGCCGTGGTTCAGACACTGGTGGCCAGCTCTGCAGACTCCCACAGGGCTTTTCCTGCAGCTGCTCTGAAGCTCTCTCTGGTTTCTCGCTCTGCGGATGCCGCCAGACAACCATCTGCTTTTATAGCTCATTTAGCACATACACACTTTCACATATACATGGCTGGTCTTGTATGTAAACATGGAGGGACATGTCTTGACACTGGCAAAAACCAGTGAAGCAGAGAACCAGAGGTAGAGATTAAGCTTTTAAGGGTTGGAACGTGTAAAGACATGATCAAAACAGTCATTTCCACAAACATAATGTCAGTTGGGTACTAATTAGTTTTACACAAACAGTTTGGAGAGGAAAAAAATACAGTGATGTCTAAGAATGAGGAACATTATGTTATTGATAATGTGTATTTTCTGTTTGTTATAGTTCTGTTCCTGTTTTTCTTAGGACACATTTCCATTGTCTTGCAAAGCACAATAAAGTGCTGTAGAGTCTTAAGTATATGTTTTGGATAGTTTTACTTTATTATTTACATTTTGTGTTGTTCTGAGAAACATGTCTAAGAATTAAATATTGAATTTATATATTGGGGAAATATATATATATATATATATATATATATATATATATATATATATATATATATATATATATATATATATATATATATATATATATATATATAATTTTTTTCTTTCCCCCAGTTGTTTTTGTGCTGCATGATTGAAAAATTGCTCACAACTATATATAACACAACTGGAGAAAAAAAACACATTCACAATGAATATTTCACAAAAAAAAAAATCCAAGTTGCATGTTAATATATTCAGTGGAATAAGACTGATTTTGTGAGTTTTTCCACAATTTTCCAAACCCTCAACAAATAAAACTAGAAAAGCACTGAGAGCCCAGACCCCCCCCCCCCATACACACACACACACCAAAATCTAATCATTTGTTGACCTCCCCATTACCACCAAACCCTGTCAAAATGCATCCATAGGTTTTTGAGTTATATATTACACAGACAAACGCTGGCAAAACATAACCTCCTTGGCAGAGCTACTGTAATTAATACGACATTAAAATTATATCAAGGTTGAGACTTTAAATTCTGAAAATCAATCAAAGATTTTTTCTCCTGTAGTAAAGGTAGAAATGTTGACAAAAATGACTCTACAATGTATCTGTCTCACTCCTGAATTTCGATTCCACCTGACCCCCCCCCAAAAAAAAATAAAAATAAAAATAAAAATGTATCTAAGCTGAAGTGAAGTTGCAGGTTTGTGCTGAACTCCACTTATCTGTGGCAGGTTGGGTTCTGGGAATTACAGAAAAGTAAAAAACAGTTTTGAGCCTCTCATATGGTGCTGAAGGATGCTTCTCCATCTATGATGCGCTGCTGCCACCCACCTCCACCCCATTCATTGCTGTTACTCCCAGTGCTCCTCTGCCATATCCAGTAGGCAGTAGGTAACGTTACATAACCACCCTGAAAGCACCACCACTAAAGCAGGGGGTGGAGGGACATGTCATTACCTCACTATCTTTTCATGTTCCTTTCATTTTCTTCTGCTTTGTTTTACTCCCCCATCCCATATTCTCTCCCTCACCCAAATCTTCCCATACTCCTCCATTTCTCACACATCAGTCTAAAAACATCACATGGTAACGTAACTTTTCATCGATTTTTTGCAAAGTCTGATCATGAAAATACCTATACCACAACAAACTACAACTATAATCAATGAGTCCATCCATTGTATTCAATTTACTTTAATGTAAGATGAGTGAAAGAAGCAAAAATAAAAATAAATAAATAAATAAATAAATAAAGCATGCAACAGGTTACATTTTCTAATGATCTCATTTGCAGGAAATGACTTTATGCTAATACACTGTGCTGCCCTTTTTTTCCTTCATGTTTAATTAATTGCCCTTCTTACTGGAAACCATAGTTAGATCTTTATCTCCACTCGACATATGCAGGATCTTTTCTCTTTAGAGTCAGATGAAGGTCATTCCAAGAAATAGATTTTCTGATCTAAATAATTTTCATTAGCTTTTTCCACTGCTTCATTTTATGCTTTCAGTATCCATTCATGGTAAGATTATTTTTAGCACAAATTAAGTAATAGAGACTGATTCATTTGCTGTCTGTGCTAATGTGTTATCTATGTAGTTATAACTCATTTTTCTTATACAGCAGCTGAGATTTGGGTGTGGGGGCGGGGGGTGTTGGAGGGTCAGCGAGCCATCTACATTAGTGTAATTGCAGTGTATGTTATGTAATGCTGTTTTGGTTGTGTGTGCCGTATAGTTTTTTTTTGGATTTGTGTCTCTAGGGCAGATGATGGAAGATCTCAATGGGGACTCCTATCAATAAAGCCACATTAAACTAACATTTAACATTTAACTAAACTATAACATCAGGTATCTCAATCAGATGAAAAGTAACAGCATTTTTACATTTTCTTTGTCTTGTAATTTTCCTGTTGTGATCCAAGTCAGATCTGTGCCCAAATAAACTGCTGTGAAACTACATACATGACGCAATAACTGTTGATTATAAGAACTGATCCATTATGTTGCAATTGTCTTATTGTTGCCACTCTGACAGACTTTCCTTTCCAATTAATCTGTGTGTCATTACTCCAAACAGGAAATCTTGCAGCACAGGAGGATTAAAGGAGGTGGATGCTTCCCGGAGAGGTAATAAGATGATCCATTTAAAAGTGTGTAATGAAATTACAGCAGAAAAGACAAAGGGGAGGCAATTAGGAAAGGATATTACAAATAAATAGACAGCTCAGAGGGCATGCATCAGCACTGTTGACCTCATGGTATCTGTCCTTTTTAATAGGTACAGCTATTCTTGCATGAAGCAGTGGGAGGAAGGGCGGCCGAGCGAGCCTGATGATCTCATGGTGTTTGGAAGAAGTCAGAAGTGTCTAAGTTCAGCTCTGCTCTATCTCTGGACCGAACTGTTGCATAACGCCCACAAGCTCATCCAGACTGCTGCACATAGGCTCATCCTGTCCTCACATCGTATACGTCAGCCGTGTTGAAGGCAAACAACGCAAGAAAGCCAGTGACTGGAGCTACTGAGCTGCAGGAGCCTTCAACCCCCTGACCAATATTGTCTGAGAATAGACGCAGTGGATGGAGACACAACAAGAAGCTCACGGGCTGCTGGAGGAATCAAAAACCTAATTTAATGACGGGGGAAATGCACAAATTTTGGACTGCTTGTTGTGTCTTAAAGCACGAATGCAAAAGAAGTAGAGCAGAAACATTACAATTATCAGTCCATCCACAAAAGTTTGCAGTTTTCCATTGATATTCATTGAGTAGTAAGCAGAAATGTAGAAAATATTCTAGTTTTAACTGATTTGTAGTTTACCACACATAACAGCACTTCTATTATATTAATATTTTCAAGGTTTGGATTGTGAGACAGACAAAAAAAAAAAGCAAAGGGATATTTCTGTTTTCATTCAAGACAGGTGTGAAACCCATTAGATTTGACCGACTTTTCCTCATCGCAGAAAAATCAAGAACCAATGAAAGTCAAAAGAAGAAGACACTAAAAACAGGACAAAAGCCAGAAGAACAATTAAATAAAAAAATTTTTTTAAAAACCCACAAATGATGTAACAGCACTATAGAGAAAGACAAAATGGGAGGAAAACAGAAGACAGGAATAAAACGGACTCAGACAGAGACCTGAAACAAAAGCCTGCAGTGAAAACACAGACACAAGAGGAGCTTTGGCAGCGAAAAAAATACCTGTTCTAGAAGCACTGGAGTGTGTTGGAGTCCACACTTTCTGTGACTGTAGCTGCTGGTTTCCCCCTCTCGTAGTCAGACACACTTATAGGGGGAACACCTGACGTTCTCGACCCAGACAGACACTTTCCCGACCAATAACTGCTGACATTCCTGCACTTCCCAAGGGAAAAGGAAAAAAAAACATAAAAGAGAAAAAACGGCAGAACGGAAAGCGGAGCAGCTGTGTCTGTCCACTCCTTTCACTTCTCACTTCTGCCTGGTCTACACTGTCAGTGTAGCAACCACGCTTCTATCTCCTCCCTCTTCTCCTCCCTCCTTGTCCTCTTTCTTTTTTTTTTTTTTTTGTTAAATCCCTTCTTTAAATCTGGGAAAGCCCTGCCTGTCTGCCTGCTCGCGCGCCGACTCTCCTGAGCTCTGTAGCAGCGCGCGCGCTTCCTATAAAATAAAAGCCAAACAGAGCAGGATGGAGCTTCTAAACACGGAGGGAGCAGGACCCTATAATTCCTCCATACATTCAAGGAGCCACGCATACACGCTGTCAACATCAGATTAGCAACTAACCTACTTGTGGCGCACAACCTCCCACGTCCCCACAGTGGCTATAAATACCCATCTATCCCGTGTGCTTGTGTGTGTGTGTGTGTGTGTGTGTGTGTGTGTGTGTGTGTGTGTGTGTGTGTGTGTGTGTGTGCATTGATCCCATCTGTCTGTGTACGGCATGCGCGTGAATGCCAGGACAATCGCTACGCACGGCGCGAGACTACACTGTAAAAGTCTAAATCTTACCAGGTGTATTTTTCTCATTTATTTTTTTTAAGATTGATTTCCAGCACTGCCAACAGCAGCCATTCTCAAAGTTGTACTTGTAATATATATATATATATATATATATATATATATATATATATATATATATATATATATATATATATATATATATATATATATATATATATATATATATATATATATATATATATATATATATATATATATATATATATATATATAACATATTTTTAGTCAATAGATTTTGAAAATTGTATTTCAATTAATCTTACCAAGATGATTTTTACTTATTCAGAGATTGTGCTTAACTAAATATTTTTATTTATTTATTTAAGGAAAAGATACTTACAATAAAGTATGATTTTCCAGTGCTACAAATTCTTCATGTTTCACTGAAAAGTTACCATTTATGTAATTATGTCTAATTTTAAGTGTGATGAGATATTTTGACTAGAAATTTAAAAAATATATTTGGTAAGAGTTAACCCCCCCCATTGATTTCCAGCACTGCCAACAGCAGCCAATCCCATCTCACTTAAAATAAAACATAATCACATAAAGAATAACTTGTAATTCAGACATAAAAACTTATTTTTAGACAAAAGTTTTCAAAAAGGTTATTTCAAGAAATCTTATCAAGATCATATGTACTTGTTCCATTGGCAGATCTTATGTATTGTTCTGCTTAATTCAAGCACAGAAATTTACCAATGGAATAAATGAAAATTATCATGGTAAGATTTCTTGAAATAACATCTATTACCTAAAAATTAGGGTTGTCAAATTATTACAAATTTTAATCAGATGAACTGCAAGGTTGCTTCGGATTAATTTCAATTAATCATGATCAAAACACTTTGTCAGTGAAGAAATATGGAAGAAAAGCAAGTGCAGCAAAAATATGCAACACGTGAAAATATCACCAAAAAGCATATTATTATATGTCCAAAACATATGCAAAAATATGAATATATATGCAATTAATGTGTTAATTCCACACTTTCGATAGTTTCAACAAAACAACTGTTCCATTTAATTGCATTAAAATTTCAATCAGATTAATCCGTGTTAATGCATGAATTTACTGTTTAGGTGATTATGTTTCATTAAGTGTGCTGAGATATTTATGAGAAAAATACACTTGGTAAGATTTAGATTTAGATTTTTGCAGTGTAATGAAGGCTCTAACTGAGAATGCACTGAAAGACAAATAATGTGTGAAGTCAGACAGTGAGGTAGGTGGCGCACAGGTTTCACATGGACACACGTACCCACAGCCAATAAACTACTTCTAATGGTCTATTTTTCATTTACATAAGTGGGCTGGCTATCACATATGGTTGTACTGTGGTATCTTCTGGAATTTCCACAGATTGACTAAGATTGTCTGCTTTGCCTTGGCTAATTCAAGTGGAGTAACACCATCATATTGATGCAAAAATCCTTTAAATCCATTATTCCCTCTAAGCAGCCCCGCTCATTGATTTCCAGCACAGTCAACAGCAGCCAATTACAAACTAAAACATTAATAGGATGGAAACACTAGAGTAGAGATCAGCTTGTAGGTTGTTCAACATTTCTCCACATTACACCGTGCAACTGTTTTTCCACTTTAACGTCAAGTTCCCCCCAAAAAAACAGGTATTAGTCATGGTCAACTGAAGCTGAACACATTAAACTGCTTGTTTTGGGCCAAAAAAAGAGTGAACAAACCCAAAGATATTCAGTTAATGAAGACATTTAATTGTTGGAAAGAAAATAACAAGAAACAGGAAATATTTCACTCATTTCATCTGCAACTATTTTTTCCACTTTAACATCAACCTCCTCTGAAAAAAAAAAAAAACAGGTATTGGTCACAGTCAATTGAAGCTGATCACGTTAAACTGCTTGAGAAAGAATGGAAAAACATAAGATATTCTGTTAATGACGACCTTTAATTGTAGAAAAAAAATGGTCTGGAAACAGGAAATACTTTGCTGTTCAAATCCACAACTATTTTCTCCACTTTAACATCACCTTAAGTGAAGCCGGTCATATTAAGCTGCTTATTTTGACTCCAAAAAGAGAGTGGAAAAAGCAGTCTGTAGGTGAGATGATTTCAAAGTAAGGCTGCAAATTGAACTACAAAAATCTAAATATTACCAAGGCTATTTTTTCTTGCCTGGGAAGCTTGACTATGGAGACGATCCTTAGACTGAGCTTAAGTGTACAGGTGGGATCAACAGCTGTTTTTCCAACTGCTCAGCATGTAATAGACCAGAGCTATGACCAATCAGAGCAACAAACAATGCGACGTATACAGAGCAACAAAAACAAGTCTAAACTAGTGTCTATCTCATTGTTTTAACATCCTATAGGCTAGGCTAATTAACGTTAACACAACGGTAACAGTGGAGGAAAAATATCCAACCGGGTCAGTTTACATGCTGTTTATTCAATTAATTAATTAATTAATTATTAATTCAATTCAATAAACCCTGTCGTCATTGTGCTAAGCCCCGCCCTATGATCTTGCTACACAAATGGAGTGTTTTGATTGGACCCGTCCTGGCTGAGGCATGATGGAACGTCACTTGACCAATGATTCAGGCAAAAATATTTTTTGCCACTAGAGGCGGGCTAGTTTACTTGGCTTTATTTTTTTCCCCATTTCAATCAAAATATCTCATCACACTTAAAATAAAACAACTAAAGAGTAAATTTTCAGTTTTTTTTTTTTTCCGGATTGATTTCCAGCACTGCCAACAGTAGCCTATTACAAACAAAAAATGTAATAGTATGGAATTACTGTTGTAGATCATCTTGTTGAACGTGTCCACATTACATTGCATAACATTTTTTTCCCCACTTTAACATCAACTTCCTCAAAATAAAAAAAAAAACAGGTATTGGTCATGGTCAGGTGAAGTTGATGACATTAAACTGCAGCTGTCAAGTATTCCTGAGTATTTTTTCCATATCGCAAAATATATCACAGGGTTTAAAAAAATTAGCAATTTTTTCTAATATCATGCAGCCCTAACCGGATATTTATCGGATAAATATTTAGCCTTTTTCATCTTTACGTAAGATCATTTCAAAGTTTGATTGATTTCCAGCTCTGCCAACAGCAGCCAGTTACAAACTAAAACATTAATAGGATGGAAACACTGGTGGATCAGCTTGTTACAGCTTGTTGAACATGTCCACATTACACCATGCAACTGCTTTTTTCCACTTTAACATCACCTTTCTCTGAAAAAACAGGTATTGGTCACAGTCAACTGAAGCTGAATGCATTAAAGTGCTTGAAAAACAGTGGAAAGAACAAAGATATTCAGTTAATAATGACATTTAATTGTAGAAAAATGGACTGGGAACAGAAAATATTTTGCTTTTTCCACCTATAGGTAAGATGATTTCAAAGTGAGGCTGTAACAAGACTTAAAGAACTACATCCAACTGTTGAATAACAAAGACTTGTACTTTAAAAAAAAAAAAAAAATGTCTGCTCACAGCTTTACAGGTGCTGGTAACATCGAAGTCAGCTAGGTTAAAACCACAGCTCAATACAATAACAGATAACAATGTCTAACTTCCAAAATGTAAAACTATTTTCAGGATCGTAAAATCTTACATGGAATCTACACCTTGAAGCTTCCAGAGAAAACTCTTTCCACGGAATTGCAACAGCAGAATTCCCCACTACCAGATATACTTGTTATGAGGAAATACAGCGGCGTGTGTGTTTTACTAAAGTGTTTTTATTCATGAATAAATAAATTCATATATATATATATATATATATATATATATATATATATATATATATATATATATGAATAAAATAATTTTTTAAACCTCTTTTTACCCCATTGTCATCATATCTCATCTCTGGAACTTGAGTATACATTTCATTCTTCATGTGCTAAATTAACCTTGAAAGAGGTAAAAGGAGCTATGAGAAGGTCACAAATGAAGAACACTTGGCAGTAAAGAAATTGAGCAAATTAATATTTTTGTGCAACAGCCATTATGATATTCACAGATTCATTGATTGATGATATTCCAAATGACCCCCCCTCCTATTTAACTTCTTCTAAGTGATTTATCACCATTTATTATGGGGATATAATCTGAAATTTTCCCAGTTGAAATAATCAATTTTCGTATCTTATTTGATTAATCATGTAGATGTTCATAGAAGCTCAAACTAAATACAATAGTTATTATTTCAATGCAGAACAAAATCAAGAAAAATAGACATTTCCAGTAAAATATATCATTAACTGATCATAAAACCAGTGTTTCCATCCACTGACATTGATCCAGCTCCAAGGGTTATATTGCTGAATCAATGTTGTAGAAGAGAATGGTGTTTCCATATTCACTACAGAGCCTCTGAATGTCTATATGGGTCATATCTGATGACCATGAAAAGATGACAAACTCCATTTTATACTAATTATGTATTGACAGGATTAGATCAGTAAATGCTTTCTGTCAATGGTGGATGTTTGGATCTTTATGGGTTAATAAATAATCAATTTTCTTCACCCTCTCTGATGTAATTTTTCCTCTGCTATGATACAACACAGACTGTCAGACACACAATGACTGGCCGACTCAAACACCTGTGAGACTGCCTGTTAGTCATGCCATGCTGCACTTGGAAAACAAAATCGTGGTTATAAACAATGCCTGGATTTCATTTTATAAGGCACACCTGAACCTGGGTTTGAGTCACACTACAATGCCCTGCAGGTTCCCACTACACACAACTATATGTTCTTCTCTTACAACAGCTCCTTTGTGTTTTATCCGAGGGTGGCCAAGAGTCTAAATTTACCCCAACATAAGGTCAAATCATATCATCACAGCATCATGAAGTCAGCTGTTTCCCTTTAGTTCAGGGGTCTCAAACTCATGTTCTCTCAGGGGTCACATTTATCCTGATTTGATCTCTGGTAGGCCAGACCAATAAAATAATAACATGATAACCAATAAACCAACTCCAAATTTTGGTCTGTTTTAGTCCAAAAAAAACCCCAATAAATTATGAAAATACTTACTTTTCTAACCTATCCAAACTAAAAAAAAGATGCGAATAAGATGGAACATTTCTTAAGAAAAATAAATGCAAAAACAATATTATGTCTTAAATTATAATTTCTATATGTACATTATGGATCAGATCTACAAAGTCACTTATTAACAGAAGCAGAAAACTGTTACTTGTGCTGATTTTTTAAAGACATTTCAGGTTGTTGATATTTGTTCATGTTATGCACATTTTATTGTTACAGGATAGTTTGTAAGTGTAAATATTTACCTCCACCAGTAGAAGTTATGTAATCATCAGGGTTTGTTTGTCCGTCTGTCTGACTGTTAGCAACAGAACTCAAAAAGTTATTGACAGATTTCAACAACATTTTCACAGAATGTCCTGAATGACCAAAGCAACAAGTGATTAGATTTTGGGGGTGATCTGGATCACCATCTGGATCCAGGATTTTTTTTGGAGGATTCTTTACTTTTGGGAGATAGGGCCGGTTTTGACAGAAATGGTTCTAACTCAATATATAATACCAGTGGAAGTGTGCGCTCTCTGAATGCTTTTCTAATTTCACATTTTAATGGGGTTTTGTTTCACTAAAACAAAAGTTGACACTAATTATTTATAGCTATAATGTATTTTTTTCATATCAAACTGAGAAGAAACTATGGAATCATTATTTTTTTTATAAGTTATTCTAGTATTAATATTTAATTGTAGATCATATGGGTCTTTATGTGGAACCTGAACATAAATGCGTTCCACAGTCTTGACTATGGAATTTATAGATTTTGCAAATTCATCCCATGGGCCGGGTTTGGGACCTATGGCGTGCTGCATTTGGCCCTCAAACCATATGTTGGAGACGCCTGATTTAGATCTTCCATACAGAGTGCGGGGTTGTTAAGCAAAGGGAAGTCGGGGATTGTCGCAGCCTCAAATTCTCCAGAGACTCCCCTACCCATGAGGCACAGGGAGCTCAGAACCCCCTCCCTTACCATCACTCCCCATGGCAACAGCAGCTAAAGGGGGAGATGTCCCACGTTATGCAAGAGGATGAAGCTTTGCCAGCAGGCAGTCACCCTCCTCATCCTCCTCCACTTCACTCCCACTTCCACATATTTTCACAGCCTCCCTATTAACCATCTTTACATTTGTACCCATCGTTCTCTCAACCTGACATCATTCTCCCTCTGTTTCACGCTCTCTTTCACACCCTCGGCCCGGCTCCCCGCCGCCCACTCCCTCCATCCTCCACTACTGCTTCACTTTGCCCCATTTTCACTCCTCCTCACCTTCTTCATGAGGTTTTGAGTGGAATTCAACAAAAGGTGGGGGACATTCAAGTTTGTGCAAAAAGTATAGGCTGTTTAAAAGAAGCGGATGTAAGCACGGTGGCATCATCCACTGACTTTTGACATTTATTTACCACACATCTCTGTATCTAAAAACATCACATTCCAGCAAGATGCATCTTAGTACTGCCTTGTGTGCAGTATCTACAAAAAAAATTTATGAATGATTTTGTCATTTTCTTAAAAAAAATATTTACTTGGAGTGAAAAATTAACTGATTAGATTTTTGGTTGCACAGGTCAAGGTCATTGTGACCTTGTAAATAACCAATCATTAACATTTGACAAGGATGGTAGATGCTTCTAACAGGGCTTAACCCTTAAAGACACTCATGTTATGTTGTAATATTACAACACTGGGTCTCCCACAGTTAAGATTCTTGTTAAATCAGATTAGAAACCTAATATATCAAAATTATGGTGTATTTTGTGTGTAAAGTGACCATACTTTAACAAGAAGGTGGAACATGGGAATAAAACTTGTTAAGCTCATGCTAACACTAGCTTTATGATCAGAAAGACCACATGAATGGACACTTATATGTTTAAACCGACAGATTATTTCATTTACTTGATAAATGTTAACACATACTATTTTTAAAAGTAGAAATATCAACTTCACTTAATGTACAAATAGGCTAATTGAAAAATAACATAACTCAGACTTAATTAGAATGAATTATAATCTATTTTAATGGACTATTCTATTTAAGCAATGGTAGTATTCATGGTCATGGTCAGCATGGGAGAATTATTTAACTTGTTGGTGTAAGTTACTGAAGGTGAATATCATCAAGCTGGTTCTCTGGGGAAAAATAATTTAATGAAGAGAAAGTCCTAGATATCCAACTCAGCAGGTAAGATAACTGTCAGACACGAACCCTATGAAGGTGAAATTCAATGTCTTCCAGCTGTGACCCATGTGACTTTGAAATATATTACAGTTAAAAGCAAAAGAGTGGTTTTTTTTTCCCGAACCCTTGTAAATCCTGCCATATTTTACACAAACATACTGTGTTAGTGTAAAATATACAATAATAACTTCAGAAAGTTGCAATTTGTTGCACCCCTTCATCACCATTCATCTACTGTATGACATTTCTGCAGTTTTCAATATGATAAAAATTGGAGTGAGTTTCACCTCTGTTATTATTTATTTTTTTTTATTATTTATCCCCTAGTCTTGAAGATTAGAATGAATTACACTGAGGTACTAACCTTTAGGTGATGTAGGATGTGCAGGAAGCCATTGCACACAAATTAGAGGTTTCACTACTTTTTTTCCCCCCAATGACAAACTAACTTTCTTAAACTGTAAAATTACCTTTTAAATTAATAAATATTATGAAAGAAAGCAAGCAAGATTTATTTGTATAACAACTCATACGGAGGGCAATTCACAGTGCTTTGCAAAAAGAACCACAGATGTTTTCAGCTTGGACTTAAATACCGTCAAAGTAGAGACCTGTCCGACATCATCAGGAAGACATTATGCGTACATGACGGCACAATTGAACAACACGAAAAAGTGCCAATCTTAATTTTTGCCAATATGAAATCCTAAGGGGCACAGCTGACGGAGCAAGACTACACCAGCTCACTTAGTATTTCTACAAAAAAATTAAATAAAATAATGACAGTCAATTGAAGCAGTCATCAGGAGAATTAAGACAATTTCAGTCGAATTTCAGGCTATGATCATAACTTCTAGACAGACACACCACACCACTGCATGACTGGCCTTTGTATTTGAAAACAGGCTAATAGGCTGCTTTAAATAACATTTAATACCAGCTTTATGTGACCGCTGGACGCATTGAGGGGTATGGAGCACAAGTTTCCCATCATAAAGCCTTCGACAGACAATGCATCAAGCTCTCACACCTGACTGCCAGCTGTCACTGCTGTCTCCACTCCTGTGCCGAGCCGACCCCTCTGACCCTGTGTGCTTACAGTGTTCGCCCGCATGTATGTCTTTAAAATATTGACCTGACCTCACTGACCCCGCAAAACCTTCCTGATGACTCACATGTTGTTGGAGGCTTTCAATCTTTCACCATCGACCCACTGGAATCTGTTGGGTCTGGGCAGCCAAGGACGAATGCCCCCCCCCCCACACACACACACACACACACACTCCTCCACCTTTCCCCTGACACTGACAGACACTTGAGGGCAAACAAACACACACACACACACACACACAATGACATCCTCCCACTCCTCCATCTTCCCGCTAAGTCAGTACCTCACAAACAAACAAACAAACCACACTGACAAAACAATGTTTCCTGCTCATGGCAACTGGCCTACACAAGCAGTCAGGAAATGATGAAAACAAAAGGCTGAGTTTATGAATGAACAGCTACTATACGATATGAGGCAGGGCCCCTGGTTTTTAACAGGCCTCACAGGAGGTGGCTGTTTGCTGACATGCGAAGGGTCCACCGATGCCTGTAAAACACCCACAGTCTGGAGTTTATATAGCTTTCACCTTCATTATTCAGCATCTTGCTTTCTGCTGACTGACTGGTGTGTCCCTAGACTTTGAGTGAACACCTATGAGTCCATTAACAACACACCAAAACACAAAGTCAGGCCACGTTGCATGAAAAGCAGGCTTCAGGCTTCTTTTGTACTCATCAAAAATCAGTGGACCAACAAAACAAAACAAGGAAAAAAGGGGCAAAGGTTTTTGCTATTTGTTAATCATGTGGCTGGAGATTTAACTGTGTTGTATTTTATTGATAACATTCAACACAATTTGAATTAAAGTAATTTTATAGAAAATGTTTCTCCTTTATGTCCTCAATATCCAATATCTAATATGCCATTGTTTTTTGATTATCAATGTTGTAATATAAAATGAACCCAAAAATACACTATTTATGTTGTGTTTATGTGTGTTTAGTAAAAGAACAATATTATGGGTTATTGTTGGTTCAGAGGCTATGGTTCTGGAGTGCCCCCCCCCCCCCCCCCCAGGTTGGAGATAAGCTGCTGCCCTAAGCAAGGGGTTTAAAAATCACAGGGTCTTATTCATGAATAAGGGAAGAATGAAGCAGGAAATCCACAGATGGATCAGGGTAGCATTGGCACTGACATGGACACTGTATCTAATCTGTTGTGGTGATGAGGTGGCTGATCAAAAAAGCAAAGAAGCAAAAAAGTTCTCCATTTATAGACATTTACTATGTTCCTTCTCCCACCTATGGTCAAGTACTATAGATAGTGACCAAAAGAACATGATCACAGATAGTGGTAGATATGAATTTCCTCTAGAGTCTGTCCCTCCAGGATTTTGTTATGTTGCAATTTGCAACTTCAACGCAAATTCAGCCAACCCCCATGAATTCAGTGCGACTAAAATGATGATGAAAAGTACTTTTTTTTTGCTGCATTTTTATGATCCAGGTAATATTTTATTTTCTATATTTGAAAGGTTGTCTTAATATCTCAGTGTCTTTGTTCTATTTTTGTCAGAAGAAACTGCCTTACACAGTACACACTAGTAATAATGTTTTTTTTGACTGGCTGAGACATTTATATTATGTTTTACAATGTCATGTAGTGTTGTGAAGTCATGAACTTTAACCTTTGAACCAACAGGTGCATTTGAAAAAAAAAAAGTGTTGCATTTTTGTAATATTTATTTGCCATCTCAGTAAGTTAGTTTTGAGGACCATATCACAATGACTTTGAATTAATTTTCCAGTAACTAAATATTTGAAATATGACTTCATTTTGATTACAAAAAGGGAAAATAACTATTCATCACAACGTTCACTTCCTCCCGCAACAAAAGCCTAAAAAGCACCACAACTTTCATCCCAATTTTTCTGAAAAGCTCATGCAACATCAGACATTTTAGGACGCAACAAACTCAAAAAAGGCCAGAGAAATCCTGGAGGGACTGTACAAGGTGATTGACTTGAGATGGGGTGAAGAGTTGTGACTAACTTAACTGCTTGTCCACAACAAGAAGAACCAGTTGAGGTAGTTCTTCTGGTCAGGATGCCTCCTAGATGGCTCATTGGTGTAATGTTTTGGGCATGTGTCACCGGAAGGAGACACCAGGGTAGACCCAGGATATGTTAGAGGGTTTAGGTCTTTTGAGTGGACTTGGAAAAGTCTTGTCTCACTGGAGGAGGTGGCTGGGGAAAGGATGGGCTGGGTACCTTTGATTAGGTTGTTACCTCTGCAGTCCAGGCCCAGATAAGAGGGAGGGATGGATGGATGGATGGATGGATGGATGGATGGATGGATGGATGGATGGATGGATGGATGGATGGATGGATGGATGGATGGATGGATGGATGGATGGATGGATGGATGGATGGATGGATGGATGGATGGATGGATGGATGGATGGATGGATGGATGGATGGAGGGATGGATGTTCAAAGTGTCACAATGTAGCTCATATCAAACTAAACATGGCAGCAATTGTATGAAAGCACATTCTTGAGAGTCTAAAAACAACAACCTACTCTAGAAACAGACTGAACTATTTTATTTTTTAGTTTTGTTAGAGTGCCAGAATGTAAAATAACATGGATATTCACATAAGTTCTCTTTAATTAACAGCAGGCAAGATGTTTTAGTCTCTCCACCATAAACAACTATTGTCTCAGAGATGTGCATCAACACACACGGAGCAGAATGTCTTTCACAACACATTAAAAAGGACTTGCTGCAATTTTCCCATATCATTAGAATTTGTTGTGCTGAAAAATGCACAGCCGTCTCCAATCCCCCCTCTGAGTATCTTCAGTTTCTACAGTGGGTGTTTAGGGGGAGGGACTGATCTGACGGGACCACTGAGATGAGGAGATGGGATAGTTTCTGATGAAGCGGAACAACTGTTGAGATTTTTAAACAAGAAATGTGACATGCCTTCTGATAGGGTCTTTACTGTGGTGGGGGTATCTTTGGGGAGGCTTTCATAGCCTGTTAGTAAAAGAAAAAAAAAAAAAAATTCTGTTCCCATGGGGTTGCACGGTTAGTCATTTTCTGCCCGACACATGTGACTTTTGAGAAGCAGAATCACACAGCCCTGCTCCAATAGGCTGGTTTGCAGCAGCGATGATGGCAGACGTCCCACGCAGCAGTGAGGAAGCGAGTGTCAATGTTGATAAATACAGCCCACGGCCTGACCTTAAGGAAACCACACAAGCACCTCTGCCTTCTCACCCATCTGCCCACCTGCCCTCTCCTCCACCTCAACATCTGCTGGGCTCGGCAGCAGAAGACTTGTCACTTAGAGTCAAGGGCGAGGTCTCCTGAATACCTGTCTGCGTCAACATCAGAAACTTTAATGCAGATTTGAAGGACATTTTCTGTACGTTTCATGTTGTATCTTGGATCACATCCCAGAAGAACAAACTGACATTGAATTAAATTATGCAGTGAGCCATTATGTAACACTTCCGTACGCATTCTTTTGACTTGCACACATTAAATACTGCATATATCAAATATAAGTTAAAAATAAGTGCTGATGCCAAAGCTACTCTCATAATCTTAGGGTACAGCTACTCACCAAGATGCATATTATATATATATATATATATATATATATATATATATATATATATATATATATATATATACACTTCACAGCTGTCAGATTTGTATTTAATAGGATGATTGTGAGACTATAAACACTTCTGATGTACAAATAAAAATATCGGTTTGGTGGTTAACTTCAGCTCCTGTGATGCCACATTATTCCAAAAACCTATAAAACTATATATTCTTATGTTTTTTATTTGACAGACCTGAGTAGAAATTGCTACTGCATGTCTTAAGCTTATAAACTATAAAAATACACACAAACTGTGTTGTCAGTATGGATCATAATTACAAACTGGCTGCTTCAGAAACATTAATAAACTGTATTTTTATTTTAACTTTTTAATCAAGGTTCCCATTCTTTCCCTGAAATAATTTTCCAGGTCATTTTCAGCCACTACATACACACGCTATCACTAATCCATTCTCCTAACCACCCTTATTCTTTGGAAGTGTTGTTGTTTTATTTATATATATACAGTTGTAATGTCCATTTACTCAGATTGTTTCTATGTTTATTAAGCAGATATTTGACATACAGTGTATGGCTATAATTTATCTATTAAACATAAATAGGAGAAATTTATTATAGAATAATGCAAATGCATCCACAGATTACAGTTTAGTTTTAGTTTATTAGTGTGACATACTGAAGTTAAGTGTTCAAATGGACAATTTTAAACTCAACTGTCTCTTCTCTCCTACTTTCTCATCTACACTTCCCCTAAAAGTATTTGTATATTTTTGATAAATCGCTGAAAAAACATTTCTTTGTTTCATCTCAATTTAGGCACCTAAGATCACAAGGCGTGTGGAGGATAAATAGCTTTCCAGGATAACTTAAAAATTTCCAGTACATTTAACTATTTAACTGTTTTATTATTTTCCATATGTTTTCTATGACTGGACATTTGGTCAATTATTTTCCAGGTTTTCCATGACATGTGGGAACCCTGTTAATATTGATGCTGGAGATGTGGTATTATAGAATCTTTACACTGTATTTCTTTAGTGCTTCATATTTTACATGTTAAAAAAAAAACAAAGTCTATGAATAATCATTTTTCATTATTGCTAAAGCAATGTGGTGTTAATAATAAATTAAATCACACCTTCCAGTGGTTGTTTTGTTGACCATCTGATCTGAATGAGAGAAGCTGTAAATCATTGCTAACAATGGTGTACATTTAAAATAATTTGCATTTTCATGGCAAATAATATTGTTCAATGCTGTATTTTTCTATTTTACATATACTGGGTTCATTAAGTGGTAGTGCGACTCCTCGAGCAAGTGTAACAATCGCATCAATGTAGTGTAGCAAAAGTCTAATATTCATATATAATGAAAATACTCAAGTAAAGTCCTTCTAAAGTACATGTATTTATTTACGTTTCACAAGTAGCTGTGACAGTAAACACAACGTTGACAGGAAAGGAGCATCAGCAGCCTCCAGCACCACCTTCTGAAACGCATGATCAGAGTTCAACGTATATTTACTGGAAAAGGGATGACACAGACTGTGGAGTAAAGGGAGGGGGGGGGGTGTGTGTCAGTGAAATCATGAAGTGTATTTTCAAAGCAGTGGAATGAATGTTTTCCTGGGCTTGTCACTCATATGCCTGAGAAAGGACAGGAGGGGAAACTGAGGCTTTCCCTGTCGATGTGAAGTGACATCCACACATTCAGAGATTGTTATGTGGCCACCTCCGCCCTCTCTCAGTCAGACCTCAAACCTCACTGCCCAGCTTTTTGCCAGATTTTCGGAGCTGAATTGACAGCATTGTTGCTTCTCTTCCTCTTGGAACTATTTCTTCTTTTTCCCCGTAACCTCGTCTGAAAGAATGAATGTGACTTTGCTTCTGGTCCCCTGATGTACAGCTGCCAAGCTCTGGAGCTAAACCCAAAGCTATGTCTGCCTTTTGCATTTTTAAGTGAAAATTGGGTCTAATTTGAACCCACTTTATCCTCACTTGGGTCACAGGGGTCACTGCGGGCCTAATCCAGCCACAATGGGTGAAGGCGGGGTACACCCTGTATGAGTCTCCAGTTCATCTCAGGGCTGAACATATATAGACAAACAATCCATTTAGATTAACCAATTAACCTATCAGTGCATGTGTTTGGATGGTGGGAGGAGACACGGGGAGAACATGCAAACTCCACACAGAAAGGTCTGGTGTGGGAATCGAACCAGGGTCCTTCTTGCTGTGAGGCACGAGCGCTAACCCATGTGAAAATTGGGTATTTTCCTAAAATAGAGTAAATTGGAATTAGAAAGAAAACTATGGTAATTGAAAAAAAAAAGTTAATTTTTCAGATAAATATCAGTTACACAGTGCTTTTACCTCGGATTCAAATGGTTTCTCATAATTCATTTTAAAAAATAGTAAAAAAATAATTTAAAAAAAATGTTCATGATTCAATATATATTTCATTGTAATTAAACCACAGATTTTTCCTAATAAAATTGAGTTAGAATAGAATAGAATACAAGAACTTTATTGATGCCACAATTGGGGAATTCCTTTTCTTTTTTTAATTAACCTTTTTTTTGCAGGACATAATATCTCAGAGGGAATTTCTTGATTGATCTGATCATGTGACCAAGTACATTACTACTCCTGCCTGGACACAGTTTCAGTCAGAAAACCAGACTGAACCAAATGGAAAGATTTATTCTTCCACCTGGCCCTGCTAAAGCATCTCCAAGAGAAAAAAAAGTCTCCATTTTGAATGTCTGGGGTCACCAGGAATTTGTGATGATAAAATAGAATCACAAGCCAAAAAAAGTTGTGAACCACTGCATTAACTGAACATAAAAAAGAGCATTTACAACAGTATTTGTTGAATTACATTAATTTATTTGGTGAATTAATTAACAGTGTTTCCATGTTCCCTAAAGAGACTGTTATCTATTAAAAAAACATCTGAAGCTGCGGAAACATTGAAAAACTGCATTTTACCCAAGTTTTTTTTCAAGCAATGATAGTATTAATGGATTCAAAATTATTCTGTATTTGAAAAACTAGATTCTTTTGGTTGTTTAGGTCCTAAAGGATTACAAATTTGGACCGTTTCTTTTTTATTGTCGTTATTATTAATTAGTTATTCAGAATCAATCCAACATTTGAGATGAACAGCTGTGGGAAAATAAAGCGTACCAGTAACATAGTAGTGTCAGTACTTCTCTTTTTAATGTGAAAATACAGAAAACTATGAGTGATTAGATTTGATACAAAATTATTGAGCTTCATTAAAATTCGATGGAACCACACGCTTTACACTTTGATCCGCCGTCACTGTCGCAGTAAACTAAACTTTTCCGTCTTTCGCAGTTTTGCTTTTCCCCAGATTCTCTTCTCAGGCGTCTTTTTTACCCCTTCCCTCATATTCGTAGGAGGTTCCAGCAGTAGGACACAAGGAACAGCACCTGCAGACCGAGACTCATGCTGCTCTGTTTCCGTGGCAACCCCGACATTGGGCTTTGCTTGTGCAAACCATTAAGCAATGCCAGCTCTGCACACACAAACACACACACACACACACAAAGGCGCCCCCACACATCCACCCTTTTAAGGGTTTCCGGCTGGCAGAGGCTACCTTTTTTTTTTTCTAATTTGAGTTTTCCAAAGATTTTTTTTTTCTTGTACCTCCAACTTCAGCAGCTTAACTCACATCACATTTTCCCCCACAGTCATAAAAAGGACCCCCTGAGAATGAGCAGCCCCCTTTTCTAACAGAGGCAGGTTTTGTTGGGGCATTTCTCTGCAGATGACATATATAGTGTGTGTGTGTGTGTGTGTGTGTGTGTGTGTGTGTGTGTGTGTGTCATATAGGAGCTCTCCACCCCCTCAATGTGTCAAAAGCACATCTCCAAATTATGTGACATCCAGCCCCAGCATCAGTCCTGTTTCACCACCGCAGGGAGAATTTCTTCCACTATTCCGGGTTTGTGTGCTGACGTGAGCAAAGGCAAATCTTGTCGGCCCCCACCCTGTTTTTTCCCCTCATCATTCCCGCTCCAACACCAACGCACACCTTTTTGAGTTGCCAACATTAATGCTGCTCAACCAACTTTCCAGGAAGTGACTCCCCAGGCTGCAAAAGCTCACCTGTGGAGGGAAAAGGCACACGCACACACACACACACACACACACATAGACGTACGAGGCTAGAAGGTCAGCATTCGTTAGATCCAATTTAACTTGACGTGCCTGAGCCCTTCACTAACGCTTCAGTTGGGAAAGTTTAAGCCAAATAATTTAACTGATTGGGTAAAAGTCTTTGTTACTGACCCCAGAAGAAGAAGTCTGTGACACAGAGAGAAAGTCTATAAACAGTCCGGTCATCTGCCATCGAGAGGTCGTATGTAAATGGCGGCGTTTGAGTCGATCTTACGGTGACACACACACACACACACACACACACACACACACATCTGCCTCAGCAGAGGACGCGACAGGTTAATGAGGCTTTGGGAAGATGTTAATGAAGGATGCCTTGATCATTTGTCGAACATTCTGTCTCATGAAAATACATCTCTGCCTCCACACAGAGACGCTCGCAGCTCAGATGAGACGGCGCCAGGCTTAACGAAGGCAATCACCAACACATACTACAGAGATTTCTCAGCACAGGCAGGCGGGTAAGCGAGAGCTGTGTTATTAGTCGCAAACATCTGATAAACTGGCAGAGTTTGACAGACATTCAAAGTGAGAGTCTTTCACATAGCAGGTAAAGTAGGAGGAAGAGAAAGCAACAAGAAGGCGTCAAGAGAGGGAGTTAAAATCAGCACAACAATCCACAGCGAATGAAAAGATTTTTGGTTAAGTCACAAACACTACATGTTATCTGTGCAATAGCTAAAAATCTGCTTATGTTTTCCTTTCCTTTTTTTTTTTTATTTTTTTTTTTTTTTTTTTAACAGTTCTGGATTTGATCACTTTAATTTCAACCTTTCATTCAGCTACAGGCGTATGTCGGATTAGCTTGTTGACCTTTCTTGTGCAATAATTAACAGGTCCCTTTAGGATTAACAGGATTATTCAATGCTAGGTCTAAAGAAACACAGAGCAGTTAACATGAAAGACTAACATTAGCTCAAAACAGAAGAATAAAGATATGTTTACAGCCAAACAAGACACTGGTCACTTTTCTATTAGACCACGGGTGTGAAGCTCGTTTTAGTTCAGGGGCCACATTAAACCAAATTTGATCTGAATTGGGCCAAAGCACTAAAATAATAACATAATATATAAATTATGTCAACTCCAAATTTCCCTCTATGTTTTAGAGCAAAAAATAAAAAAGTTAAATTATGTGATGAAAATGTTCACATCTACCAACTATCCTCTAAAACAATGTGAATAACATTAATAAACCAAAACTAAATGCAATTTTAACAACATTATGTCTCAGTTTATCATTTACACGTCAATTACAATGTACAGATTAATATTAGTGGATCGACAAAAACACAAAACATTTAATAACAGGCAGAACATGGTTAAATCAGACATTCCAAAATGTTGAAATTTGTTCAGGTTATTCATGTTTTTTATGAAATATTTTGTTTTATTGTAAATACAGTAAAATGACGTGAAAATTTTTAAATTAACAAAGAGCAAAATGTGAAGTTGTGAGTATTTATAGGTTATTATTATGATACTATTTTACTGACCTGACCCATTTTGATCTGTATGTGGAACCTGAAATTAAATTATCACTATATTCACTGTCATTTTTGTATTTTACAAAGTTATCCCAGGGGCCGGACTGGACCCTTTCGGGGGCTGGATTTGGGCCCCGGGCCGCATGTTTGACACCCCTGCATTAGATATATGCGCAAAACTTTACTGATATTTACTAAATGTGAAAACAAAAACAAAAAAAAACAGAAGTGCATGAAGTTGTTTTTTTCCATTAAATCACAAATGCCATGATTTGTTGTTTTTTTAAATGACATGATAATTTACTCTATAAAGATGGTGATGAATGTAAAGATTGTGTTGATTTACAGAAAAATTATTTAGTTTTCTGGTTGGTCCACACACAACACACCATGTTTCTTTTAAAAAACTGTTCTTCTTTGCTTATTGTAATGTTCATCAACATCTGTTTTTTTTATTATTATTATTCATGTGACTAATTGCAGAAAAAGGTCTTTCCATTACAGTTTTGTATCATAAACCAATTGCATTTTGTCCCAAAAAAAAACAACATACCTCTTGCCAGTGCAAAAAGTTTGAATCAAAAACCAAGACTTTTGGCCAAATCGTTGGGATTTTTTTCCATTAGGTACATTTTTAAGTGCCAATTATGTTTGTGCAATTTGAGGGTCAATGTAAAAGTGCCTAATGGTGCATGCTAAACATTAAGCAGTGGAACTTGCACTTTGAAGAAAACTTAGTTTGTTGTGATTTATGACATGTTTCCCCTACTGTTTGTCTTCGTTGGTGTTGCATTATAGTGTCAGTATGTTCAGATAGCTTGTTCTTAGTTTAGAAATCATTATAAATATAATTCATGTGTGAGTTTTGATAGAATTTCATGGATATTAGGTGTAATTTTAGCTAACCCAGCATGTGGTTCACAACCCATTTGTGACTTTTAGCATCACCTTCAAACTTACTAGTCAAATAATTACATTGAAAAAAAAAAATCCTAATTATTTTAACAAGCTGCTGTGTGAAATTGTTCCAAATTAGCACACCAACAAATTGGTTTCCTCCAAACCAGATGTTGCCAGGTGTTAGGGAGGTTCCCTTATTTGCCACCGTAGTTGTACCCTTAGGGCTGATTTGTGCAGGGAACAACCGCCCTGCATTTGTTCAAGGCCGTGAAACCACTCAAACATTTTCATTTGAGAAATACACTTCATAGATAAAGTTTAGACTGAATGGAAAAAGGACTCAATACATTTTTAAAAAAATGGTTATGAGCTCAAAGTGGCCTCTTATAATCACTTTTTCCATCAACAAAAATGTTCTTTGCACAGCGTCTGAACTATGAACCTTCCATTAAAAGCCAGCACACAATATATGCCTTTATCCATCCATTAAAAAGACGGAATAGACATTAACCCACATTTTACAAAGGCAAAGTGAGAGGCAGCCTTCTTTTTTTTCACCATATTCAATTTCATTCACCCAAAAATATGGCCATAAAAATTCCTGCCTCCCTGTTCCCTCCCTCTTTGTCAAAGTGAAAGCTTCTCTGAGGTTACCACCAAGTTAAACAGACATCCCTGAACTAGTTTCAGCCTGTCTGTTGTAGTTACTGTTGCTAAAACCCCAGTTTATTCCTGCCTCGGGGAGAGAAGTTCCCTTTGTGTGAATCTCTCTGCATTCGCACACTGTAATTTGAAGGGACTGTACGGAAACACTGGTTTGGCCGCCTAAGCATGACACAACATGTAAAAATCCATTCACTCAGGCCAAGCTGTTAACCCTTTCTCTGCACCTTCAGAGCATTTACACAAACAAAGTCATTCAGATGGAATTAATATTAAGTAGAAGGAGGAGATCTAATATTACCTGTGGTCTCATCATAGAATAAAACGCTGCTCTGTACATTAAACTAAACCAAAAATATGTATGAGTGCTATGTTTTAAACCAAATATATTTTATATCAACATCTCAACACACATGTCAATGCATTAACTGCACATGTGCTTTCTGCATTTTAACAGAAGATAATGCAGCTATAATTATAAACATATGTGTCTTTTATGGTTAGATTTAGACAGTACATGACTTGGTTTGGTTTAAGAGAAGATACCAAGAGCCGGTTGGACACACACAAGTCTGCAAAGATGTGATGACTCAATGTATTTATTAGTCTATAAACCAAACCACAATCTCTTCCTGACCCAAACCAAAGCACTTTACAGCTTTAATCTAAAAACCTATGGGATTTGGGATGGGAACTCCACTCAGAACACCCCCCCCCCCCCCCCCCCCCCCCCCCCCCCCCCCCCGACCATCTACCACAATCACCTGCTTTTCCCTTTTACCCAATCAGCACCTCCTGCTTAATCATTCACTGGTGCCTGAGAACAGTTAAGTCTGTTTAAAAAAAAAAAAATCTGATTTCACACTGAATTTGTGAAGGCAGGGAGCCATTTGTGTGGAAAAACACCACAGATACACTTTAATAAACAAGGATAACAGTGTGGACATGATTTAATTTACAGCCCGTCTGCAAAAAACTGCAGGTAATTTACAAGGAGGGAATGAAAAATGACCCACATGAGCTCTGGACTGGATTAAAATCACCACCCAGGTAATATTACAGCCACCCTACGGGAACAAATATTATCTAAATTGGATGTTTCTGCTTGGTTTTCTACTGCACTAATGGTTTCAGAGGTGAACTACAGAGGTGACCCTGACCTTAGACTGACTCTGGGATTAAATAGCATTGGGTGGAGGTCAAAGGTCAAGCCCAAGGCTAGAGTGAAGAGCTGACAGAGAAGGTATCACAAACCTCTCTGACCTCTATTATCAGAATCTTCAACATAAGCTCCAATATCCTGTTTGAAAAAAAAAAAAAGGCTAACATGCTGTAGTTTTGGCTTTAAAGATACAAAGAGCTGTGAGGCTTGTGTCGTTCCTTCTCTCTGTTCACATGCAGCTTTGATTAGCTCTGGTTGATGGTGACTCTGGATATTTAACCACAGTCAACGCTGAGCTCAGAGACAAGCTTAATCATTAACAGGAAACTGTTGTCAGTTTGCTGCAAATTACTGAGGCAGTGAAAAACAACAGGACCTCTGACTAAATTTTAGTCAAAAACTAGAATCTCATGCAGGCATTTGCTCTCATGCTTTTAGTTTTTATGTAATTTCATCAGTAACATTCTCATAAAGACCCAGTCCTACTTTTGTAGCAATTCTGAAGATGTATTTTTTCTCTCCATTTAACATTTCTCATTTTTTATTAGCATTTATTCTAATATCTCCAGCATTTTGCATTTTTAAGTTAACATCATGTATCCCCCCCCCCCATTTAATTCACTGATTATGTAGCTGTTCATAAACGCTGAGAATAAAGTTGAAATAAAGTAACTCAACATCAATTATTTACATGTATTTATAGGATTAATGGATCAACAGGTATTAAGGGTATTATTAAGTGTTAATGTATTATTATTATTATTATTATTATTATTATTATTATTAAGTTTACATCAGTAGAGGATTTTGATCACCATTAATGATTTATCACCATTTATTATTATATTACTATTTTTTTCAGTGTAAATTTTCCCTTATATAATTTACTGATCGTATAGATATTTATAAAAGCTCAGACTAAAAAAATGAGAAAAAGTGACTTTCTCAATAAAATCTATCATTAACTGGACATAAACCATGTGTCTCCATCCACAGTCATAATGCTGTAGAAAACAACAGTGTTTCTATGGTAACTAAGGAGCCTTTGAACATCCAAATAGATTATATCTGATGTCCATGAAAAGATGATAAACTACATTTACACCAATTGTTTACACATATTGATAGGATTAGTGGATGACCAGGTGTTAAATAGTTTAGACGTGTGTGTCTGTCTGGGTTAAAGTGCAATAAATGTACTTTCCTTACAAATTACACTTCTAAATAATCAGCAGCCGAGGTAATATAATAAAATACACAAACTTTGCTTCTGTCTAAACTCTCCTGTCAGGCCTCGTGAGTGATGTTGGATGGGAAACTCCATCGCCGTTTCCCTGCATCCATTTCACAGGGTAAACATTTTCCACCTTGTTAAACGTCTCCCCCTTTCACCACAGTTGTTCGCCATTTATCACGCAGCGTGTTGTCCGCTAAAGCAGAGAAGCAGACCTGTTGGGCTTTGGTGCGAGAGGCCTTTTATAAGACATGAGGAATGTAGAGTCAGTTCTATAAACACTGGCACTGCTAACAAGTCTGGGCATTTTCAGGGGCACTAAGGAGCAGGCTGCAGCGAAAGGTAGAAAATATTTGAATAAAAAAAATAATAATCACACAGACAACTGACAAACACAACGTAGATACTGACAAGGATAGTGTGTGAATGGACACTAAAGAAGGAGGGAAAGTAGTTCTGCACACATGGTAACAAAGGTTAATAATCTGCACTCACTGGGTTTTAACTTAGAGTCATTTTTCTGGTGCAGGTAACTGGGCCATGCATCCAATTCTGCACAAGAGAAACTTCATTTACTGCACCATGATTATAATTTCTAAACATAATTTTAGCTGTGCACCACAGGAGAAAGGACTTGTTATTGTATTATGTTGAGATTGTGGACTTCTTTGTGTTTGTAACAGTGACATTTGGATTTTTCTTCTACTTTTAACGCTCTATGGGACTACGCCATTTATAAATTATACTTAAAAAAAAAAGGTTTTAAAAAATAAGCATCTAACCAATCATATTATACCATAAATGTGTCACCTAAAATCCTGTATAACTCAAAGATTATTTAAATTCGCGAAACATACATAAATCACCAACAAAAAATTACTAAATAGCCTAAACTGTTTGTTTTTTTTTGTACTATTTTACTCATTTCATATGAAGAAATCTACAAAACCTTCTTTAAAACAGTTAAAAAGTAAAAAATCTACTTCACTCAGAAAATATTAAACTTATTCGCCGCCTCTTGAACCACATTTCCATTCAACCTTATGTTCATCAAATTTTCATGATTTTTATGTATTTTGTATGATTTTAGCGGGACAAAGTGGTGCCCAAAATTAAAGGTCAAAGGTCAATTTTCTAAAGTGAGCATAGGAAATTTACTTTAGGCCTTAATACACTTAAAATCAAAGCTCATTCTTTTTTTTAGACACTTAGTTTATGCCCAGTTACAGATATGTTTAGATGAAAAACTCACTCTTCAGTTTTCTCAGCTTTGATAGAAAAACCTTTGAATTCACTCTGTGACTTTATGATCAAAAAAGAAAGATACCTGATTTTTTTATTGAAGAAAAACTAAATAAACAGGATAATATTCAAATAAACTGTGATAAACCGCTGCAGAAAGAAAAATCCATTTGCGAACTGCCAAAAACAGTAGCACCGGGTCTTCATGAGTTAATAAGAAAATGTCATTAAGCGTATAACAACAAAATTATGTCACTCCTAGTTAGACCACAATCTGTAGCACAGATGCAGTGTGAGATAAATCACAACACAGTGAATTTAATTTAATGGACACCATTTCTGACTGAAGTATGAAAACTATGAGTTTCTATGACCATCTAAATTAAATATAGGAAATTAATTGTATGAAAAATACATGATTTATAGTAAAAACAACCAAATTATAGAGGATAATATTAGAATAAATCAAAATAAATCACTTAAGAAGAGTTAAGTAGAGAGAAAAATAAATTTGAGAACTGACAAAAGCATTATGCGGTGTCTTGCCCCCCCCCCTCATTTATAAATGGACGTTCATCTATAGCCTGTCCATCCATGGCAGTGGATCTCTCCTTCAGTGTTGTTCTCCTCAACATTTCTTCTTTTTCCCACTTGGTTTTGGAGTTTTTTCTTGCTGAGAAGGAGGGTCTAAGGACAGGGGACGCTTGGGACTTTTTATCTATTTCTGTAGTTGATTGTGTTTTTGTAAAGTCCTATCAGATGACTTTGTTGTGATTTGGGCCTTTATAAATAAAATTTAATTGAATCACTGGTTCTTCATGGGTTAATTGCTCATCTATCTGATATTGTTTTAACATGTCTTGATTTTTGTTACATTTTTATTATTTCTACACAATATATTTATCAGGTTTTCTTTCTCTTCTGTCTCTCTAGTCTTGTTTTATGTGACTTTTGTGCTCCCTATGTGTAGCAGCTCTGTCCTATAAAAGAGTTCAAGTATCCAAAGAAACTTTCCAGTTGAATGAAGTTTAAAGAAGTAACTGAGTAAAACTAAAACAGTACTAATAAAAGTCAAAAACACTTTATTTACTAAAGAGGGGAAAAAAAAACAAGAGTGTTTTTTTCAGAATGGACAAATGTGTCATTGTGACTAAAACTCTGGGTCGTTTTTAGCACAAGTGTGTGTCAAAACCTTTTAGAAACCAAGTATGAAAGCTGTAAAAGTCATGTTGAACTGAGAAAAAAAAAAAAGTTGAAAAGACCAGGATTCATGTTCCATTTCACACTGTTTATGTTTGCATTTTCTCTTTTTGTCTTTCTATTTTTACTGCTGCCTTGACCCTTTTTTTCCCTCAATCCTGTCTATGAACTTTTTTCCAATTTTTCCGAGCTGTTTTTATGCCTGAACTAACAAAACCAAAACCATAGCGTTCAGACATCGTTCAGACGGTCCCTGTAAATGACACCCAAGGTGCTACAGTATATACCAACAACAATAAAATCATAAATGTTGATTTGATGATGTGGAATTTTACATTACAGAGTATTTAGTCTGTCTCGAAAAGAAAACAGACAGTAAAGGAGAGATGCATGAAAGTCCTCATTGGCTGTATGTAAGTGTCAGCAGCCAATCAGAAGACAGGATTCAGTCACGTCTTTAATCTGCAACAACTGCAATACAAAATCATCTCACATGGAGAAAATATGGAGGAGTCTCTGTCAGTGGATGAGTTCATAGTGAAAAAAGGTTTAAAATGTTGAATAATAATAATAATAATAAAAAAGTAATTAATAAAAAAAAAATCATGCCTCAATGATGAAATGCAATAAAGTATTTCATAGTGAGACAATTCTAAGAGGCAAAAAATAAATAAATAAATAAATAAATGTCACTATTGGAAAAATCACTAGCCAGTATATAGATAAATTTTGACAAGACTGACATGGATCAAAATAACATTAAATGCAAGATATGTATTAAAAAAAATTAATAAAAATAAATGTAAAAAATCCATCACCGTGAAGTCCAGGTGTCGGTTTCACAAAGCAGGTTCATAACTCTGAGTCTGTTAACCCCAAAAACATACATGGGGTTAACAGACTCAGAGTTTGTGAAACAGACCCCTGTTCAACGACAAATGTGTTCCACCACTTAGCAACAAACCATATGAAACATGAGGAGGAAAATTTAAAACTCCACAAACTCCAAAGCTCCACAAGCACAACAACAGCTAAAGAAAAAATGAGTAAATGTGCAAACTCTCCCTGAGTCATTCAGCAAAGTGTAATCTATGTTTGTGTGCATGTTCTGCAGAAGACGGTGAAGTGCTTTAATAACAAACAAGACCTGTTGTTCTGAAACATTGTGTCTATCTATAAACATCCTGGTAACCAAGTAGAGTTTTACAGTATTTTTTAAACAAATAAATCATATTTTAAAGGATATTGTCAGAATCTTGTTATTGGGAAATTTAAAAAAAATAATAAAATAACCCCCCCACCCCCCATATTGCACACCCTTACACACAACTAATGCAATGAAAAAAATATCTTACATGTAATGGAAAAAATCTCAGTGTATTTTTCCTATTTCCAGTCAAAACCCCACCCCCTCTTATCATTGTGAAAACACATGTTTAGTGACTGTGACTTTTGACCTGCTTTCACAAAAATGTAATGGGATCCATTCTGGACGGCCCTGTACCATTCCACTAAAATTTTATGGAAATTAGTCCAATAGATTTTGTGTAGAGTTGGTGACAAAACAGACAGACAGACAAAAAAATAAAAATACAATTAAAAAATAATATCCATCCCCTCTCAGGGGGCAGAGTAACTGACATAATCAAGTAACTTTTCAGTGAGATATAATAATTTACTTTTAGATCATTTATCTTAAAATCTTATTTCAAGAAATCTTAACAGAATATTTTTTTACTGGATCCATTGTCAGATTTTTTTTTTATTTTGTATTTTAATTCATGAATTTTAATTATTTAATGGAAATTTTTAAAATTATCTTAATAAGATTTCTTGAAAGATCTATTGTCTAAAAATAAGTTCTTACATCTCAGTGAAAAGTTAAGTTATCATGTCTAATTTTCTTATCTAAAACTGTGATGAGATTAGATAGAGATTTAGACTTGAAAGTTCTTGGTGACGTGTGTCTTTAGTCCAGGTTAAAAACCTACTTTTTTAGACTGGACTTTAACCAGTAGCACTGTTCCACTTTTATACTAAACTTGTCTTTTTATATTTATATCTGTGTGTTATTCTTTTATTGCCTTTTAAATGTTTTTATTATAATTGACCGAGTTGTTTCATCCTGTGTTTTACATGTAAATCACTTTGGTTTTCTTATAAGGTTGTAAAGTGTTATATGAATAACGTTTGATTGATTGATTGATTAATCAGAAATGAGAAAAATACACCTGACAAGATTTGGATTTTTGCAGCATGTCGAGGAATGACATATCAAACTGTGATGTCCTTGTCAAGCATCAGTATGTGGAAACAAACCACACACTGCAAATAAAGAACAAAAAATCCATTTAAACGCCGACTGCATCACTTATTTATTTTGACAACTCCATCTACAGCTCAACATCCACTGATTTCTTTCTGTTTTTCCTGGTGTTTTTTTAAGCACATGTCAGTCTTCCTTCAGAGACTCAACTAAACCAATCATCGCCAACCACGAGGGACTCAAAAAGTCGGGCTGTTGACTTGAAATTAACTTGATTTATTTGAGTTTGTTCAAACATATTAAAAAATATTTTGTCATTCCAGAGGTAGTTTTCCTGCCAGAGAGCGACTGGGCTGTGTGTTTCTGCCCACGTCCACAGACACAGAGTCTCTCCAAAGGGGAAACCACTGTGTATTCCGCTAAAGCTGCCTAGAGACTGGCTGCTAGAAGAAAAAAAAAGTAAACAAAAGACGCAGAGGAGGAGGGGTGGGAGGTAGGGGTGTGGGGTGGGGGGTTAGGAGTTCCTAACTTCCTGTATTTTTTCCCACAAACTGCGTCATAGGATGGTTCTTGGTGATGTGCACAAACGGGACGACCGAACTATAAATACAGAGGGGGAGGAAAAAAATCCATTAAAAAGTGGAAAAGGCACCTGTGAAATGACAGGGTGACTAAGTTCAACCTCTCTGCATTTCACCTGGTTCACCTTTATTTTATTAAGCTGTCAGGTTTCATGAATGAATCTCACAACTGTCCCCCTGAGGGTGAGTGATTCATTTAGTGACTGTGATTTTATTTCTTAACGTCTCAGAAGGAGAAAAAAAAAAATAAAAAAAATAGCGGCGTGTGCGGTGGGTAATTCCTCTGTTATTCTCTGTTTATAGTATGCGATGCTTTATTATGATTCAGATCAAAATACTGTTAGGAATGCTCCCAAAAGTAGCCCAAGGATTAATGAAAACAAAACAGACTGGATGTTCCTTCCTCTCTGCCATTTGTTTGGTTCTTTTGTTCATGTGTGCACTTGAACAATGACTCACAGGATGATTAGTTCCACCTACAGCTGTTTGTGCACCTTAGGCAGTCTGAGCTACGACAACAGCAACCACTGACATTAATGCAAACAGGTAACAGACCTGTCAATTAAAAAAAAAAAAAACCCTTATCACATTACATTATTAGACCAGAACAACCACCCACACATATATACACACACACACACACACACACACACACACACACACACACACACACGTACTGTTCAATAACATGTGTTTTAACTAAATAACTTGCCTTTATGCATAACACATAAATGAATAGTCCTTTAACATGACACATGTTATAATGTACGGAAATACAATTTTGGGGGTAAAGATACTTAAATTACTGCTGCGTGACACAGGGACTGAAAATGACAGGGGGCGGGGGGGTTGTTTTTTTTCATTTAATGGAAATGTGCAAAACATGCTGTTCTCATACAAAGTGTATACTACACCAGGGGCGGTTCTACAGGGTGGCACAAAGGGGCCTTAAACCCCCAGTGAATATTTTATTCTGCCACCCCATTTTATTTCAAGAGTATCTCTTTATATATAATATTTATTTCAAAAATTTAGAAAATTAAAAAAAAAAATACAAACAATCAACATGCGTCAAAAACATCAATAATGATACACAAGGACTGATAAGTAAACAAAAGAAGAAAAAAAACCTATCTATAACTTTCTTTTGAGCATTTAAACAAAAACAAAACAAACAAAAGAAAGCTAATGAACAAACAATACAAACAAAAGAACATATTTTTGGCTATCATGACAAACAAACCATAACAGACCATAAACAGCACCATTCCCTCAAACACATAGTTTTCACTGCTTTAAATGTCCACAAACAATCCCCATGAGCAAGAAGGAAAGTCATATACAAAAAAATTCAATTAAAAACATTTTCAATTGAAATATCTTCCATATATATATATATATATATATATATATATATATATATATATATATATATATATATATATATATATATGTAGTGATTTATTGACTGAAATTCACTTACTCTCATTTCATTCCTGTCCAATTATGACTACTTTTTTTTAAACTTCCTTTCCTACCTAGTGAGTTATGTTTCACCCATGACCCCCCCCCCCCCCCCCCCCCCCCCCCCCCCCCCCCCCCCACCCGGGACTTATTTCCCCACCTCTGCCACCCCAAGGAAAAATCTGTAGAACCACCCCTGACACATTAAGCTACAGCTGAGAAAAAATAATATGAGAACTGATGGTTGTGATCAATATTGGATAAAAATGTTTAAACGATAAGTTTTTCTGAATATAATTTGTCACTTTCTTCAGAATTAGAATCAAAGGTTTTGTTGGAACTAAACTTAACCATACATATTGTAAATGAAGTGAAATAGCTAATAACAGAGCATATTTTACCAACAATCTTTCTACATTCTTGTACTGTTGAATAATTATTTCCTACAAATTCACATACTTAAGAGATCACTTATACAAGCAAAAGAATTTAATTACTATAAAAGTTAATAGTGCGTTTACATATTTCATTCTTCTTAGGTTTCACTTTATCTTGATCTGTAAACCTTACAACTTCTGTTAATGACATTTTGCAAACAATAAAAAATATAGTTCTTAAGCTAAAAAAAATGGTCAATTAGAGAAAATGACTAGTGAAACTTATATTATTGACACCGATATTGACTTCTGCTTGATATGACACCATTATATATATATATATATATATATATATATATATATATATATATATAAAATATATATATATATATATATATATATATATATAAATTTTAGTATCTTCTATATCCATATATTTTAATTAGTTTTACTATATCTTATTTGTACCTATATCTTTGTACAGCAGTTTGGACACTTGCATTGTTGTAAATGTTCTTCATAAATAAACTTGACCTTGATCCTATTGTTGTAGTGCACAAGTGTCGAACTGATTTTAGTTCAGGGGTCACATTTCATACCCAATAGGATTTCAACTGAGATAAACCAGTAAAATAAGAACTTATAAATAATGTAAACTCCAGAGCGTTCTCTATGTCTATATAACAAAAAGTAATTACATAATAAAATGTTCACATCTACAAATTATCCTTTACAAAAATGTAAATAACATAACAAAAATACTATTAAAAAATGCTATTTTAATCATTTTATGCCTCAACTTCACATCACAATTTACAGATCAGAGTGGATCTACAAATAGACAAAACATATAGACATGGTAAATTGTATTTTTAACTGTCAAAGTATTGTATTACATATATTCTGGGGAAAAAAAAAACATGCAGTAAGAGGCTTAATAGTGTTAAAATTGCACTTAGTTCTCTTAGACACCTGAGGTTGTTCATATTTGTTCAGGTGTGTAGATATTTATGCAGTTTTACTATTTACAAGAAAACAAAGAAACTAAAACTAATTCATGTGTACGTGGCCCTTGAACTAATAACCTTGACTAGCAACTGTGGACCATATGAAAATTAAATTACATGGATCCTTTATAAAAAAAATTTTTGTCAATTTGTTATAACGGGGGGGTGGGGGGGGGTGCGTTATATGCTATATGTGGGGTGTGGTCCGTAACCAACACTGGCATGAAACCAAAGTCAAACTTAACGTGCTTTCAACATCAAACACCTGACTCTCATGCATTTATTAAACAGTGGATCTTATATGAAATGTTCATAACTTCTACCCTGTATCTACTGATTCTTTCATATGCTTAAAAATACACCTAAGGCGTTTTAATTGTGCATAATGTGCAAGTCAAGTATTGGTTAAAAAAAGGAAATTGTAAAAAATGCCAAATGAGTTCCTTGCTCCTTTCATAAAATGTTTCTATTTTGTTCGTTTTTTTGTCCAATGTGTTTGTATTTCGGACACTGATTAAAGGCATTGCCTTGGACTCTGCCTCTTTTTCTGTTTTCCTTACTTTTTAATCAATAATTGATAGAGATAATAAACAGCAGACGAATCAATAATAAAAAAATAAAAAAAATTATTAATCCACTGCACCCTTACAGAGTCACAACTTTCTTTTTTTTCTTCTAGTGTCACCAATAATTACGAGACAGAAAAATAATCCAAAATAAAACTCACATTTTCTCAGATTTGGTTGTTGGAAGCGACGTGCACTCTGCCCCCCTTCCTTAAACAAACCAACCAGGAAGCTGTGTTGCTTTAAATTCACTCGATAGATGTCGGCAATGCAGCTGGGAGGGGAGGGTGTCAATAAAACAATTCATTCTTTGTGCCCCTGACAGGACAAAGTGTGTCAAGTCAGTTTTCAGATGACTGGGAGGGAAAATGTTAGTGAGGTTCCTTTTATACCAACGTGAGAACGATGCCAAGGCTCTGAGGCAGAAAGAACCCGAGCTGAGGCCAAAGCTCACAGCTGAATTAAACACCACCTTTGCAGGTTATAATCTTTTCTAAGATTCATGATGGCAACATTAAGCAGAGACGTGAAGAAGATAAATATTTATAACAACATTAAAGGTCATTTAACTCCAGGCTGAGTATTTTTAAAGCCAGTCCTGGGGTTTAAACATGGTCATGTGACAGCCTTAAGCAACTGAGAGGAGGCTGGGTTTCCAGGAAAAAGGCATTCTCCACAACAGAGTTTAAACATGTGACAGCATGCCACGCAATTAGCATTTCCTGTGAGATGAGGAAAAATGCCTTGAGAGTGAGCGAGAAAAGAGGCGATGAAACGGGTCAAAAGGCTCCAGAGAAGCCAAATAAATATCTCAACAAGTTATCAGATGATGAGTACATGTAGTGTGTGAAAACCACAACATGCTGAAAATTTTCTGCAGAAATGGAGCTGGCAGTTACATCAAGTTCAAGAGACACACGGTGCTGTTATTTAGAAAAAGCATCAAGTATCAAATTGAGTTTAAACTAAATGATAGCTCAAACTTGGATAAGACATCTAAACCGAAGCATACGGTACAATTATTACAACACGGTAAGTGCAAAAAAAAATCTACTTTGTCACAAATTAAAAGGTTGTCTTTTCAAGCGCACATCCTTAGCACATGAATACAAACTCCACAGACACTGCAGCAGCTGCAGGGTTTTTGTCTGCACCAACAGAAGCAAGGGAACAGTCAACATTAAAAATAGAATCAAGTATCATTTGGCCATCGTTTCTATCGTCCTCTGTTGGGCAATGCAATGTACTGTTCTCAAACTTAATTATTTATAACGTTTGGCCAAGTAAGCTCAATGAAAAAAGGCGCACAGGAAGTGTTTATATGATAAATAAACAGAGGGACTGGCTCGCTGCTCAGACATTAGGAAATCTGCTGTGTGGATCGACTGCTGGGGAATGGCAATGATGCACATTTTCACACCCAGCATGTAATGCTGCAAATTCCGAGATCTGTGAACTGCAACCGTCTGTTGACACGCAAATCTGTCAATTCTCAACATAACACAAAATCGCTCAAGCCAATTTGTATTCTGTATCAGCATGGAGACATTATTTAACTTCAATATGTTCTGTTAGCACTGATATGTATGTTTGATACATTTTTTTTTTCTTCATACTGGAGTGTTTGCTGCAGCATTAGGATCATTAAAGATTCACACCTCGCCTTTTCTCCCTCATGTCCACACACTCATACACAGGAAGAGCTGTTTGAATACAAGTGTGTTGGCATTCGACACACTGACCTCATGAGACCAGAGACAACAGCCGCTGTGTGATCACATGATGCCACAGACTGAAAGCTGTAGCCATGTGTAAAACCAAAAGTTACAACTGTTAAAACACGATCAAACTAGAAACATTATGTTAGAATGATGTTTTGAGTATAGATCACATTGTTAGTGATATTTTGTAATATTACTGTTTATTGTCTTTGTGTTTTGACTGTAGATGCACTCATTAGTGGAGTTATTTTAGTTATTGTTGGAGTCCATTTTATTATTTGGAATTATCATTATTATTTGTATACTTGCTAAGGCTAAATAATTTGAATTATTTATTTGTATTTGCTTCTCAACTTTGACCTCCTCCTGCCCAGGCTATGCACCTCCCTTCACCTTTAAGTAGGGAGTGTCCCCATCTGGTAGTGTGTGTGATTTTTTGTTTACTTGGTGTGCAGGAATGAGGAGTGATAGTTTTTCAACCACATACAAGCATACAGACTAGATTAAGTTAGTTTTATTTTGGAAGTCAACCTGGATAATATTTGTTTATTTCAATAAATAAGTGTTTTTGAGAACTGCGAGTGCTTTATATTTTGTCTAGTGAGGAGTCTTAACCCTCCTCACTGACTACTCCTTTTATAATTTGACCCTTTTGAATCTGAATCTTTTTTGATTTTTGGAATAAGAAGAGTAGCCAGAACAGTTCTAGTTTTTTCTTTGTAACATTTTTCGTTCATAAAAAGGTATACATTTCCGTTTGAATCTACTGAGATCCAATGACACTGTAACTTTGTCAGACCGGCTACATTCTAGATGATTTAACCCCAAAAAGTGAGTCAATCTCAGTAGCGTGGGAGTGTTGTGGTTATAAAAGGTCAGGTCTACAACAAAACAGGGTCACACAGACGCAGCGTGACAAAAAAAAAAAAAAAAAAAAAAGCGAAAAGTTCACATCAGGCCTGAGAGCTTTGCTGTGTCGCGCCATTCACCCTGAATTACTCCCCTAAAAAACTGTTGGCATTGAATAAAAGGGCATGACAGCAAAAAGTGTCAACACAA
This sequence comes from Siphamia tubifer, assembly GCA_020466265.1. NCBI lineage: Eukaryota > Metazoa > Chordata > Actinopteri > Kurtiformes > Apogonidae > Siphamia > Siphamia tubifer. The sequence continues at coordinate 35,382,355 of CM035793.1, forward strand.
CAAATCCCACCGTCTTACTTAAGCAGAATCTCTCAGCTGAGTACAAGAAAAAGCACAGAAAATGACAGCTTTAAAAATCACACACACACAATTACACTCCAGCAGCACTTCAACACTGAAGTGACAGCGATGTCATTTTTTTAAAAAAAGTACTTATGTATTGTAGTGTTTAAGTGTTCATTTCAAAGACAGTCCGACAAAAAAATTATAAAACACAATATTCCTCAACTTAAATGAGCATTAATGTTCTCCTTTTACCTGAATACATCTAGTTTAAACTCTGAATGAAGTGCACTTATTTAAATATACATACATATATATATATATATATATATATATATATATATATATATATATATATAAGCTCAAGTGCATTTATTTAAATATACATACATAAGCTCCAGTGCACTTCAAAGCATTTATCAGTAAATAGCAACATCCAACTATTTCTGAGAGAAACCAAAAAATTGGCAACAATATTTGGTGAAATAATACCCCAACACTGCTTATCTCTGAAAGGAATTAACCATGAACTGCACTGAATAATCAGCCTGCCAGTTAAATCAGTATTCAGGGAAATCACAGAGAAATGCAGCAATACACTGCATGGTTCTCCATTACAACAGCAACAAAACACAACTCTGGTAACCCTGTATTGTCCCTTCCTGAGGTCTCTGCTAACATGAAGATATTCAATTATAATCAGGACAGAAATAAAGATGCTATTTTGGGTGTAATCAGACACCTCAGCCTGATGATATTGTCTGTCGGCTTTGTGTGATCCAACCGAGCAGCACCTCTTCACAAATCCATCCTGACAAAACACAGCGACACATAAAACACCGTCCCAGGGACTCACCTTTTAATTTTTTGGGGTTATTTTGCTTGGTCCGCGGCATCTTTCACCTCCTTTCACAGATGCATCTTGGGGAAAGCGGAGTCCAATGTTAGACCTTGTGAAGAGCTCAAACCTGAGCCACAGTCAGGGTACATCTGCAGAAAAAGCAAACATATGTTGAGTCAGGTCAACCCTTGCAGATCAATAAGGCTCCGTGTTGTGTCGTCTCACTTGGCAGCTGTCTGAGAGTCCAGGACAGTGGCGCTGATTGAGTTTATGCCACAAACAGGTGCTTCTTTACTGGATTTGTCATTCCAGGCCTCTCCTTTCTGTAATAACGTACAGTGCGGTTCAGGTTTACTGTCTGTTTTCAGTGGGAGGAAGTGTGAGTGATGCCCCCCCCTCCCCATATCAATATAACCTCTGCAGCAGCTACTATCTGCCAGTCTGATCTCACAAAAAAAAAAAAAAAAAAAAAAAAAAGAGGCAGAGATAGAGGTGGAGGCTGGGCTGTTGTTTATGGGTAAGCTGATTGACATGTCAGCAGCTGATACACAGAGCCTGCTCTTCACTTTGACAAATGTCAGTCCGGATGACGAATGATGCAAACAATAAGGTTCTGTGTGCGCTGGCGATGAACACTGAGAGCAATAGGTGACCACACAGAGGTTGCTATCAGAAAATTGCCTCCGTTTTAAGTTAGACCATAACAGAAACACAGAGTGAATGTGAATGTTTTCCATGCCCTTTTGTTAAGTGAAAGATTAACACCTGGAAATAGGTTGTATGCAAATCGTGGCTTAAATGCAACAGCAGACAGGAAAAAAAAAGGGTAGGTGAAAGTTAAATGTTGTCCACAGAGGTGTTTTTGAAAGCTATCCTAAAGCGCAGAGGGAAAGTTGACATCTGGATGAAAGCAAATGATTGGGTAAATATCTAATTAATCATATTCTGTTGCTTTCCTGCCCTTGCATCATCTCGACCATGTCCCCATAACACCTCTCCATCCAGCTTTAGTGCAACTGCAGTGTTTGGGAATCAGCCTTTGTTCCCCCCCTCACCAATATTACATAACTCTTACTACAACTGGATGATGATTTTTTTTTTTCTCTCCTCCATACAGTTGGTACATGTGGCGTTAGAGCAATGACATCATCTCACAGTGAATGTCGGCATATAGACTCACTGTGCACGGCGCCCTGCACTAGGTCGTACTCCAAAAAAATATATATATATATATCCTGCATGAACTGGCACGACTGGAACATGAACAGCTCCTCACCTGACTCTTTTCAGTGATGCAAATTGCGTTTTCGGTGCAGGTTCGACGGCGACGGATGCAAAAGGACGTGCACATTTTTTCTCTTCTTGGCGTGTCTGTCAACCAGTCTGCCAGCCTGACCGCCTGTGTGTGTGTGTGTGTGTGTGTTTATGCGTGCGTGTCCGTGCCGTGCCGTGCGTGAGTGTGAGTGCACAAATATTTGAGGGAACACCCTGATACTGAAGAGACACATACCGGAGAATCAAGACATAGTTGCGCGATAACACTATGTCCTAACCCGGGTCAGACAGGAATGTAAGGTGTTCCAGTAAGTGATGGTTTCCGTTCACACCTGATGATCAACCACAGGGATTATGTAAAACAGGGCGGCAGCGGCGGAAATGGGCGCACTGCGATGGGAGAGGGTGTCTAAGAAAGGTGGCATCATTAATACCACTGACAAAATATTAGAAAAATAAAAACAGCGCGTCGCATGCAGCGCGTAAAATGACCAGGCTGCAGAAGGAAGAGAGCGTCTGCTTCATCAGGTGCAACACAGCATAAAAGGGACATAAATAATGGGGGATATAACTGCATGGAATGAAGTCAGCAAAAACAATGCGTGGGAATAGCGTATTTTTGTGCCTGTTGCAACACGTGAACGCCCTGCAAGTGAGGGAGGAGCCAGGGAAAACCCCTCACTGTCTCTGCAACAGTGCTCGATTGGGACACTAACCTCTTATCCAACCAAACTGCGCACATCTACCTTACCTTCAGGCTCCACTCTTGCACATTTACCAACACGTTAGAGAGGACAGTGAACACATCAACACACTTGAGATGACAGTGATAGTTTCTGGCTTACCTACAGTGCATAAGATCAACAAAGAAGAGCGTTGTTATGTAGAAAGAAGGAAAAAAAAATTATTAAACACCGGAGCTCCAAGCACGGTTTTGCTGCAGAAGTCCACACACACACACTGCGCCAAAAAAAAAACAAACCTACACAGCCAGGATCAAACTAGCCAGAAAAGAAGCTGCAAAGTTTTAAGGCAGGCCAAAACTGGAGAAGCAACGATAAAAGCATGTCCGACCCTCTGAGGCGCTGCAGCTAACGAGAGCGACCTATATCACACTGACACAAACACACGCTCTCACTGGAAACACGCGCAGGAAAACACCGCAATTACGCACAAACTGAATTTATTAATACTCACAGGTGCAGTTTTAGCTACTGTCAGGGTTGTAACACACCTTTTAGTCTACAGAGGGGGGTTACAGCTCTGTATTTTCTCCCTTCACCTTCTCTCTCACTTTCTATTGCAGGAAACAGACAGGCCCACTGACGTCAACGGGGGTCCCGTCTCCGCCTCCCAGCCACGGGGTGTCCTCTCCTGGCAGCAGGGGGTTCCCGACAGGCCGCGCTGTCACAGCAGGGACATGTGATCTCCTCTGTGCAAGCTGGTGCCAAAGTCTCACCCTCTTATGTATTCGTCCCGGTTCAGGTGCATAACCGCCTCCCCCTCTCGTGTCCGCCATGCGTAAAGACGCGCTCCGAGTCATTGCACAAGGAGCCGCGCGTCGAGTCGTCCGTCGTAACCTCCCTAGAGGCTCCCCACCCACCCTCTCCTCTGCACATAGTTTAGGACTGACGGTTTTCCCGGAGGTTCCTTGTTGTCAGGTCACGTTGTGCCCCTCCGCCACTACCGACCGGGCTTTCCCATGTACAGACCCGCAGCAGGGACTCAACACTGGGTCACACTGCTCCACGAAAGGTCCCTTGGTGCTTAATAATACAAATGGATGAACTCTAGCCCAGAAGTGTTTTAATGGATTCTATTCTTCAGACAATGGTGTAAACTCTACTGTTTTGGCCTTACATAACAACTGTGTTCATCTGATCACACATGATGCACATATTAAATATGGGTTAATAATAAATAGGTTAACAAATAAATATGAGTGTTTCCTCTTTTGTGCTAATACTGGTTCATCTGAGGTTCATTATTGTACACTGTCCATAGAGAAACAAGTGGTGCCAGGCACGACAAACTCCCACTCCAAACGTTTTACTTGATTTGCCCTATGTTTGATGTTGTGAAAACACATTTTTTGGTGACTCTGACCATGACCTACATTCACCAAAATTTAATGGGGTATATTCTAGACCACCTCACACCTTTCCTGAAACTTTCATGGGAATTGGTCCAGTGTGTGTGTGTGTGTGTGTGTGTGTGTGTGTGTGTAAAGTTGCTGACAAACAGACAAAAAAACCTCAACCAAAAACAGACCTCAAAATGTACCTCAGTCTTATCTCGGTTTGTAACTGAAGGGTAGTCCAGATGATGCAGAGGTAATGATTAACACTACAGCATTTATCATGCATCAGTCATTGCCACAAAATGAAAGGGAAAAAGTTTGACAGTAAACATGATTTTTTAAAAATCTGAGTAGAATGTTATTATTATGATTACAGTTATATTTCAATTAAAAATCATCATTTGTATTAGTTAAAAATGATAAAATGGTAATTAATCATTTTAGGAAAAAGATAGATATGGTAATATATAACACACTGTAGAAGTCCTACATGTAAATGCAACCTAATACAGAGATCACAAGATGCTTTAGCTATGATTGTGCAAATTCCAAAGTAAAGGGATACGTCACCGATCATCTGATTTACACAAAATAAATGTTCTGTTACATCCGAATCTGTTTTTTTCTCAGTCTCAACTTTGACAAAATAAAAGTCTTCATAATAAATACCCAAGTCAACATTTCAACATCTGATACTTACAAAACATTAAGATCATTCAGCAGAATCCTTTCAAATATTTCATTCATCAGGTCACTATATATGAAATAAAATACATTTCCTGACACACAAAGTTCACAAAAATACACAAGATTTTAACAAGCTCTGGATATCAAACAACTTCAATTGCCAATGGCACAATTTAGTGAATATAAGTATAAATATTTATGTTTGAACATCTACCATCACACAGACATTACAGAGCTTTTAAAACATGGACAAACAAGTTTAGTTTCAGTTTTTATGCAGATACTGTTCGTGTATTGAACTCCACATGAATGTTTTTATTGCTTATGATTTTAATGTTTGTTTGTTTTTTTAATTGTAGAGTTTTTATGGGTTTTAGATGTTGTGCTGTGGTCTTTTATGTTATTTATTTGTCATAATGCACTTCAAAGGGATTTCACTTTTCAATTCCGTTGTCTCTTTGAGCAATGACTATAAAGGCATTCATTCATTCATTCATTTAAATGTCAAATAAAAGAGGTGAAACAAACATATTTCAGTAAAAAAAGATAAAATTTTTCACTCAAATGTATTCAGTAATTTAGTTAACAGAAAAATAAGAATTAAATGTGGTTAATTATTTTAAATAGACCTGATATTGATTTTTAGCTGCAAGAAATTATTTTTAAAGTGTTATTATTTTCCTTAAATATATTAAGTATTTATTTTTCTCCCTGAGATTTATGGAGAAATAAGGAAATATGCACAAACTGAAGTGGATTGGTTTCATACTAAGTAATAGCGCTAAATGCTGTAGCTTAGCTAAATGCTTTAACTGATTTGAAACTAACACCTCAAAGTAAAGTACTATCAGGTCATGTGTTGTAATGTAACCCTTTCTTCAGTATTGCCATCAGTATAATATTTTAAGTTATATTAATAAGAATATTTAGGAAATATTGTGTTTATGCTAATGTCAAACACAAAAGTCCAGAGGATAAAATTCAAAAATTAAGCAAAGACATGTTTGTTCTTTAAATGATTAACCTATAACCTTCACTTTTTTATTAAAATGCCACAAAATGCATATGAACAACAATAGCAGGTAAAAAAACAAGCTGCTTTGTAGTTATTGTTACTTTGTCGTTAACGTATCTCATATTTATCTGCAAAACTTATTTTAAAAGTGTGTCAGAGTTCATATGTGCAAATGCAAAAGGGAGGATTCATAAACACTTGGGTTTGTTATTCTGTATTTGAGTCATGTTTTCCACACTAACCTCGTTGTTTGTCAATTAGTAAAAAAAAAAAAAATGAAAGGGAAATTTTACGTTTGCTCATTTTGGCTTTTTAAAGGGGCTTATTCAGACCACAGATCACACCGACATGTAACAGCTTCAAACTGTAAAGACAAAAAAACACATACATGACAACACTCCTGTGACCTTTTAAAATCTAAACACAGTTATATGTCTAAATGTAGCAGATATGTACATTTTGGGACCAGTGCAAAGCATCAGTGTTGTTATTTATATCTCCTGCTTGTATTCCACGCATAAAAGTGCCTCTGTGTCAGTAGGTAGAGCTATGACACGTACTATCTTGATGCAAAAGGTTAAGCTATTTTTTGTCTTATACTCAGAAATAGCTCCAAGTTCAGGGAATAATTACATCAAAAGTTTTGCACTGAGAAGACTTTCTTATGTAGAGTATGTTATCAGATCAACTGGAACCCATAGGCAATAAAAAAAAAAAAAAAAAAAACAGCAATTAATGTATATTTTGTAGGTTTTATGAATGAGAAGCATCTTTTTTAGTGGGATAAACACATGACCCAGATTATCAAACTGCAGCCTGAACAGTTTCTAATATTTCATTGTGTCAGTAGATGCAGTTTCTGCAAAACAGCTTCTGTCACCCCAAGAAAATTTGCTGCAGTGAGACAGATCTACCCTTTAATAAGTGCGTGTGTGACAGCCACCCACCATCATATCACAGGCTTCCTGCAGTCTGCAGAGTGGGACTCCTGGCTCACTGGAGCTTTATGACTCACCTGTTTCAACTGCAACAACTTAAAATGGCACATTTGAATAGTGGAACATTTTTCTGCACGAATAGGAAGGACATGTTGTCTTTTCACAGCCAGAGATCTAAACACTGACACAGTTATGTTTGACTGAAAACCTTGTTGGGGACTTCATGGATGTAAAATCGAATTCTCAATTTCTCTCAAAAACAACTTTTTTTTTTTGCAACCACCATCGTCTGAAATAGGATGTGTTTTGACAAAGGCATTTCCCATTTTCTCTGGGGGCATTTTTTTTTCTGCATTCACCGAGATACACCCATGCAAAAAAAAAAAAAAAAAGAGATGTTTTTTTTTTTTTTGCAGAATGAAAAAGACAAGGGGAGGGGAGTGTGTGACGTATAAAGCTTTTTACATAACATTTTTCCTAAGGAGACAGCTTGTTTGGTTTGACCAAATGCAAAGCCACAAAAAGAACAATTGTTTATTAATTGAACTCTGAGTTGCTGCTCTGTCAGCCAGAGTGAACGTCAACATGGATCAAACTGGAGCTGAACAAGATTTAAGGTGCAGCAGAAATGTGGTATGGATCTGAATGTCTGGGTAGATTCCGTGAAAAAGAAATATAGAGGCCTGTGTGAAAAATATACAACATTAGATCATTTCTGTGGCTTTGCTTTAATTTTGATTCATATTATTATCACTCTGACAAAAGCACAGCTGGATGATGACTCAGTTAGTGTTAGTCAACATTGACAATGCAGTGAATTTAGGATGTTACTGTGATGTAACAATCCTGTGGAAATCATGATGTCTTGACCCATTTCTCTGATCTGCTCATCAAACCAAATCACCAAAACTGCCCATTTTAGTCCCTGCACCACACAGCTTAGACCTATATTATTTTGCATTGTGTGGAATTTTGCTGGCATTCATGTACTAGTAAATAAGGCTGCATTCACACAGCAGGTCCTAATGCACAGTTCAGATTATTTCTTGAAATCAATGTGTGTGTGTGTGTGTGTGTGTGTGTGTGTGTGTGTGTGTGTGTGTGTGTGTGTGTGTGTGCTTGTTCATATATTACACATTAAATATGACGTCTATCCAGAGGTGGTCAAAGTACTCACATTCTGTACTTCAGTAGAAGTACGGCTTCCTGTGTGAAAAAATACTCTGGTAAAAGTAAAAGTACTGATTCAACTCCTTTACTGGAGTAAAAAGGAAAAAAAAGGAAAAAAAAGAAAAAAAAAGTACATTTTTTTTTGGGCTCTGGATGAAATAAGCAGGATTTTTATTTTATTTTTTTAATTCAAAAATATCCAAAAATAAAACCTTTAAAAGTGAGTTACTGTGTAGATGATGTGTTTTATTGGCTCATGGTACTTAGGTTAGTGGGTATGGACAGGAAATTTAAGAAAAAAAAATCATAAATAGCAGATTTTTAAAAAGCCTAATTATGAGGTAAAAAAATAAAATAAAATAAATTATGAGATAAAAAGTCAGAATTATGAAATAAGAAATGGATTTTTTGGACTCTTCTTTTCTTTTTTCTTTTCTTTTTTTATTAATAAAGCTATGAAATCAGATGAGAAACTCAGGCAAGGCAAAGCATATTTATTTCTACACAAGGCAATTCAATGTGCTTTACAACAGATACAATTAGATTTAAATTCTAAAGTTAGAACTAGGACAATGACAGACTAAAACATTAAAAACAGAAGTGCAAAAGAGTTAATTAAAAAAATATGATAATAGAAAGAAACTAAATAAAAGAAGAAAATGAGACAGTTAAAACTAAAACTATAGGCTTTATTGATTAAAAAAAATAAGAGTTTAATGTTAAATCAATCAAACAGTTAAAGTGATAGCAGGACCTCAGGAGGTTAAGTACAGTTCACTGGTAACACATATATTTTAGGATGCAGGGTCTTTATTGTAGTTGAGTATTTTCAGTGGTTCTGGTTTTCTTGTGCATGTTTCACCTTTTTTTTTTTTTATAATGTGACCATCTGTGAATCTTATAAAGACGTCCTGAGACAACTTTGTAAAGTGAGTTGACTCCACTATTAAAACACAGACCCACATGTCATGTGATGGACTGAGGAGAGTTGACACTTTTCTTCTTTCTGGGATCAAAAAGCTGACATTCTTAGACTTTGAATGTCAGACAGACCTTTGTGTGTGTGTGTGTGTGTGTGTGACCATATAACCTCAGTTTGGTCGTATTAAAAAAGGGGACTTCCTCATCTGCCCCCACAGCAGTGAGGCTATTAATATCCTCGAGTGGTTACAGAAAATAAGCACAGCTGCCCAGCAGAACTGTCCCCTGAACAATAGCCTCTTATGTGGAGGGAAGACACTTGTGTTTGTGTCCTTCTGTAACTGATGCTCTGTTACCAGGGGGACTGTTGCTCTTTCTCTGTCTTTGTTCGCCTTCATATCAAGTATAGATATTTATCCAGAGCTACTCCCGAAAGAAAAAACAGCATTCATCAGGGAGTGTCTTAGTGTCCTATTTCTCTTGGCACACACTGAGGCCTTTGGATAAAGATTGATGTTGCTCAAGTATTTATAGGGTGGCGTTATTTCATCCCCTTTTCTCTGTACACTTCCTATTGCTGTAGATATCCGGACACCCGTCTATAAACACCCTACATAAATACAACATAATGGTTGTGGCACCAAAGCTGCCCTGTAGAGATAAGTCTCATCATATACACATATCACTTAAGATGTTTTTTTTTTTCTTTTTCATTCAAGCACCATTTCAGGATCAAAGAACAAACAGCCACTGGCCTCAATAACAAACCATATATCAGAGTTTTCAATTAGACGTGCTATGCATAGTTGTTAAAGGTGAATTATGAGGCTTTAATGTCTATGACGTCAGGTGATTTTATCAGCTACAGTTGAAAACCTTTGCATAAATAAATCCCAGGTTTGAATGCAGCCACTGTGGTAAAATGCTGGTTTTTACATAATTTCCACAGCTCTGATAAAAAAAAAAAAAGGTGGGTGTATAAACTACTGGATGCTTTGTTTACACCACACCATATGATGTTACATAACTGAGACTGTTGCCTGGGCAACGTTCAGACTCCACCCCCCCCCCACCCCACCCACCCAACCACCCTTAGACACACATATAAATACTCCCTGCTCAGGCAACAGAACAATATCTGACCACATGACTTGACTGGTTGATTTAAACACTCCTTAATATTTACTTTTAACTAGACTGGAGATATTTTACAGTCACCTAGAAGGGAAACGTCCTCGTTATGATGGTTCACCTTGGTGTTGTTTGTTTGATAAATGGCACATTCAACACCTTTTTATTGGCCATTTTTAAACAGTTTCGTCTTTCCTTTTTGCATGGCTGTGTTTGGCGTCGGGGGTCACACAGCTCAATATGTAGTTGCCATCGTGTGAATGGCAACAGTGTGAGTCACATTTCATTACTTTGTGTGAGCAATCAGCTCCACTAGATGAATTCAAGGTCAGAGATACTCCAGCTTCCTGAGCCGTACAATAACAACAGCAGGCATCCCCACACAAGAGCTGTCTCTTTGTGTTGAAGGGTACATCGCTGAGTACTCTCTCAGCTCTCGACGCCGTTTCAAAGCTCAGTTCACACACCATCTGACTGTACGTCCAATCTGCCACAGGTCCAGGTAGAAATAGACACTGTGGGCATTTCCCTGCTGCTATATCTGTCAGGAAGCTGATCAATTAAAAGCCATGTTTGTATATTCCCTGGACATGACGACCCATCTCAAGTTTCAAAGAACGCAATCGAAGTTGACATCCTCAGCAATCTCTTTTTATATAATGGCATGACAGTCACACTGCAGCTTATATAATGTAAACTCTTGGAGGAGCGTCTGAATCTGTCATATGTAATCTAACTTCAGATCAGTGTAAATGGTTAATAATACCAGCAGGTCCTAATGCACAGTTCAGATTATTTCTTGAAATCAGTGTGTGCGTGTGTGTGTGTGTGTTTGTTCATATATTACACATTAAATGTGACGTCTATCCAGAGCATGGACGGACCTGGCCTGATTTTTATCTGCAGACTGGCAAGCAAACACATATTCTACTTCAACAACAGAAAAAAATATCATATAATATCTCATCATCTGAACCCGCTTTATCCTCACTGGGGTCACAGGTGTCACTGGGGGCCTAATCCAGCTACAATGGGCAAAGACGGGGTACAGCCTGTATGAGACCCCAGTTCATTGCAAGGCTGAACATATATAAACAAACAATCACTCTCACATTCACACCTACGGGTAATTTAGATTAACCAATTAACCCATATCTAATCTAATCTAATCTAATCTAATCTAATCTAATCTAATCTAATCTAATCTAATATGATATGATATGATATGATATGATATGATAATATAATATAATATAATATAATATAATATAATATAATATAATATAATATAATATAATATAATATAATATGTGGTTTGGTTAGTGTCGCACCGGTGCTGACGTTTTAGACTCAATCTGTCATCTCACTGCAAGAAGGTCCTTGGTTCCAAAACCACTCAGTATATGGAGGGGGGGTTCCATATTTAATTAAAAAAATTATGGGCAACATGGGCAAACCCACCGCATCAACGAAACGCTGCAAACGCAAGAAAGATACAACAACCAAAAACACAAACATATAAAACAAATGCAACATAAGTGACACTGCAAGAGAAAAATACTGCAAAAACAGAAATGATGCAGAAGCAAAAATGCACAAACCCCCAAAATAAATGTGAAAGAAAATGCTGCAAATACCAAAAAGACACAAACTCCAAAAACAACTGCAAGAGAGAAACGCTGCAAATTCACTTCACAACAAAACAGAAGTTCACCAAAATAAAACAGAAGAAGAAGAAGATGGGGGCACCTGAATGTAACATAGAATGACCTACAGTAGTGGAAAAAAGTTGAAGACATTTCAATTTTACACATTGTACTCATAAAATAATTGTGTTTCAAATGTTTTAGCTGAATAAGACATACACAGGCAAATGCAACTTATTTTTATTTGTAATAATAATAATAATAAAAAAAAACTATCCTGTAGTCTGAGTAGTTCAACATGTCTTGCCCTGGTTATGTTTCATTATCTTACTAAAACATCCAGTTATGACCTTGAAAGAAGTGAGCATATGCAGAAGGGAGCATGTGGGTTTGAAGAGTGGAACAATCCTTGGCAAAGGTCAATGACTGGAGAGTGATTGTTAATGCAAAATATCACAAATGCATGAGGTGTTAAAACATCTTTCCACGAGTGTAAGAGAGTCAACTCTGCAGAGATTTGTGCTTCTCCTGTACTGTTGTGACAATGAAACCTTATTGAAAGAATTATATTGACCTTTTTATATATCATTATTAAAGCAGGAAGGATTTTTTTATCAATGTGACAAAATATTTATTAATTTATTTATGCATTTGGCAGACATGTTTATCCAAAGAGACTTACAGGGGAAAGTGAGCAATCAGGCTCCCTAACAAAGTTGGTTAGAAAATACAAACAATCACAGAAAGAGATAATGTCCAAGGCCCCTCCCCTTGTCCTTAGACCCTCCTCCTCAGATTGGAAAAACTCCAAAACCCAGTGGAAAAGGAGAAACCTCAGGGAGAACCACAGTGAAGGAGAGATCAACTCCCATGGAAAGACAGGGAGTGGGAGCAGCTCCATCCATCAGACGGGTGAGGATGGGTGAGAATGGGTGAGGGTGGGTGAGGAGGTCAGGACAGGACACAGGTGAGTCACTGCAGATCCTGTTGTCTATGGTTCCTTATGCAGATACGGATGTGTGTTGAGCCGTATTTTGTAATAAATGTCCAAAATGTAATAACTTTTTCATTTCATTTTGTAAAACATTTTGCCCTATTTCTATTTCCAAAATATATTTATAATTTCAAATTGTCCATGTCTAATATATGTCTAATTACCAGCCAAGCCATAAACCACTTGGAATGTTTCCCAAACAGTGCCTTGAGTTTTAATGCCACACCACCAAAGCCTCCTGCTGCTGCAAAATGTAAAAACATATTACATAATGCGGCAAAATTTATTACAAAAATGAAATGAAGAAGTTGTTACATTTTGGATGTTTAATGCAAAATGCAATGTTATTACAAAATGCGAGTCAACAATGCAACATCAGCAGAGTAGCTTAAATCAAAAAATATAACAGAAATAAATCAATTGAAAGTGCTATTACAGGAGGTGCTTTCTATAAAATATCTTTTTTATTTTTTAAATTGACATGATTTCAGCCATAGTTACTTATGATTTAGCAGTGGGTGTGAAAACAAGCGCATGATAAAATACTACACATGTTCATATATGTTTTAAGAAGTCTAGTGTTAGAAATAAATTATGATGTAATTAAAACGGTAATTAACACCCAAACATTCAAAACTTTTTTTTTTTTTTGGTTAAAATGTATTCGATTTTAATCATGTCCTAGTTTTCTATACTATGTTACTAATAAACATTCATTTTTGACAATATTTAGTTATTATGTATGGAGACACAACAGCCAGGTGTACAGTAGTTAATGCACAAAGTGAGATTTGTATTTTCTGTGTTCAGGATACAGTCAGTTCAACTTATATTTACAATGTTGATAATTATTACCGAACAAACAATAACTGAAACTATGAATTATGAAAGAACTGCAGCATCTGAAACTGATCACAATGAACATTTGACAGATAAACAGAACCACAGTGCTTCAGTTTTACGCTCACAGTCATTGTCTTTTTGTAATTTTGT
>CM035793.1:35398548-35493548 GCA_020466265.1 Siphamia tubifer
TATATATATATATATATATATATATATATATATATATATACATATATATATATATATATATATATATATATATACATATATATATATACATATATACAGTTTTTTTGTGTTTGACATATTCAAAATAAAATGACTAAAGGAAAATTTTAAAAGATGACTAAAGAAAACTGTTGGTTATCAGACCGTGATAGACAGTAATATTGATCTTTTATTTTATCCTAATCTTTAAAAAAAAAAAAAAAAAAAGCGAAGCCACTCTTGGGCCCTGTCCCATTTCTCCCCCTAACCCTAAAATTTCCCCTAACCCTAGATTTTGCGCGTTCATGTGTAGGGGGTAGGGTGTCCCATTACCTAGGGGAGCAAGTGGGGAGTGCGATTTTGCCCTTAAAATCAACCCTCAAAATGTAGTGAGGTTGGTTGCGGACTTCGTTTTGAGTGGAAGATGAAATTACCCATGATGCACTGCGAGCTCAGCGAGCCGACTGATTTCTGACGACAAAAATGGCGGCCGCAGCTGGAGGAACTGGACGGTAATGTTACCTTGTCAAGCTAGCGGTAATGCTAACGTTAATGTTATAAATCGCCAACTATTGAAGAAAAAATACATCAAAAAATTTAAATAAATCAACATACCCGAGACAAGACCGAAAGGCAAAGTAGACGGCGAATGCGTCTTCTGTTTGCCGCATTTATTCTCTGCGCATCCCGAAGGTAAATACACAGAACCAACACAACAGGCAACACAGCTGGGACCGACATTTGTCCTCCGTGTAAATAGTAGTCAGCTGCTGTCAGTCTCGCGGAGGGGTGGGTTTCATATTTGGCGGGGGTAGACTTGTCAGCGTGTGACTGTGAGCACGTTTGTTACGTTCACTTCGCGAGTGGTTGTCCCATTTTCAAGGGGAATTATTTCCCCTTAATGAGTGGAATTTACTTTTTAGGGCACTTAAAACCAAGTGGAAGTTTTAAGGGGGAGAAATGGACGGGGGGCCTTGGTCTTTGCACACACACACACACACACACACACACACACACACACACACACACACACACACACACACACACACACACACACCACAAATAAACAGCAGAAAGAGCAGAAATCTCAATATTTTGTAATGTAAGTGTTCAGTGTTTGGTTCTTATAAGTAAAATCCTCTAATGAAAAAGTGTGTCATTGAAATGAATCAGGAAGTGTGTATATTATTGCTAAATAATGTGAATCAACAGCCATTGCTTTTAAGAAACCAAACATTTCTGTGAATAATGAAGTGAAAATGAAAAAGGCCTATTTAAATATTGACACATGTTTTACTTCTACAAATGATCCAAAACACATCCATAGCAACACAGAGACATTTTCAATCTTCACCCTCTTCTTCTCATCTGCAACTTTCCACCGCAGGTATGACAAAGAAGTGTTAACGCACCATAAAAGTAAAGTATTGAGCTTGTTTTGTCTTTAGGATTTTACTAATGAGATATCTAGGGAATATAATACATGTTTATATGATAAAATTATACACTGTGGCTGTTCTACCCTTTAAATTAAAGTCTCACAGTATGTCTGCTCTTTCGACTTGTTTGCACTGTTAATGCCTGGGAAAACATTTGCAGGAAGAAGCAGAGAAAAAAAAATACAGAGGGGAAAAAATCATGTCAGCTGTATTGTTACTACTTTTAGAGTCTTTGCTGGAAAAGGAGGAGGGCAGGAAACAAAGAAACACACTCTGTTTGCATGGAAAATGGCTGCATTAGTCTGAGAGGAGGAGCCGGATGCAGCTCCTGTGATGCTTCATACATCAGCTGATTTATGGGTAATGCACAGAGGGCTTAATAACCCTGTCTGTACTGCCCATGTATGCAAACCCAGGGGGGTATTATGACCCCCAAACCAAAAGGAAGAAACACACACACTGTAGTCCTGAGAAAACAGCCATTATCCAATTTATTGATCCTTTTATTGTTCTCAAGAGCCGGAGGGTCAGTTGCTGACTCAAAAATCAAGGCTTTGTGTACTATGTTTTTAAAACCTCAAGTCCATTATGAAACAGCTGACTTATGTGTCATGCTTCTGGTTTATTACAATGCGATCCTGTGGTTTAAGAGTCACCAAGTTCATTTACTCAAGTGTTCAGTTTTGAGGTACTTGTATTTCCATATAGGCCGATTATTACTTTCATTTTGATAAATTTTCACTGTAAATCATGTATTTTCTTATATTTTATTTTCTATATTCAATTTAGATGCTCATGAAAACAGAGTTCATTCAAAATAAATAAATAAATAAAAATTGGCATTTTTTTGGTTTATTTATTGTTTGATTTTATTATTATAATAGTGTCATAGGTTTTATATTATATTGTATAGGTTTTATAGAGTTCTATTCCTACTGTTGCACTGGAGCCGCACCCTAAATTTCATTGTATTATATGTACGATGACAATAAAGCATTCAACTCAATTAAATTTTTCAGGAAAATGTATCATTAACTGAATATAAAACGAGTGTCTCCATCTACTGTCATTAATCACACTCAGGATTTTACTGGTGATTCATTATTTTCTGCATTTTGTATTTTTGACTGAAAATCATGTATTTTCCTACATTTAATTCACTGTTCACATAGATGTTAATAAAAGCTGAGAACTGAATTGAAGATTTTTATGTCATAATAAGAAAAAACTGGAAAAAAAATGATTTTATCAACAAATAAATCATTAACTCAACATAAGCGTTTCCATTTACTGTAATTTATGAAACTCCATGGGTTTTACTGTTGAATCAATCTTGGAGAATTTATATTATATTAAGATTGTGGGTTTGTTTTTTTTTACCTTTTTAAAGTCATTTTTCACTACTTAATATATAATAAGGATCATTATTGATAGTAAATTCAAAGGTTATTCTATCAAAAAAAAGAAAACCTGGACAAAAGTGACTTTTTCAGCTAAATATAACATTAACTGAATATAAAAATAAACACCTAACCACTGTCATTAGTCAAACTACAAAGGTTTAAGTCATAAATCAATGGTGCAGAAGACGACAGTGTCTGTAAATGGCATAGCTGATGCTGCTGAAAGCTGAGAAACTGTATTTTACCTGAATTATTTCCATGTGTTGATAGGATTAATGGTTCAAAAATAATTAAACACTTTAGATCAGTAGATGCTTTTGTTCGCCGGCAGCTGTTTAGGTCTTTAAGACTTAATCTTTATGGAAAAACAGCAGGTTTTGGATGAAACACACACAACATTTCACTGGACCACCTCTAGCTTTAATTACATAACATTCACCGTGGCATTTTTTTAAGCCACACCACAATAAATGTCACAAAATTTGTCTCCATCCTGAGCTACGTTCAATTTTCACCAGTACGTTAATAACATTATTGGAGTCAGACTGCTTCATTTAGTCTTCTACATCAACAGCCCAGAGATTCAGTTTCAGGTCAGTAATAATCCACCTGGAGGATCATACATGTTTGATCAGTTAAATTTAAGTGCGGATGCTTTTAGGCCCAGGCTTTACATAATAATACATCCATCAGAAGGACCTAATCAGTGCCTTTAGTTTAATTAATTTCTGTATCGATGGTTTATGTTCAAGATTTTATTTTTTTAAACCACATTATTACATTATTATAGATGGCATTACCGTTAGATCAAAGCAAAAAAAAAAAAAAAAATCTGATTATTATTGGGGGTTTTTACGCACACAGACACACACACACACACACACACACACACGATGGGTGACATTTCAAATGTTTGCAGCAAACCTCATACCAAGTTGAGTTTATAGATTACCAGTCACACATAATAGATGCAAATACATTTTGGAAAAAAATAGGTCAAAGGTCAATTGTATTTACTTTTTTATTAGTGAATTTTAAAAGATAATTATATACAGTTCTCCCATTTATTTATAATGGGTAAACTTTCAAACGTTGATAAAAACACATTTTCTTTCAATTTACTCCAAACCTAAATGGTGTGTTGACCTCAGCTGGATATATACCATATATGTCCGAGGGGCAGGGTTTGTTTGGCCTGGAACCACTTGTTATATATTTTTCTGTTAAGATCAGGAAAAGTTATTTATGAAATAAAACATCATGATACAAGAAACAGGAACAGCCAAATTATTGGACAAACTCAAGCTCTATACTGATCTGAATTTGTGAATAACAGATAATCATAATTATAATGTAAGGTATTAAAATTGGCCTCACATGAATAAAACTGAATAAAAAGTTAACCATAACTCACAGTATTTACACTTGCATTAGCAAGGGATAATGGATTGCCCACGAGTTACTATCAGAAAAATATTCCCCAACAGGGAATTGTTGTTGTTCTGCCCCGAAGGGTTATTACAGCTTATTAGCTCTACCACTCTAACAGATTGGATAAAATAGCCGTTATAATGTAATGAATATTTACTTTCAAAATGGCCGAACTACCTGCGGAGCGATATGATGCCGTGAATCTGAAGTGACAAAACTCGTTGCCATTGGCAGCGGGCGTTAACGGCGCAGTGGGCGGTTATAAAAAAAAAAAATCAGCCCGCTGAAGGCTGGGAACGTCAATTCAAAGTGAATGGGAACTGTCGCAACGTTCTAGAGGACCGTAGAATAATAGTCAATAACATGGTGTGTGGGAATGTACGCACTATAAAATACAAGTATTCAGAGAATGCCTAATCTTGCGCCAATCTCAAGTTTCTATGACAACCCATTCCTGAATTAGAGCCAATAATATGATTTTGACCTTTCTGCTAAATACTACATTGACCTTTGACCTTTACTCAAATGGATGTATATGCCCATGTAATTTCATGGTGATATCTCAAGTATTCATTGAGTTATAGCATGACATGTCTCTGCAGACACACACACACACATACACACTGACTACAATAATCTTTTTCAATCAATGTTGGGCAAGATAAAAAATGGAGCGGGAAGAGTTAAAGTGAATGTTTATAACAGATGGGCAGAATATTGTCACAGTTCACCTCAGTTTTTGTTCCCCTGGTAAGTTTAATTGATCTTCCTTTGAGGTTTCTTCTTCCTCTATATATTTTTAGATGCATTTTCTGTCAGAATATACATCACTTTATTTGGAAGACAGTCTATTTCATTTAACCCTTGTGTGGTGTTTGGGTCTGTGGGACCCGTTTTCATTTTTTATTAAAAGAAAAATGATACAATTAATACATTTTTCAAACTGAGATTCACTGACTTTGGCTCATTTTCTGTGAAGAACATATATCAGAATACATATTTAATGACCACACACCCTACACCCCCCCTACACATTTCTATTACATATAAGATGTCTGGGTCCACTGGACCCGGGGCTAATAGAAGTGTGGAAATCGATGTTCTGTGTACCACACAGGAGGACAGAGTGTTGGTATACAGAACATCAAAGGGTTAAATGTGCGAGAAAATGAGAGCAGACAGTGTTGACAAACAATGTTGCAACATTGTATGCGAACTGCAGGTGCAGAATTTGACCTTCTGTATTGTGGGAATCTTTATTTTCTCACACTATATGCTACAAACTGGAGGCAGGACACTATAATTATAGCTTTGCCAGTGTGGTTTCTTATCACAACCGATCAAGATGGCCAAAAGGTACTCTGCGCAGAGGGACCTGGAATTGATTTTGGAAGAGAGAGAAATTTTTGATGATGATGTAGAGCAGACATTTCCAAACTATTCCACAAAGGGGCCGGTGTGGCTGCAGGTTTTTGTTCCAACCAACCAAAAGTCCACAGTTTAACCAATTGACTCTCTGAAGACTGAGATCAGTTGATTAATTGAGTCCAGTATGGTGTGCTGCTGCTTGGACGGAACAAAAAACCTGCAGCCACACTGGCCCTTTGTGGAATCGTTTGGAGATGCCTGATGTAAAGGGAGAGGATTCAGAAGAAGATGTTTGTGAATTTGAGGATCACATTTCTGAAAATTCAGAGTCTGACAGTGACTCTGAAGAAGATGATGAGATTGAGCATCAGCCAGTTCCAAAACAAAGACGAGTCACAGGACCAGGCCATCAGCAGCCAGCCCCGGGACCAGGCCGCCAGCATGGAGCAAGTGAGGAAATATGGATGTCAAAAAATTCTGAAATTGAATGGTCTTCTCACCCAAGAACAGAGCCACCCCGCAAAACTGCCAATGTGATAAGGATGCAACCAGGGCCAACATGGATGGCAGTTACTCACACACAGGACATCAAGACTTCTTTTGAGCTTTTCATCCCAGATTCCATCCAGGAAATTATTCTTGACTGCACTAATTTAGAAGGAAGACACTTTTTTTGGAGAAAGGTGGAAGGGAAATGGACCAAACCCAATTACATGCTTACTTCGGAGTTCTCATCCTTGCTGAAGTTTTCAGGTCCAAAGGAGAATCCACAGAATCTCTGTGGGATGCAGAAACTGGAAAAGGCCATGCGTTCAATGGAGCTGATGTGTTGTCTTGACTGATATGTTTACTCTGTGTTCATGTGGTCAGCTTATGTTGTGCACCCAGATGGGTTAAATTTCAAGTTCAAAGAAATAAAAGTCAGTAGTTTTGAAAAACCTTGCTTCACTTGTAAATTTGTTTCCACTCATATCTTGATTTTAATCGATTTTCTTTATTATGTTTTAAATATTAAGTTATAAATGTTACCTAAAAATGGTACAGGGCAAATATTAACCATTTATATTGTTTATACTGCTTGTAATTGGGATAAGGTAAACATCTGTTCAGTATTTTAACATAGAAGTGGTTGATTGTTAGGTATTAAAAACCACAAGACGCAACGGGTCCATCAGACCCACAAACACTGGCTGAGTAATAACAATATGAACATTAGACAAGGGTTAAAGGACTCATATTTAACTACTTTTATTATTTCTTGGTAAAATCCTTCCTCTCACAAGCCATTGCACTCTTCAATAAATCAGTCACATTTTATTTGGTAGTATTTCATAATACATACACACAATCTACTATGTATTAACCATTTGTTACCAATTTGTTCATTATTGTTCATACACAATTTATAAGAAACCATTTGTTCACATGGCTACAAATAATTTGTTCAAAGAAAAGAACAAATGCTTCATTTATGATAAATTGTGTATGAACAATACATTAACAAATATGTAATAAATGGTTAATGCAAAATAAACAAACTTTTACAAATAGGTAATAAATGATTAATATATAGTGATTTACCTGTAGGTATAAAGTGTTACATTTTATTTCTCTTTTTACTATGTGGTTTCTGTAAATAATAAATAATATTGTAATTATATTATACTACTATTCAGTTATCTATAGTTACTCTAAAGCTGTCATTCCATGGTTACTTAATTAATATGTGTTCTCCATTGTTACTGAATACATTGTGTGTTGGTTCTATTTAAAAAAAAAAAAAAAAAAGGCCCAGTTTGTTTTGTTTCCAGAGGTTTTTGGAGGGTAGAAAAATGACTTGAGGTTGAACAACAGTTTACTGGTACTTCTGCATACACGTCCATGAGTTAGTACTTGATTGCATAACTACTGGTTTGATGAGCTAGTAATTTTCCCCCAACTGTATTTACATTCATATATATTTACAATTTCAGACACATCCTTCTTTTTATTCCTAATTATACACATCAGTAAGTGTCTTTGGTCTGGACCAATGATTACATAATGAGTCCCAGATAGACTTTACAGACTTTAGAATAAATCCATTTTTGAAATAATTTCATAAGACAAGGTAAAACTTGTTTTTTTTTTATTTTATGGGCAAGAATATATACAATCTCTGCAATACAATATATTTAATTAGAAGATAAGATGGACTTTATTGATCCCACAATTGGGAAATTCACATGTTACAGTAGCCAGAGATATAGAGCAAAGAGGGTCAGCAAAGACAACATATAGATAAATAATATATGTACACAAACACAGATATTGAAAAAAAGAAAAAAAGACTATATGCTTTGTACACTATACAAAATATACAGGATTGAAAAAATATATACAGAAGGAATAAAACTATACAACTACGTGAACTATTATATCACGTACAGTTATGCACACATAATTGTAGGTAATACATCTGATTTTTTAAAAACTATATATACAGTATTATGAGCCTGAAAAAGATAGCAGGAATTACTATATTACTATATTTACTCTGTCATATCTAATGTTCTGTAAACTGTTTAAGGACGCATGTAAATCTCTGTCTTTCCAAATTAAAATAGAAGTCGACTGTTTTCAAAGCACAGTCAAATTACCTCTTTGTTGAATATTATCACAGGTTAAATCTATTTTAATATAAAGTGGATGTTGACTCTGTGACCTGACAGATATCTAATAATACATGAGAGGCACAAACCGGAGCTGGGTGTCACTGTGGTCAGCAATTAACTGCTGTGTGTTCCTTCTGTTACAGAAATAAATGATGCTGACTCAAAATTAAAACCCTAGACCTATGCAATCCAGATAATAATACCGGGTGCCTCGTGCATTTGTCTTGTTTACTTTAGCTGGTTGGAACTGGTTTGTTGTACTTTGGCTTTGTTGGTTTGGTTGAACTGGTTTGGTTTGTTTTGTTTATTGTCTCAGCCCAAAAGGAAATGAAACTCCACTCATAATGTTGTTATGTAAAAGGTATTTCCCAGAGTTCCCCTACAGTTGTTCCTTAAACATTCAAAACAACCACTTGTAACCAAGAGCACACACAGATTTAAAATGTTTGAGATCCACTAATGACCCAAGATCAGGAACAGTACAGACCCAGATGGAAGACTCACAAACCACACTGTAAACCCCAATAAGTTAGAAGAACTCAAAACATTTAAGGCAATCGATCGCCTCAATTATTTTAAGTTGATGAAACTTAAAAAATACAAGTTTCCAGAACTTAAAATGTAGATGCTTATTAAAGTATACCTAAATTAAAACAGTACTTATTAACTTAGTAAGGTTAACTAAGGTTCTGTCAGTCCTACTGGGAGACTAACAGGGTTCAGTGTCTTTGCCCAAGGACACTTGGACATGTGGACAAACAGTCAGGACATGAACCGATGACCCTTCAGTCATTGGACGACCTGCTCTACCAACTGAACCACAATTACTGTTTTGTGATTTACATTTTTTTCGTGGTTATTTGGAGTGATCTGAAATTATATTTCATCATCTACTACATCAGTTAAGTTTTGTTTTTCTTCAATCATCCTTATTTAAAACAATAGAAATAACAGTACAGTATAATGCCCAGCATTTAATGACTTAATGATTAACATGTTACAGCAACTTAATACATTTAAGTTAGTAGTACTATTTCTGAAACTATGAGTATTTACAACTTAATATATGTACAGTATTATTCTTAACATCCGGGCTTACAGTGCAGGATTCACTTTTAACAACCAATGGGGCTTAGACAGGCCCGTGGTCAGGTCCAGAATCCAGATCCAGCACAAATAAAGAGGGACATACAAATCAACAGACAAGGGTCAGACAAAACCAGAGGGCAGAAAAAGACCCAAAACCAGAAAAGCCAAGACAAGATACAGAACGCTCATTTAGTGTACAAAGACAAACAAATTCATGATTGGACAAAGAAAGAGGTGGAGCTTAAATAGAAAACTAAACAGGTGAGACACATTGGGATTAATTAAAGGGTGGAGACACACACATCGTGGCCAGGAGGAAAGTAGGTGAAGGGTGAACACACACCCAAAGAAAATGTCTAAGTAAAAACACTCACAATGACAGAAATAACAGGAAGACAAACAGAAAATGACAAAAGAAGACATTCAACATCCAACTATCACTACATATTTTAATTTATAATTCAATATATTAAATATTTGGCATAAAATGTAGTTTGTCATCTTTTCATGGTCATCAGATAAGACCCGTTTGGAATTTTAGAGGCTGTTGACTGTAGTTACCATGGAAACACTGTCATCTTCTACAACCAATGGATTAATCACAGTGGATGAAGTCACTGGGTTTATGTTCAGTTATTGACATGTTTTACAGAAAAAGTCAGTTTTTTTTTTTTATATAATAAACCTCAACTTTAACATGAGCTTTAAATGTACAAAAATACCTGATTTTCACTCAAAATATGCCAAATACAGAGGGCAATATTATAATAAGTTGTGATAAATCACTTCAGAAAGATTAAAGAAAATAAAGAAAATAAAGAAAGAGAGAAAAATTCATTTGGGAACTCACACAAAACTAGTAATCTGTCTTTATTGACCAAAACCAGTATATTAAGTAGTTTATTGCATTTAAATAATTTGATTCATGCATGTGTGTAAAAGGTCATATATATTCTAGTACATTTTGTTTTTGAGATTATCAATACATGTAATTAATTGGTGTAAAATACAGTTTGTCATCATAGTCATCAGATGTGACCAATGTGGGAATTCAGAGGCTCTGTTACCGTGGAAACACTGTCATCTTCTACAATATTGATTCACTGGTAAAAACCATGGTGTTGGATCAATGATAATAGATGGAAACGCTTGTTTTTAATTCAGGGATTGATTTTTTCATTTTGTTTTGTTTTATTTTACTATAAAATCCCTCAACTTTAATCTGAGCTATAACGAACATCATCATCTGTACATTAAACACAGTAAAAAATATGATTTTGACGAAAGAAATAGCAAAATACAGAGGATAATATTATATTAAATGGTGACAAATACCTTAAGAAACATTAAATCTCAATAACATTTC
The DNA here is from genome assembly GCA_020466265.1 of Siphamia tubifer. Classification (NCBI taxonomy): domain Eukaryota; kingdom Metazoa; phylum Chordata; class Actinopteri; order Kurtiformes; family Apogonidae; genus Siphamia; species Siphamia tubifer. Next base: position 35,409,317 of record CM035793.1, read on the forward strand.
ATTTGGGAACTACCACAGAAGAAGCACTGGGTCTTTATGGGTTAAAGTCCTTTGATTCACCCATTGTGTGGGTAATAAGTTCATATTTTTCTTGTGAATCTGAAGTTTTTATCTTAAATTGTGGGCAGTGACTTCTAATCAACAGACGTAATATTTTATCTGGTTTTGCTTCGCTCGTCTTTTGATGCACTGGTAATAAATCACTCAAATCAGAGAAGTGTGGAGTGGAAACATGGGATTTTAAGTGCTTTAAATGTATTAGCTGTAATTATAATCAAAGACAGACTCTGCTCTCTCACATCTTTACTGCTCTCTTGGTACAGCTGCTGTGTTCTTCATGTTTTCTCTCGTCTGTGATAGAAAACAGCTGCATCATATAGTGATGGGGCTCATTTAAAATAATTAGGATCTTAAATATGTTCAAGATCATATGGACAGTAAAGGCATGAGCTGTCACTTCCAGTTTTGTAGACATGGAGTGAATACTGAGTTCTTAGCTCTCTGGCGCCCCCTGTGGACAAAAGTCAAACTAATCTGCACCTTTACTGCACACTGACTATTTGTAGATGTAAAATAAAACGTGAATGTTAAATTATATTTAATTATAAACTCTTTAATTTATATTTTAAAAAAATCAGCATAATTCAAGGATATTGTCTTGAAATTTTCATGAATGTACTATATTTTTTTGTTACCACATTTTGAATTAAAAACTTCAGAGATCTATATACATCTATTTTTTTTTTAATTAATTTAGATAAAGTATTTTTTTAATGCCTATGGGGAAATTAGAGCAGCAATTAGTGTCATCCAAAAGGAGTAAAACATAAGTGTATACATTTAGAGAAAAGCAATAAATGTACATATATTTTTAATAAAAGAAAATAAGTGGAGCAAATTAATTAAATAAAATGTGGGTCAGGGATTAAAAGAAAAAAAGGATGCAAGAAATCTGGTTTTATGTAATCAGCAACAAAAATAAGATAAAACATGCCTGAAAAAATAGTGTACTACGAACCAAACCACCTTGATCTCTTCATAAATTTCACAAATTATTTATAACATTCAGAACAGTAGCATTACATATTTATTGAGAATTTGACCTTTTTAATGTGAACTTTCATACCAACATTTCCCACCTATTCTATAAATTCCATCAAATAATAGTCAGTAGTTTATATTAGAATAAAACAATATTTTCAGATTCAACTAAACCACAAGAACATACTGATAGAGTCGATCAGTTGAAGTTAATTAGTTCAAATAATAAAAAAAATAATGTATAATAATTTCCAAGTATTATGTTCATTGCAAAAAAGCATTTTATCTTTGTACTTTATTACAATAGTGAAATTGTACTGAAGTAAGGAGTTTAATCAGTACTTCTACTTTTACATCAGTAGCTGTACTTCTACTTAAGTAGAATGTGAGTACTTTGATCACCTCTGGTTCTTCCTATTCATACACATCAGTAATTGTCTTTAACCTGGTGTAATTATTACATACCGAGTCCCAGATACATTTTATCTATAAAGAATAAGTCACATTTTTGCAATAATAAGAGGTAAAAATATTTTATTTAAATGTTATAGGTAACAATACAAGTACAAATCATGTACACTTATGCATACATAATAATAGATAATACATCCGATTTCTTTTTCTCTTTTATATTATGAGACTAAAAAAAGATACCAACAAGTCAAACTTACAGTCTTCCCTCTGACCCCTATTCAATAATCCTGCATTTCTTAAAATTAAATTAATTCTGCCACTTCCCTTTGTTGGTCAGTAAACAATGATGTCATTGATCCATATCAAATACACACTGTATCTTGGCCAGTATGCAAACATATCAACCCAATACATGAATAATGGTGTAAAACTGCCTTCTGTCTGTATAATGAAGGGCTGCCAGATTCTACGTAAGGCAAGTAAAATTAACTCTAATTGTAAGGTGTTAATTAAACCGTCCATATATTCCATCTCAAATTGTTCTTGGATTTAACAGGTTATTTAATATAATTGTTCAGGGTTAAATATTACCATGTCTTGTGTCATATTAAGTACAGGGGCTTCATTTCTGTTTCACACCTTATATTAGTTGAGCCAAAAGGCACATGGTAATCTTCTCCCTCCATCTAGGTGTTGTTTGAAAATAGGAAAAGTCAATATTAGCCTTAGATGAACCATCATTAAAAAAAAAAAAAAAAAAAAAAAAAAAAAAAAGAAAAGCTAAAGGTATGAACAAATAAAATAAGATGTATTTCCGTTAGAGGCGTTAAACATCTGGAAGATGCATTAAAACAGTCTAAAACAAAACCTTTAAAAAGTTGTACAAATGAACTATTATTCATAAATATAGAGCTGGGGATTTAACTAAAGAAATGACCTATATATGAGTTAAGGATATTATTTATCGGATTTTAATTAAACATGTATTCTCTTCTATTGTGTATTTAGGAGTGATTTAAAAAAAGGTTTTCTGGTGGAAACATTAAATATAAATAGAGGTAGATAATAAGTTTGGCTTCAGCCTGAACCCTGTCAGTTGCATTGTATATGGAACAATGTTTTTTTTTTTTTTTTATTCCTTTTTGGTTTGTTATTTAAAGAAATTAATGACTGAATAAACGATAACTACTATTGCTATTCAAAGAATTAAAAGAACACAGAGTGATTATTTTACTCCATACATGTCTATCATACTTCAGGATAAATAATATCCTCCTATAACCTATGACAATCCAAGTTTTTATTTATTTATTTATTTATTTATTATACTAAATAATAGCCTTTATTGGGCAAATTTTTAAAGTATAAAGCTGTGAAACATGTGTCCCCCACAGAGGACAAACATACATTCCTGGTTATAAGACGGATACAATGATGATAAATATTATTTTATAAAACTCTGAATTTTTGTTCTTACGTATGACCATTTTTTCTCCATGAAGTAGAATCATTTTTCAACCTCCATAATTTGAATGACAAACTGTGAGGATGCCAGCTCATTTATACTGGGATGATCATGTGAAATGCCCCCATTAATTCTATTTTTAATAAAAGAGTAGGATTCATATGAGAAGGGAGGTGATTAAGACAGTCTAAAATGTCACTGACACAGACTGGAGTCATAAATCTGTTCAGTGTAATTCATGGATTAAAACATGTTGTATCTTAGTTTTTTTTAATACATGTAATGTCAGGTTTTAGAGTCTGAAAAAAAAAAGATTTTTTTTAATTTATTTTTTTATTTATTTTAGATTTAGTAATATTTAGACATGAACAGGGACAAATGTAAGAGGTAATTTGCACCCATTGTCCCAGGTTAGGAATTTACTATTAAAATATTCAAAGAAAAATAACGTATAAAAACAAACAAAATATAGGTAAAGACACAAATCAGGAACACATGACCTATAAGGACAGGAAAATAAATTAGCAGTCTATACAATAGAATGTAAAAGTTACTGTTCATAGGCTTTTTCTTCCCAGTTTCAAACATCTTTTTTGTTTTTGTCTGGAAAAACCTTGACCTCTGGGAATTCTTTTTATTCTAGGTGGTAAACTCTTCCAAAGATTAATACCCATTACCATGAAGGATGTCTTTCTGATTATTGTTCTGCACTTCACCGTTCTACTTTTTGTCAATTGGTGGAGTATTTCTGCAGTAAGGTTGTTCAAACAGTCAGAAATAATTAGTCTAAAACTGTCCAAACATATAAGATTATATTATATAGTTGTGGGAAAAAAAAATATTAGACCATCAAAAGTAATCAAAAACAAAAAAAAATATCCTGTCAAGTACTAACTCATGTGTGGATCATGTGAATAAAACAGAAAACAAAATAAAAAGCAATAAAAGTATTGTTTTTGTCAGTGCAATGACTGAAGTGACTGCTTTTTATAAAGAAAACAGTTATATTTGTTCAAATAGTGGTACCTTTAATTGTACCATGAACATGACAAAGTTGAAGAAAACAAGGGTGGTCTCATATTTTTTCTCTCTACTTTTACTTGCAAATCTTATACATTAATTTTGTTTTTTTAAACTTTTACATATTTATACTAAATAATCAATCAATCCATCAGTAGTTTTATGTTCTTGTGGTTTAGTTTAATCCGAAAATAGACTTATTCTGACTTCCACATAATATCTTAATATATTTATTGCATTTTAACTGTATTTTAATTATTTTCCACTGTAAAGCACATTGTGATTTTATTTATAGAGGTGCTCTATAAATAAAAGTTATTTACTATATTATTTATTTAATGAAAATGTCTCAAATATTAAATCCGTAGTACATTTACTTCTAGCAGGCATTAAAATGAACAAGAAACTGAAGAAAAATGAATTTAATTAATATTTTTTTCCCTTGAGTGTAAGGTATATTTCTTGATAACATGGCTGTGGTGTTTTCTAGCAGGTTTCTGATCCAATCCATTCAATGCCTGTTTATGTAATAAACTGAAGTTGACTTGAAGTAAAGTATCACTACATCCACCTCCTTCTGCACGGACATGTTTTCAGTACATCATCCTCTTTCTGCTTCTGTTTTACAACTGTGACAATCTGATGTTTATCTAGACTTTCTGTCATATTTGATAAGTGCTCTGTGAAGCCTCGGGGTCATCTGTCACTTTACTCCGGCCGCTGTTACTGATCGATTCTACAATGAATCAAACCTTAAATTCAACCAAAACATTAGTGATACATTCAGGGGGTTGCTTGGGTAGGAGCTACCCCTCACTCCAGCTCCACATTGATGAATTATACATGGCTCGCATCACACCTCCCACGCTCCAGCTTATGTAATGTCAGCCACGCGTGGAGTGTGTCTACATGGATGTATTTATATTCAGACTGGGATTGAGGGAAGAATGACTCATTCCCTTTGCTCTTTATTTTTACCCCACAATCTGCCCACCCACCCACCTCCTATATTTCTAAGAAGAAACAGAGGGGAGAAGAAAAAAAAAAAAGTATTGGCTTAGACATTTCCCAACTCTACAACATTGTTAAAAAGCCACAGCATTTTCATCTGATCAATTTCCCCCACTGTGACCATAGAATATTTGTATTACAAGTTATATTTATAATATGCACCATGTACAAATGGTAAAGCAAAGTCATTATTTTTATTGTTATATAATATGCCAGAAAAAAAGGCCATTAAGGATATATATATATATATATATATATATATATATATATATATATATATATATATAAATAAATAATCTGTGTTTGTGGCCATTTTTCTAACTCTTATTAGAATTAGAACAAATGACAATATACTGTAAAAAAAATAATTCACATGCAGTATCCAGTATATGTGATGTAGTATACTTTCGCTCCCATGTACACACGCCAAATCAAAACAAAGAAGATGTTTGCCTACTTATTTAATGTTAGTTAGTTATCTATAACAAGCTGCCAAGTTGAATAAAGTGATTATATTATCTTTTAGTGAAAATTGTTATACAATGTATTTCAACAGATTCTGATGAGTTGAATGATTTGTTCATACACCTCAATAGAATATGGCGTCTGACCAGTAGTTTTTATTTTATTTTAATGGACAATAGTGAATGTTTTAAAGCAGAATAGATCCACTGACACATTTAGGAGTGAGTGTTAGGATGTTGGCACAAAATCCAACTTGATTTGTCGACACATAGGCTGTTAGAATGAACGTAGGCAGCTGGGATTGTCAGGGGAAAGTGCACAGGTTTGGAATGATACAGTCACACTGAAAAAAAAAAAAATACTGTATTTGCAATTGTTTTCACAATGTTGCATTATGTCCCTTTAATTTCTTTGTTAATTTAATTTTTATTTTGCACATTAACAATACATGCAGGGGGGAAAAAAAAGGAGAAAAACTCCAAAATCATTCATTTACACTCAAAAGGAAAATGTATTACACTTTGTGTTTATTGCAAATTAAACCTAATTGTATTTTAGTTATATTTTGGACTGTGAAACACTTTGACTGTCTATGAAAGTATTCGATAAACACCATTTACTTAAAAATTGTCAGAATGGTTTAAATGATCAGAACTGGGAGTAATCAAAATGAGTCTGGTTTGCCATATGTACTGTACATCACATACAGAAATCTAAAATTAGAATAGAAGAATCTAAAATTAACATACAAGATAAAATAAATACAATATTACTAAACAATAAATAATTGAAATATAATCATAGAATACATTGAACATCAGGGGGTTGAGGAGATAAGATGCAACATTTAATCCTTCACAAAATAGCTTTTGGATCATTTCACAAATTAAAAAGGGATATAAAAAGATGCAGTTATGACTTTTTATATCACTGAGGATTAACAAAAACTCTGCATCAAGCAGCAGGCAATAAAATAGTAATGAATCTCACAGCAGGGGTGAATAAAGTTTATCTAGATCTATATAAGTAAGAGTGTTAATGTTACTGCACAAACCCTGTAGGAAGAGAAGATGATATGACTGTAGTGAAGGAGATTGAAAGGACCAGTAAATGAACATCTCCAAACATCGTTATTTATCAAACATCACTGGTGAATCTAAAAAAAAAAAAAAAAAAAAAAAAAAAAAAAATAGTATATACAAAAATGCTCAAGAAAGACCTAGAGGTAAAATCATTCATCATCATTTATTATATTATCTTTTGAATTGTGGGTATTTTTTCATTTGCTCCTACCCCACATTTTTCTAGATTGAACCCACCGATTGTGTTAATGTTCATTAAAGCTCAGAGTGAATTCAAAGGTTACTATATTAAAAACAGAAAAAAGAAAATTTGATTCTTTCACCAAAATTTAGGTTCAAGTCTTTAAGAGTTCATCAATTGGTGTCAGGCACAACACACCCCAGCCCTTAGTAAACATTTTTACTTACAGTATCATTGTGAAAACATTTCTGTGAGTGACCTTTGACCTACTTTCACCAAAATTTAATGAACCACTTCATACCTTTCCTGAAAATTGGTCCAATAGTTTTTGTTTAAACCTGCTTATAAACAAACAAACAAACAACAAACAGCCAGACCAACTCAAAGACAATACCCCTCTCCCCTTTATTTTTATTTGGGGGGGTAATGAATCAATAAACCTATTGTTGGACTGCATTATACTTCTCAGAATTATACTATACATCCCCATGAATCCTACATTTCCCATAATGGAACATGCTCACATTTCAAACTAAAAAAAAACCCTGGAATTTGTGCTGCAAACCATTTGTCAAAAACAAAAAGCTGAATCAACATCATGAGGTAAAGGACTGCTGTTTTTTTTTTTTTTTTTTTTTTAAACTTCTCCCCTACATATTATGCAACAACTTCCACAGGTTATTTTTCATGGTGAACAAGCATCTTAATGTGTGAAACTGATGTGTCTAAAAGGATCTAAAAAAAAATATGTGAAAATCTACACTGAGGTCATACTCGCCTGCGTGCACAGATAACTTCAGCTCCACCTTTAGTTTTGACAAAAACTGATCAGACTTTGTGCACAGTCACCATTTTAAGAGCCTGCAGTCAGCATAAAGTCAGTGTTTTAATGCGATTACATAATGCTACACCTGCCTAAAAGTCTCTCATCTGCTGCTGAGTGAGTAACCTGCAGGCTCAGCTCACACCTGCCAGCCGTCTCTGCCACATTCCTGCTCGGTACAGCTGTGCTAATCGGCATTTACTTCCAAAGCAACACTGGTGGAAAAGGTCACCGTCCCAGTCGGCAGACAAAGTAATGGCCAGGGTAAAAATTCCCCTTGTTGTGTGAAAGTCACAGGACGGCAGGCGCTGCCCAAATCAGCAGCGACATCTCAGCAGTGGCTTGTTACCGCCGACGACCCAGTGCGCTCAATCAAAATGTCAGGGCCGAGGCCTGGCAGGAAGGCTGAGGTGCAGGGGCACTTCTGGACGGGGCCTGATAGGGGTCCGCCATTGTCCCCTTCATCTTGAAGAATGCCATCTTGCCTGTCTGTGGCATTTTCCTTGTCAGCTGTGTGTTACATAACTGTCCTGGTATGCAGAGTTAGAGTGGTCCTGAAGAGTAGGGACGACAAAGCAAACGATTTTATGGTTGAATCCATTATTGATGAGCACGAAGCTTGTTTATAGCACAACTCATCTGGATCCAGACTGAAGCAGACACTGGGTTGTTCCAAATGAACACATTACATAACGGCGCAGTGAAGTGGATGAGGAGAGGAGATGTTTTAGCCTGTGTCTGAAAAGCATCCGACACACTCTGGGTGCAGCGTGATGCTATCTCCGCTGTGAGACATGCCCCGTCTTATCATGCAATGTAAAACACGTCCCCGTCATCTGAAAAGACACCCATCGCATCTGATAGAAAGTCTTATCATGACACGGGATCGCTTTTGTCCATCCGAAAAGGAAAGAGGAGCAGAATTCAATCAGAAGTGAAAGGAAGAAAGGGCTTTTCAGAGCGAATTTAATTTCAAACATGGATAAGATTGTTGGCCAAGAGGTTTGAGAAGCAAAGCTTTACTTGTTTAACAATGAGGAGAGTTAGTAGACTGTTGCAGAGCAGCTTTGGTACCACAACAGTTATAAGACTATGTGAACATTTGGTTTCACCTGCTAAAGTGGGACGCATTCTTTCAACTTCAGTCACATGTACTGGTTGGAGCAGCCATGGGTCATTTGGTAGAGCAGGTCATCCCATAACTGAAGGGTTGGTGGTTCAAATCTCACTGTGTCCTGTCAGTCTGTTGTGTCCTTGGGCAAAATACTTCACCCTCCTCGCTTCTGGTGTCACTCGTACTGGTAGTATTTAAGTGTTTGGTGGTGGTCAGAGGGGTCGTAGGTGCAAAATGGCAGCCACACCAAATCTGCCCTAGGGCAACCATCTCTACAAATGCAGTCTACCACCACCAGAGGGAGAATGTGGGAGTGAATGAATAATGAGTCACAAATGTAAAGCACTTTGAGTGGCTAAAAAAAAGCATTTATAAATCCAATCCATTATTAACTCAGCCAAAGAGGTATTAAATTAGAGTAACGTTTATATTTTCAGTTCGTCAGCAGGATTATGCAAAAAGTTCTGAACAGATTTTGTTAATATTTCCAGGATGTATTGAGACCTTCACAAGGAACACGCGGGTAAATTTTGGTGGTGACCCGGAACAGATCCTGGATGACTGAAATTTTTTCTCCATTCATCACAATGTAAAATTTCAGAGTGATCCAGGATCTCTTCCAGATCACCACCAAAATTTAATCATGTGTTCCTTGTGACACATCCACTCCCAACACATCCTGAAACTTTTATCAAAATCCATTGAGAACTTTTTGCATAATACTGCTGAAAAACAGAAACACTTTATGTTAACACCTCCTTGGCGGACCTCTCTTCAGTGAAGAGGGGGGGGGGGGGGTCTGCCTTGACGGAGGTTTACACTCAGTGCTTTTCTTATCATTACATGTTTGTGCAGTTAATGTCCAGACAAATACAAACGTAAGCCCAGACCAACACCGTACACCATCTGCAGATTTCATTGTCCTGTTTCTTCCTCTCCTTGCAGATGGGTGTGGGGTGAGTGGGCCTTCACTCCCACTGTGCCACAGGTGAATATATGGCTAATGCTTTGATTTACGGAGGATCATCACTGCTTAGATGGGATATTGACTGGCTAAATGAGTGATGGGTTGTGTGACTCAGTCGTGGGTCCCAGTGGCCTGAGGATGAATCACTGTGGGGATCCCAACGGATGACAACACAGAGCTGGACAGACTGCCAGCCACGGCCACCAGGAGCTGATGCTGCTCTCTTGTGGTTTTCATGTAGAACAACATCTGATGTACAGTTTAATACTGAAAACATGCAGTTATCTTTTTCCACATTTTGTCTTAGTGCAATGGTTTAGTTTGTCAAATTTTGATCAATATATAGAAATTTTTTTATACAAAATTTGGAAGATTGGACCATTTCAGAATGACTATAGTTTGATTTGTATACATTTTTTCATATATAACATCAAATAGTTGAGCTGATTTAGACTTCTGGTTGTTTTTGACAGTTTTTTTTTTTTATTATTATTATTTCAGCCATTTGTCCCAACTGCTGTGAAACTGTACAACACAGTAACTCATGTCTCATCTGTACTGTAAATACATTTGTACTCTATAGTTTTATTACCATTACTCAAATTTTATATTCGTTAATGCACATACACTTTACTTTCTTACACTATTTTCTTTTATTGCCTTAGCCAATGGATTTTCATTTAGTGATGAATCCAATCAGATTTGAACCCATCTAATCCAATCTCCTCCTGAAATTTAAGAAACTCAACATTTTTCCATAGTTTTTCAAGTAAACTGTTCAACTTTTAAGCTTTATTGTTTATTTTATAGATTACAGGTGAAACCATAGTTTACCTACTGATATTTGCATAGTCTTAACCTGTAAAGTAATAACAGGCGTAAAGTAAGTCTTGTATGGCACAAAAAATGAGTTACTTCCAATCTATAGTGATGAAAGCATGAACATCTGTAAATCAGCGTCATAGAGAATATGATTCTGAATTAAATGCTCAAAGGTGTACATGTGAAAAAATGTGGTATTTAAAGACCAGGCCCTAAAAATCAAAGCTAAAGTGTCTAACTTTCTAATACCTGGATGCCAGATCATACTTAGAACTTCAGTCCTTCCTGTCTGCTGCTGGAGACAGCAATGTCCGTCAGTGTCCATCGCACGCGACTGCTGTTGATGGAGACAATAGTCCTTCGGACACTAATCATCTATGAGGGAGGGTCCCAGCAGGAGCCGGCCCCCACATTGTTTTTGCAGGAAAGTGTCCAGCAGAAGCCCTGCAGAACAATGGAGGCAAAGGAAGCAACCATTGTCCTTATTGTCATCATTTGATTTCAAAGGAATAAAAAAAAAAAAGCACAGTGACTTTTAAAGATTTACTACTGCCATGAAAATATACATTAGTGGCATCAAAAAACTATGCAGCACATGTTTAATGGTAGCAATAGGGAAGTTCTTACAAGGACCGAGTAAAGCAGCAGTTTAAATTAATGTTACACATGCATTTGATTATGATCTCTGGTGAATTAAAATAGAATTATGATCTACAACCCTTGACTGTTAATACAATGACACTGAGCATACATGCATAGATACACACCTATATATGCTCAGTGCAACTTTGGCACATCACTACAATTTAAGTTTTATTATTTAGTTTGTAAAGATGCAACTGAAGAGGTGATTATTGTAGAATATTGCTACAGAATACAGCACTTACATTGGGCAAATTTTATTTTATTAGTAAAAGTGTATAGTAGAGTATGGTGAGTTATTGCTACAGACAAAAGTATTTACAGATTTGATCATGGTAGAGCTGTTAACACCTTAGGTCTCAGGTGTGTACCCGATATGAGAAAATTTATGCTCATTATTGATATATGTAAATAATGATTGTTTTTAAGTAGATTTTTTTACATCTAGATTCAAATTGATACACTTAGAAATACATTTTAATTGTCATCTGATTTCCAGTTGTGTTTAAAGAGTCATGACACATTTTGTAAGGTTTGTCCAATGACCAAATGGACCTTTTGGATTTCAAACTGAAAAGCATATGAAGCACTTCTTTATATAAATTAAACATTCCTGCCATAAGATGAGTCATAACAGATATAAATAGATGCACAGAATTCACCAGAGTGCAGAAAACCAAGTATTTGAAAGAAAACCCACACCCTTGTAACAGCACATTTATGTAAAACACTGGATGAATATTAACATTTAATTTTAAAACAGCCTTATTTTCTACTGTAAATGTAAAGTCTTTATCCTTAAAAAAAAAAAAAACATTTGTATATTAAAAGATATATTTATTGTACTGGAGGAGAGGGATGAGCTACATTTATCATTTTCTTATCTACAATAAATCCCTTTCATTACCAAGTGTTTATTTCATTGGCTCCGTTTACATGAGAGCTTTTATTCCTAATTAATTCCAAATAAAAGTTGATTCCACTTTAAGATGACTATGTAAACACTTAATTGTAGTTAAAAAATGCAATTCTGAATTAAACTTAACTCCAAATAAAGTCACCGGTTTATGCCAATCTTAATTCCAAATTCTATCATTTATCTGCCATGTAAACAGTAAAGTTCACTGTAACATTATTCCTGTCGTCCTGCACATGGTCATCGTCCATGCTGCTGGCCCGGCATTAGTCTGTTGAGTCAGTCGAGCTGCTGCTTTGTAATTATCACAAATATAAAAGCAAAAATTACATGTAGTATTTGGCCTTTTATGTTGCTAGTTGAAATTAACACAAAACAGGAAGTAGACATGATTTTCTTCCAGTAGTACACCCATTTCTTATGTAAACTTTTTTTTGAATCAACATGTCCATCTAAAAGGAAATTGAAACGATGGCAGAAACTGGGTGGACCCAAATGCAAGACTGAGCAAGGATGCAGTTTAAGGATATTTATTTAACAGATTAAATAAATGCCTCTAACTCCCCATCTGAAGTAAAGACCCTGCTGAGGACAATTACTGGAGGACAAGAGACAAAACCAGTGGTTAGTGGAAACACGGTCGGTACACAGGAGTCTAGAATAAGCCAAAAGGAGAATCTAATAACCTTACCGGAGGACGTTCGAAGGTCAGGTCAGGGGTCCGATTTCCAGGGAGGCACAGGCAGGAGCGAGGTCAAAAAGACAAGCAATGGGTCACAAACCAGAGGTGGAGTGTTGGACAAAAAGACAGAAACATCAAAACACCAGGCGATCACCACAAGTGATAAGTTCCTCATATGATATCACCAAGATTAGCACAGCCCAACAGAGACAGGAGGGTTATATAATAGGGCTGAACACAGGTGAAACACAATTGGAGTTAATTAATGGGAGGAGACAGGAAAGTATAGGTGAATGGTGAACACAAACCCACATGTCAAAATAAAGGCCCAGAGCTCCAACAAAGACAAAACCCACAGAGAGACTTACAAAAATAAGACAAAAGACAAGACACCAGAGACTAATCTCACAATAGCTTTAATTCTGAATCATTTTATTCTGAATAAGTTATTCAGAATTTAAAAAAAAAAATCATGTAAATGTAGCAAATGAATCTATCAAAAAGATCTTTCTCAGATCTAAAAATGGGCCTGATCTTTGTGTGAAGATATAAATACACCTTATGTTAGAGTCACTGACAAACTCCAAAGGAATAACATACATTTTTGTCGTTCACTGGGCTGTAAACACACTCCCAAAGGCGGACTTAGATGTGACATTGTTGACGCTGTAGAATACGTTTAGGTTATTAGAGCTGAGGGGGTGGGAAGGATCCCCCTTTAAGTAAACCCAGACACAGATCACACTTTTGTCCAGACGTTGATGGAGACGGGCCTCATGGATTGTTTGTCTGTTGTCTGTGCTTTATATACTGTACATTATGAGCAAATGGAGTCAAGTCGCTAAGCACAAAGGCAAGGTCAATAATATGAAGTGATCTGCCAGGTCAAAAGACTTGGTCCAGTTCCAGTCATTGTTGAAGGGGTGTTTTTTTCAAAGCAAACATGCAATCCCCTTGTCTGCACTCACGCTCAACTCTTGAGTATTTCCTGTGGAGGAAACAATAAGACAATAGCAGCGAGTGGCCCAGTGGTCAGCATGAAGGGGCAGTTCTAAGATGTTAAGGGTCTCAGCATTAGATATGATATGCAAAGAGACTGGCAACCTGTAAACTAGAGCTGGACAACAGAAAAACAATGGTCATGTTAGAGCTCGGAGACTGTTGTAGAATCCCACGTCAAATATAAAATGAATAATGTTATTTAAAGGGATTAATTATTGATGGATTATTGATGGACTAGAACACACTGCAGTCTGCCAAAAACCACCAACAAAAATATGTCATCTATCCACACTAAACACTGAGGGCAGCGATAAGGGGGGGATGGGGGGTGTTAAACATGACCAAAGTGGAAGAAATAAAATTATTACAATACAATTGTATTTTTCTCATTTCTAGTTAACATATCATATTTAAAATAAGTGAGAAATATATTTTTCTCTGAATTTTCAGTGAGGAATATAATCTTATTTTTAGACAATAGATATTTAAAATCTTTTTTCGAGAACCCTTACCAAGATACTTTTCACTTATTCCATTGATAGATTTTTTTTTTTTTGCTTAATTCAAGCAAAAATAACTTGTATTTAGTGGGGGGAGTGGCAGCTCTCTCAGCAGTGTCCGCGTAAGGAGCCATGGACGACAGGATCTGCGGTGACTCTTTTCTGAATCCTGAGATATGAAACACATAAGACACTGATGTGTTTTAGCTGTTGACCTTTAGTGTTACCTTGACCTTTGACCTTCATTGCTCAAAATCTAATGGGTTCTTCCTTGACTAATTATCTATCATTCCTGAAAGTTTAATTAATATCTGTTCAGAACTTCTTTTTTTTTTGTACTTACATTTTACTAATTTATACAATAGATTTCAAGGATGTGATATTAATAAAGATATTAGATCACCCTTGTTTTCTTCAATTTCTTGTTCATTTAAATGCCTGGTTGAACTAAAGATATATTTGTTTGGATAAATATAATGACAACAACAACAACAATAGCTCATAGTAGTTTAATTTCAGAGCTGATATCTGTACCGTATTGTACTTTAGTCATTCCATGTTTTGTTTTCTGTCTGTTTTAGTCACATGATACACACACAGGACTTAGGGTGTTAATTGCATAATCATTTTTTTTGATGACTTTTGATGCTCAAATGTTTTTTTTTTTTCTGTGACTTTATAGTAACAACATGCAAACGGTGACCAATTAAAAGAAAAACCCTGAGCCTTCAGAACAGCTTCAGTGCTGCTTGGCACTCACTCCTCTACTGGAGGGATGGGACAGATGGAGAGCGCTGTGGAAAGCACTGTCTAACATGTCGGTCCAAAATCTCCCATTGGTGTTTAACTGGGTTGAGATCTGGTGACCGAAGGCCTTAGCATATGATACACATCATTTTTATTGTCATCAGTAGTTTCAGTGAAAACGACCCTGCAGATGGGGGTATTATCATCTTGGAAGGGATTGTTTTTTTTCCTTTAATTTGTCACCCATCTACAGTTTGAACATATGAGCCTCAGACATGCATGTATTGTGAAAAATACATGTGTTTTTCTGTCTTTTAACACAGATTACACATTTAGTCAGACACATTTGGGGTCATTACGTGCACACACACATCATTGTTTCTGCTGTACAGTACATTTTTTAGAGTTTAATAAACAATCACAAACACTCATAAATACCAAAGCTGCATTCCATGACTTCTTATGAAACACTTCCTGCCCTTATAGCAGCCAGTGGCTTCTTATCAGCTTTGCTCAGCCTTTCTCACTCTTATTGGCTATAAATCTGCTGTTCACATAGCTGCTGATGAGTGGAAACAAGAAGTGGAGTCACAGGCTCCATTTAAGAATAAAATAACAAAAACAAGGTGATAACGACTCAAGACCTTTGTCCTTATAAATCCACAAACATGCTGATTAAATTCCAACACAGTTATTCATAGGCCTTGTTCTTCCACCTAACATTATAACGGCATTAGACAACAGGCTGAGGTTTGCCATCCAAAAAAAAAAAAAAAAACATGAAAACTAACTGGCGGTCTATTCCTTTCAAGACAGGGAGGAAAGAACATCACACGCCTGGAATGGCAAAGAAATGTCAAATCAGATAAGAGAAAAGGCAATTGTGCCTTTGTGACAATTGTGTTATATTCAGTCTTGATACAATAAAAGTGTTTTAAGAGGTCCTGCCCCTGCCATTACAATGATGAGGCATCACGTACCAGAGGCTTTTTTTGGGTATCATACCAGAAAAAGAAAACAGTCCACTTCCTCAGGCCAAGGGCAGACAAAACATATCTTTTGCTTTTCTAAAATTGGTGGCTGCGGGCGAGCACGTACATCCAAGTGAAGTGCCTTAGTGTCTCGCAGCCTTGGCATGAGGTTAAGGCTGCAGCGTCAGTGTGGTCTCCTCTGCAGTGACCAGAGGGATCAGAGACAGGAGGTGAATGGAGATGAGAGCCTTAGAACCAGAAAGGCATCCAGAGGAGGTTCACAAGACTGCAGTGTTTGGACTGATCTGTGCTGTCATTGAACTTGGGGGAAGGGTGTGGGAGTAAAGATATTAAATGAATAAACAAGTGCATTAATCCATCATATAAATAGTGGTGTGTTTTGTTGAGAAAGTCAGTTTTCTCTCTTTCTGATCAAATAAAACATACATTTAATCTGAACTATTATGAACAACCACACAATGAGTACATATATATATATATATATATATATATATATATATATATATATATATATATATATATATATATATATATATATATATATATATATATATATATATATATATATATGTGACCCGCCACCACGAAACCAGGCATAAGTCGCGCTGAGCCGTTCAGAGCTACAGCCAAATTTAGGCTGGAAGGTTATTCCTTATTTGTGTTTACACCATATCAAAAAACGGTACCGTAACACCTCTATGTTCAGTTCCTGTGGTCATTATATTGAAATGCAATCAATAAAGGTGTTTATTGGGTCAATGATTTAAGCGGTGACAAAAGTTTAAGGATTGCTGAGCAAAGACAAAGACGACTTCCACCTCTTTTCGCCGAACAAACTGATCTCCGTTCCGTGCGTAAACATCCAAGTGTTCGGTACGAGGTAAAAGCTTATATTGAATGCTCTTGTCCAATGGTGTAAGCCAAATGATTATAATACGTTGCAATTCTGTCCTATTATTATAATATATAAAACTTCTGTGACATGTCCATCAGAGTGTCCTTTAACATCTGTGAATATTTTTTGTCAATCGGATACGAATTATTATGCGTTGCTAAGGACTTCCTACCCCAAAACAGTCCAAAACTTTAACGGACAATATCTAAAAATATGCAAATTGCACAATAGGTCCAACTGTGGATATTAAAATGACCATAACTTTGGTTCTACTTATGATAGAAACATAATTTTTTCACCATCTTAAACCTTAGTTTCCACTCTACCAATCTACACAGATAACTCAGTTTTGATTTCCAAACACTTATGCCTGGTTTCGTGGTGGTGGGTCACATATATATATACACAAACAAACTTCCAGCAATGTCCAAAACCATGCTGATCTAAACTGTTTAATACCTGTTGATCCATTAATCCTGTCAGTACATGGAAATAATTGTTGTAAAATACAGTTTGTCATCTTTATGGTTATCATATATGATCCATTTGGGTGTTCAGAGGCTCTGTAGTTACCACGGAAACACTGTCATCTTCTGTGACATTGATTCACCAGTACCACCCATGGAGTTGGATCAATGACAGTGGATGGAGACATTAGGTTTATGTTCAGTTAATGACCTGACATAATGACCTTTGACTTTCATTTGAGCATCTATATGATCAGTAATATAAATGTAGATTCCTGATTCCTGCAAAAAAAACCCAGAAGATAATATAATACATTGGGATAAATCAATTCATTTACATATAGGGAGAAAAATATTGTGCAAGTTACATAAACGTAGCACTGGGTCTTTATGTGTTAAAGAACAAATAGAGAAATCACACCTGAGGGTTAGAAGAGGCCTATGAACCATTTCAATCAGGAGTGTCAAACTCATTTTAGTTCAGCAGCCACATATAGCCCAGTGGGATCTCAAGTGTGTTGGACCAGTAAAATTATATATGACAACTCCAAAAAATAATTCTCTTTGTTTTAAGTGTGATGAGAATAGAAAAAAAATACATTTGGTAAAATTTAGATTTTTTTTCCCAGTTTATGTGTCATGTTTCAGCTCAAAGCGTGGGCCATCTCTTTCCTTAAATCCTATATGTGCATGTACATATCCCCAGCCTACACAGCAAAATGACAATGTAAGAATAGAAAGTGGGTGATTTGTAAGAAACAGTGCAAACTCATATATTTCTTTACAGAATTCAACACTCACATACACAAAAGGCTGGAAACAAATATGTCGCAATTCATTTTTCAATCTATTCCAGTAAATCTTCACACATTACATGACACTGCCTCTTATTTTCTATTCTTTACTAATATGTTTGAAGGCTCCGTGCACCTCTAAGTAGTCTAATGACTGTGAAATGGGAAGAAGGGAGGGGAGGAAAGACACAAAAATCTGGAAAAAGAGACTAAAAAGGCTGCCAGAATCTGCAGGAAAGTGATGGTAAACCACAAGGGCACAGAGGAGGCAGACAGCAGATGGATGAAGAGCGGGGAAAGTATCTCTTTCGATGTTATCAGCAGGGATCCTTCAGACTGCACCTGTGCTACTGAAAGTGAGAATACTGTCACTGCTGCTGCTGCGTTTTCTCCAAGATAAGGCTGATGTATAAAACCAGGAAAGAAGAAATGAAAGGAAGAGGAAACAGCCCTCTGGAGTGTTTATATTGCAAAAGAGTTTTATTTCAACTGACTGTTGAGTATGTACAGGAGAACAATTTGTACATAAATAGGCAATAGTTATAAATATCAGCTGTTTGGCTGGTACAAAATTAAAAAAAAGAATATATTGTACATTATTTACAAGTGCCACTTTGTGTTTTGTACATTGTCTTATGTTGGATTGTCCATATAGTCCATTCACACATAATCTGAGTTGCACTGCACATGCAATCACAGCGGGTACACAGTGTGTGTCCAGGGGGATGTGTGGCATTTGGACGACAGTAGACTGAGAGAGAAGCTTTAGTTCTAAGCCTATGAAAGACAGGATTATTAAGCTGGGGATCTTACTGCAATGTGATGGCATTTGAAAGTCTAGAGAGGATTATTAGTTGCTCTGTGTTTCCTTAGATATTGCAGTTTGCGCACAATGTCATCAAGCCATTTAGACGAAGTGAATCACAAAAACAAACAACCTCCTCACTCATCAAACTTATGACATATCATGGAACAGGGTGCGGATACTGAAAAGACAAATGTGTGAGAAGGATTCAGTATCAAAAACTATCCAGTGGTTAGTTTGTTGGTTACATTTTAACTGTGATACACCCTCTTCCGGTAAAGTTTTGTACACTATGGCTATATACAGCTCAGGATGGAAGTGCACTGTTCCAGCAACATCAGTCCAGTTACAGCTTTTTTTTTTTTTTTTTAATATACTGCCAGTGCTTGTAGTTTTGGGAAAAATAAAAAAAAATTAAAAGATTAAACAAAGCAAATAAAGACATTATGCAAGACATTGCTCAGTGAACTGCTGTGGCCAACACAGTGTCACCTGCAATTAGGTCCTCACCTTTTTTGTCGCTTCAGGGGTGGAGAAAAAAAAAAAGTGTCCAGCCCCTTAATGACAGAAAATAGATTAAAATCCTGTTTCACGTTTAGTAGTCACATGCACAACCACTCAGACTAACACCAAATACATAGAAATAAATACAATAAAATGAAAAATAAGACAGAAAACAGCACTCATATTTCACATTTTCTTGCACAGCACATACGTACATACATGCATAAAACTTCCCCCTAAATACAGCTTTACAGAGAAATCATTGCTATGACAGCAGGTGAGGCATCAGCAGCAACTCACATTTGGTCCCTGAAGTTGAGCGAAAACATTCAAACATGTAATATGGACAAAGTGAAGACCATTCAGTGCATAAAAAGTTGGATTTAGATGACTTATTAGGTTCCAAATAGCAATATTCACACTTTTAATTATCTTTTTAGGTTAATTAAACAACATGATTAAATAGAAAACATTTTGTCTGTACCAAAACACTCTTTTTCAAAATGAAATCCACAATCACCTGCATCCAAACTACTGCTGCCACTTCACATCTGTGCAATATCGCCCTCCTGTGTCTTAAGCTGGTACTGAAGGTGAGTCATGTTAATTACATAACCCCTATAAATACACACCACTTTTTACCTATAGAGCTACAAAACCTCACCGCACACACACACACGCACACACACACACACACTTAACGACACAAACATCGACTCTTTTCACAAATTCATGTCTGCTGTGGTTTTATGACGCTGCACCACAGGTCAGGGGTCGTTCAACACCCGAGTCACTGTGTGCAAGCTTCTAAAAATGTTTCTACGGCTAAATCTTGGCTGTGATATCAACAAAGTGAGACAAATGTGATAAATAAAGCTAGAATGTGAGCAGTACTTTGGCATTACGAAAAACCTCCTCAAACCCTGGATTCAGTCGACATGAGAATCTGCTTTAAAAGTAAAAAGTCCGTGTATATTTTTAGTTTTCTATATTATCATAGCTTAAAAAGGTAAACCATTTGAGATAAACCAGTAGCTTCTTGGACATTCTTCACAGTTATCAGTGTCTTTTCTCAGTCATTTCCATTGCGAGCTGGTCACTCATTGAGCTAAAACAAGGCAGGTTCATTCAAGTGTGACAACTTAAGGAACACGGGTTAAAGAAATATACGATAAAATAGGACTAGCTGAAGGAAAAAGCCATCGAAAAATGGCATGTGGAGCAGCAGAACATGGCTGACCTTTGATACAGTGAAAAAAATCGAAATCTTACCACGTCCATTTTTCGCATTTCTAGTCAAGATATCTCATTACACTGACAATAAAATATAATAATAATCATCTAAAGAGTAACTTTTCAGTGAGATATAAAGGACTTTTATTTTTATATAGATAATAGATTCTGAAAAAACTTGACCAAGATCATTTTCACTTGTTTCATTGGGGGTATGTAAACTAAACTGTGGTTGTGGGGGGGGGGTCCTACAAGCACATGTGCACACATATGACAAGCATAGTTCCTCGTTTTGGATCAGATATTTTGAAACAACAGATGTGTTTGTTCATCTTTGCATCGTTTTTTCCTTCTTTCATAATATTTCTATGTATGCTAATGTAATGTAAGGCCTAAAGATAAATTTAACTGGCAGCCCCATCATGCTTCAGTGGTCACAGTTGGTATTAACACCATCATAATTATATTAAGCAGTTGGGAATTAGTGAGAAATCTATGAATCATACATTAAATAGATGATGGAATGTGGAGGAAACAATACACCATATTTTATTATAGATGGTGTATTGTTATGTCAAATACAATACACCATATATTGTATTTGACATAAAGGTCAATGCAAATATAAATCAGGGAGTCATATCAGGGAGTCAAAATATGACATCAGTGAGTCCCTAGTGAAGGCTCGGATGCCGAAACATGTTGGGGTCTTTTATGGGTTTGTTGTAACCAAGCCAATGTACTAGAGGCTTTTTAATTTTTTACATATAAGAGAGTGCCTTGGAATTTTCTTTTTGTCATGCACCATATTTTACATTTAAAAAATGTACAGCAAATATAAACTTTGTCATAATTATAGGGACCCCCCCCAAAAAAAAAAAAATCAGGTTTCACAAAGTGTGTTGGGGTTCTATGACTCACAACCTGTCTATTGGCAGATTTATTTGGTTGAATTAAAAAATTTAATTAAGCAAAGAAATTAATAATAAAAAAAAAAAAATGTTAATGGAACGAGTGAAAATTATCTTGGTAAAATTTCTTGAAATAAGGTTTTCCAGATCTATTCTTTAAAAATCACTTTTGGATTTTGCAGTGCGGAAGATGATGTTTAATTAATCCAAGACAGTTACAGAGCAAATTACCCACTGTAGCTGCAGCCTGAGATATAAAGAATTTATTTTCAGACAATAGATCTGGAAAATCTTATTTCAAGAGTAAATTTTTCTCATCACACTTAAAATAAGTGTGATGAAATATTTGGACTAGAAAACCCAAAAATACACTCGAATTAGATTTTTGTTGTGTATTTCAATCTTAATGAGGAAAACAAGAGGCCAAAGATAAACTCAGACTCAGGATTAGGTCTTTGTAATAGTCAGAATACATATTTTTACCTTCTGTGGTGTTTCCAACTTTAAGTACACTTACATATTTAACTGTCCTGCTTTCTTCTATTCTTGTAGAAAGAGAAAAACATCTTTATATGTGCACATAGTGATAAATGATAAAGGGGTTTTGTTAGGCTGTTGTTTAATTTCTGGGTTTTTGAATGACTTCACTGCAAAAATCTAAATAGTTTAAGTGTGATGAGATATTTGGACTAAAAAAAAAACACTAGGTAAGAGTTGGATTTTTTTCATAATGTATAACTGTAGTCTCTGGCCCCAGAATCTATTATATATATATTCTAAACATCAAAAGAGAACTGGGGGAAAATAAATAAATTTCTCCTTCTGCCTGGAACAAACAACAGAAGGATATAAAAATGATAAATTCAGTCCCTTTAAATACATTCAAAGTTCATTTAAAAAAGGGAAAAGGATCGATCTGGGTGCAGATATTTTTTCAAACTGCTTTGAGATACTTTTAAGGAACATTGTAATATACTTGTAGTACCTTTTAAATTACCAGTGGTATTTTATACGTATATTTTTAGGATGGTGATGTTTTATGGAAGGTTTTAATCACATTTCTGTTGGGTTTCTGTAAATTGGTTTGAGAGTCTGGTTTCAACCGACTCTATGTAAAGTGTCATGAAATAACTTTTGTTGTGATTTGGCACTATTTGAATAATATTTGATTTTACTGTGGATAAATGACTGAAATTTTGACTTTCTGTAACTTCTGTTGCTGTGGTCTTAACTAGAAGTTGTGACATATTTTTTTCATGTTAATAACAACAACAATAATAATAATTTTCTCACTATGTCCTCCCTTTATGTACATGGAATGTCTTTTAATAACATGACTAGAAGTCCAAGGCATTGGGAGACATTAAAATTAAGCATCAGTCGCTTTAATGTTGTACAAGCCTATTAAGTCCTTAAGTAGCACTATTTTGCCATAAATCACAGGTAAAGTGATAATATTTTTCAAGTTAATAAACATACCTTATTATGGCTCAACTTCAAATTTATAGAATTTTGTGGTTTGTTGATAATATTGTTGATTAAAAAAATTAAAATACAGATAAAGAACAATGATAGTTATTTTTGTCCACTATGTTAAACCGTATCCGAAGTCATTATTATTATGTTTGTATTGTAACATTGAAATATTTAGCATTATTTTTCAGGAGGCAAACAGCTGCCAGTGTTGTCGATCATGTTTATTATCCAAAAGTGATTAAAAAAAAAGCGACTTTTATCAGACTTTTAACTCTGACTTTGATCTAAGCCAGAGTCAGAGTCTCTCTGAAACTGCCTCCAGATCCTGACTCAAACCGAACCTCTGAGGATTCTCTCATCACAGCCATTCTCTGTCAGTTTTCATTTCAGTCTGACCTCTTATTGGCACACAATGCTTCAACATTTTCACAACGAAACCAAACTTCACACCAATGCTGGTTTTCTTCTCCACACCCACTGATCTCAGACCTCAAACACAGTGGGTATATCCACCGTTTACGAAGTGCAAAACTCAAAGCTGCGTCCCAACCTGGACTCTGCAGCTGCTAAACCAGTGAAGACAAAGGAATGATCATCTGTACTCGTACTTCATGACGACCTTGTTGAGGAGGATGGCCTTAATTACGGTGGTCGACAAGGGCCAAACACATTACAACAGCCCCATGCGTCTCAGTTAGAGGAAACAGCTGCAAGTACAGAAGTGATGCAAATTCACAACCTCAAACACAAGTCTAAAATGAGGTGCAGAAAGAGGAACGTTGTGCAAATGAACACACACAAAAAAAAAAAATGCACCACGAGAATTAAAAATATACATAATCATCAAATACTTTGCAAATAAAGAAATGATGCAAACCAAGAAAACATCTGCAAACGAAAAGTGCTGCATAATCAGTCATTATAATGGAAGTGTTCCAAACATGTAGGGGGCGCTGTCAGCAGAACAACTCAATGCAGAGACACAGGAGAACAGCAGAGAACAGCTGACTGACAGTGTTCCAAACTACAGTGGGAGCAAATTGAAGTTACGGCATAGTGTGGTAATGTGACTTTTATTTGATTATTTGTGACACTATATTTCCTCTAAATAAACCAAACCTGAGAACAGTGTAAAAATTATATTTATGTGTATATTTATATTAATATTTAAAAACAAAAATTGTATATTGTCTCGCCTCATCGTCTGAATCTGCTTTATTCTCACTAGGGGTCACAGGGGTCACTGGGGGCCTAATCTAGCTACAATGGATGAAGGTGGGGTACACCCTGTATGAGTCTCCAGTTCATCTCAGGGCTGAACATATATAGACAAACAATCACGCTCACATTCACACCTATGGACAATTTAGATTAACTAATTAACCTATCAGTGCATGTGTTTGGATGATGGGAGGAAACACGGGGAGAACATGCAAACTCCACACAGAAGGGTCTGGTGTGGGAATTGAACCAGGGAACTTCTTGCTGTGATTATTTATTTATTTATAGATGTGATTACTCTTGTGTGCTGTGCTATAGTCCTGCTGCTGTAAAAGTGGAATTACCCTTAGTGGGACTAATAAAATACTATTATCTTATTCTGTCATCTACAAACACTGGCTGCAGGTTTGGAGTTCTTCTGTTATAGTGACTGTTCTTTTGTTGGCAGATGTTTTCTTGGTTTGCATCATTTCCAGAACATTTGATGATTATGCACATTTTTGTTTCTTTTTTTTTTTTTTTTTTCATTTGCACAACGTTCCTCTTTTTGTACCTTGTTTAGTACCTTGGGTTTGTGAATTTGCATCGTTTCTATACTTGCAGCCGTTTTCTCTTAACTGAGACGCACTGGGCTGTTGCAAAGTGTTTGGCTTGTGCCGGCCACTGTACTTAATACTGAAAAAAACATTTTGCTGATGTAGATTATTGTGGTTATTTCTCTCTAAACACTTATTGATGCTCAGCTTTTGCTCTAAAATGGCTCCTAAAATGCATTTTGTTCACAAGATGACGGGTCATCATTACAGGTTTTCGCTGATGTTTCACTTTGCTGTTAAAAAAAAAAAAAAAAAGAGGAAAAAAAGAGGTTTTCTCCCTTAAGTGCAACAGAAAGCCTTCGACAGTCAGTGGCCACAAAGGCATCTGGATGTCCCAGAGAAGGCTGTTGGCACAAAATACTGATTTAACTCTGAAAAAACCTGAAACATGGCTTTTCAGTTCAGAAGCTGAGGATGTGGTGCCATCTCCACGCCGTCCGCCTAGTGCTGCTCGTCACACGTGAAGACAACCTTTTCTGCATTGAGTTCCCTCTGTAGAGCAGTGAAGGGGCTCCTGTGATTGTGGCAGTAACAGAGCAGAAACACTAGGGGGCTCTCTCCTGCATCCAAGCCCCAAAAATGGTCCATAGTATTTCTGCCTCGTCTCCTTCCACAAACCCTTTAAGTCTCAGTCTTCATCTGGTCACGGCGTCTGTCCTTCAAATGGTTGAGGGTTTGTTTCACAGAGTGGCCAGGATGCGTGAGAAGGAGATGATGACGGACAGGGTGGTCTGGCCCACGCCCAACACCAGGGCCTCCAGGGGGGCCATGTCCTTCCCTGCCACACGGTACACCCCTGCCACCGCTGCACCTGGGGACAAAAAACACACATGGGTTAGGGTTCAGGACCAGCTTCAGGTCTAAGTTCAAGTTCAGGTCTGGCTCTGGGTCCAGGTCTAGGGTCATGTTCAGGATCAGATCCAATTTCAGGTTTAGGTCTAGGTTCAGGTTTAGATCCAGATTAAGGTTCAGGTTGAGGTCCAGGTCCAGGTTGAAGTTCAGGTCTAGGCTCAGGTCCATGTTAAGGCTAAGGTTAATGTTCAGGTTCAGATCCAGGTTCCAGACCGGAAGTACAGGTCCAGTTTAAGGTTCAGATTCAAATTCAGATTCATGTTCAGGTTCAGGCTCCAGTTCAAGTCCAGATCCACGTTAAGGTCCAGGGTCAGGTCCAGGTCCAGGTTAAAGTTACTTTATTTAAACCTGTAGGCAGGTCACTGTGACAAAGAGAAAACATCTTTTAGGAACTAAAATAAAAGCAGCACTGGGTCTTTATGGTCTTTTAATTAAAGTGTCTTTGTGAGTTTTCCTCCTCAATAAGCAGAAGTTTAGTTTTTATGTGTAGTTTCAGGTACAATTCCTCTCAACACTCATCAACATCATCATTTACTGCAACATGGCTGTTCTCATAGACCTGGGGGAGACGACCATGAGCGTTAATACACACCCAGTATAAACAGATGGGCAGGAACACACACACACACACACACACACACACACACACACACACACACACACACACACCCACCCCTGGCTGTCAGGGTCTGTCAGCATTATCACAGAATCTCTGTTCACAATGAGGACAAACACATCCTTCTGCATCTTTTCTACCCATCAGCTGGTAATCAAATACTCTGCACAAAGGCCAGGTACGTTTTATGTTTGAATCTTAAATGACAGGAGGCGTTCAGCTTTCGAGGACATTATTTAAGAAAGTAGCCACATACTGCGTAGATGCTCTTCCCACAACAATTTGCCACACTTTCCATTAGAATACATCAATACATTGTTTGGGCCATCGTCATGGAAACACAGCGAGAGGGCACCTCTTTCTGAATCTCTGGACTCATCATGGCACTGAACAAAACTGTTTTTAGCACAATTATTTCCTTTACTTCTAAGATAGGATTGTTGATTTCTTCAGCTTGACCGCATGTTGACTTTGAACCAGTCAACAGTGTCTGACAGAGTGTGTGTGTGTGTGTGTGGGGGGGGGCTCACAGTCGATACGTCTGCTCACTCTGATTGGAACACATTAATAATAAAGTATCTTTCTATTCTGGGGGCCCACTTGCATCTGTGATGGAAAGTGATTTATTGAGTGAACTCCTGCCCAGTAGCTTCTCAGAGCAGTTTAGGTCTATTTATCGCCTTATGGTCACACTGTTATAATGGTATGACGAAGCAGGGCTTAACCCTTTAACCCTCAGGTGTCAAAAGGCATGTCAAAGGGTCCAATCTGGCCCCTAGGATGAATTACACTGAAGATATTTACAATCAATGGTGTAAAACTCTTTAATTCAGGTTCCATGTGCAGAAACATTAGTCTGATCATAGTAACCTCTAAAAAAATGACAGTTGCAGATTTTAGCTTTGTTTTCATACAAAAAAGTTAAATTATATGAAAATCTTTATATTAACAAACTATTTTTT
Organism: Siphamia tubifer; assembly: GCA_020466265.1. Taxonomy (NCBI): domain Eukaryota; kingdom Metazoa; phylum Chordata; class Actinopteri; order Kurtiformes; family Apogonidae; genus Siphamia; species Siphamia tubifer. Next base: position 35,436,535 of record CM035793.1, read on the forward strand.
TTTATTTTTTTTTACAAAAAATGTGAATGACCTGAACAAATATGAACAACCAAAAATGTTAATGAGAAGTGTAGTTTTATCAATATTCTGCCTCTTAATGTTAATTGTAATTGAGGCAAACTGAGACAAAATACTGTTAAAACTGCACTTGTTATTATTGTTATTATTAAGACATTTAAGGAAATGTTGTAGATGTAAACATTATCATAATGTAATTCTACTTTTTCCACTCATTATTTTACTGGTCTGGCCCATTTCAGATCCTATTGGGGTGGACTGTAGCCCCTGGACTAAAAACGAGTTTGACACCCCTGCTTTAACCCCTGACACGCCTGTGGTGAGCATTCTGGATAGATGTTCATTCATTCATTATCTGAACCCACTTTATCCTCACTAGGGTCACTGGGTTCACCCTGGACATGTCACCACTTCATTACATCATGACATATAGAGACAAACTAGCAATCACTCTTACATTCACACCTATAGGCAATTTAGATTAAACGATTAACCTATCATGTCATTAGATGGTGGGATGAAGCCGGGGAGAACATGCAAATTACTCACAGAAAGGTCCCACCCCCATCGACTGGCATTTGAATTGATCCCAGAACCTTCTCGCTATGATTGCTATCCACTGCACCACCATATCATTCTCTGAATATATGATTTATGTTAAATAATTCATAAAAATTCCGCCATTTGCTCAATAGGAAAAAAGTCAAAATAATCTTCCCATAGATGACTGAGCGTGCTCAGTGCACCCCTCACCACACGTGTGATGGGAGTCAAACCACAGAGCAGTGAGTGAGAGTGACTCGCTGTAAAAATAGATGGTTTGGATGTTTTCCTTGTCTTTTTTTTTTGTTTTCACTGTTATGAGTTTCCAATTTTCAGGTGCGTTTTTACAGAGTTTTGACCATGTAACTGGTTTTTGGAGTTCAACCAGGTGTCAAAAAGCAGTTGGAGTAATAAAAAAAAAGGCCAAAATTTAAAATTCTCATTGTTCAGTAACATTCCGATTCACAGTTCATGTTCAACATCCCAAATCCCTTATTGTTGTACCGGTTGAGTGTCTTATTTAGTAAAAATCTGTCAAATTTAAGTTCCTCTCTTTATCTGTTTCAACCCCTTTTGACCCAAAACACACAGAAAAAGCAAAAAACACTGAAGAAAAGGAACACGAGCACATACCCACAGCAGCTTTTATAATGCACATTTACAGCAGTACCTTTGTCTGAAATAATGTATCAGGGGCAATTTTAATATTCTATGTCTTGATATTGACCAAGGCCAAAAACTGCAGCATGCTTTCAAGACATTAAAGAAAAAAGATGGAGCATAGACTGCTACTAATGAAGCCCACAGTCTACAGCTACAAAAAGAACAGAATTAATGTTATTGAATACTCATGCATTACTTCTGAGTTGGTTTTATGTTTTGTTTTTCCCATTCTTCATTCTTCTTTATCCCAATGAAAATATACATTTAATCAAATCATGAAAAGAAATACTGCTCCACAGTCTAATTTAAAATAGGAGAAAAGAAAAGGAGAATAAAACCCTAGATGCATTATAGTATCACCAATAATTTTATTTTAAACCCTCACATTTTGGTTGAAGGTTTATGTTAAATCTTTGTTTGTTTAGCTTTTCCAAACACCTTCTTTTAATGAAAATTTGCATTTTATTGGTCATTATTTTACATTTTAATTAGTGCACACATGCCTTTGTATATATGAAATTTAGTCAAATCTATCTATCTATCTATCTATCTATCTATCTATCTATCTATCTATCTATCTATCTATCTATCTATCTATCTATCTATTTCCATGCTACATCAGTATGGACCAGCACAGAGTCTGAAATCTTTCCCTTCTTTCCTCTCACTCTTCTCACGTCTTCCTGTCAGCTCTCGTCTTCTTCAAGACTTAACCCATACACATGCCCCCTCTTTCTTCCCCGTCACCTCCCGTCTTCTTCAGGTTGACTGGATACTGAGGTCATTCTAAAATAGGATTAAGCACCCCCCCCTACCCCCCCCACACCCTCCAAAAGAAAAAAGAACCCAGCGCTGAATGAATGGACTTACTGGTGATGACGCCTCCGGAGAGCGAGGCCAGGAAGCCCACGCTGACCAGCACCAGGGTGATGAGGCGGCCCCTCTTGTGGCGCTGCAGCATGACTAACATGAGCAGCCCCACAGCTCCGTGGACAAAGAGCGAGGAGAAGAGACACCACAGAAACACCCAGTACCACATCTCTGAGGGGGAGAGAGACAAAACACAGCACACACGGGACGCTCCGTCAGAAACAGCCCAGAGAACACACACAGCCAAACACTGAACACAGCTCAACAACTTTAGTTTTTAGACATTTTGCATTTTAAGTAGGGCTGCCAAACAACTACACAGGGTTGCTGTGGGTTCATCTTGATTAATGGCAATTAAATATTCACTTTTACTCTATATTAATTGGTTCCATTTTGCATTTGTAAAAAGGACTAAAAAAAAAGGGAATATATATATATATATATATATATATATATATATACATATATATATATATATATATATAAGCTGCAAAAATTCAAATCTATGCTTTTCTCATTTCTAATCTAAATATCTCATCACACTTTAACTTTTCAGTGAGATATAAAGAACTTATTTTTAGACAATAGATCTTGAAAACCTTATTTCTAGAAATCTTACCAATATCATTTTCATTTGTTCCATTGGCAGATTTTAACTCTAATTTAAACAAGTGGTACCAGGCATGACAAACCCCACCCCCTCGCAAACATTTGACCTGATTTTCCCTATCTCTTATCATGGTGAAAACACATTTTTTCTTACTGTAACCTTGACCTTTGACCTACATTCACCAACATTTAATGGGATCTATTCTGGACCACCTCACACATTTACCGAAAATGTCATGAAAATGTGTCTTGTAGTTTTTGTGTAAAGTAGCTGAGAGACAAACAACAGACTCAAAAACAATGCCCCTCTTCCCTTTGGGGGGGGTGGGGTAATTACCGTAAGCAGAAAACTGCCAATGGAACAAGTGAAAATGATCTTGGTTTTCAAGATTTTCAAGATCTATTGTCTAAAAATGAGTTCTTAAATCTCAATTACAAGTTATTCTTTAGGTGATTATGTCTTATTTTAAGTGTGATGAGATATTTTCACAAGAAATAAAAAAAATAATAATAATAATACACTTGGTAACATTTAGATTTTTGCCGTCAACAGTTCCAACAAAACGACTTGTCCTTATATTTGTATGGGTTGGTTCTGCTGCCTGTCACTACCAGATCAACTGCCCATGTGCTCATGTGAGACAAACTATTTCGACAAATTGACCCTGATGTTCAGAGTCATTCTGTGCTGCAGAAGAGTTGAAGTTTTTCATCACATTAATCATGATGATGGATTAATCCACATTAATGGATTAATTTTGACAGTTGTAATTTTCAGATATTATATAAAAACCTTTTGACTCAGCTGCGCCACACAGCTGGAGTTTGTAGTGATCATATATACAGACTACATGACTTAACTTATATAAAATGGAATAAACCTACTGTTAAAGACTTAAAACTATGTCTGTGGCTATTTTTAAATGACCCTTTCCAGATATATCACAATTTTTCCAATATTAACCTTTAGATTTTGCATTTCTCAGTAAAAGTCTGGTATTTTCCCATATTTCATTTACTAATTGGAATAACTTAACAGGTAATTATATAAAAACAGAGAAAACTGAAGAAAATGTGACTTATTCTGCAAGTTAGGTTAGTAAAGTGAACTAATCATCAAACTAAGTCTTTTTTTTTATCGTTTGAGCTTCATCAGAGTCAATATTTACAATTCACGGGCATAATATTAGCCATGGGGAACTATCAGGAACACACTGTTCTGATAGCTACCATTTGTGAAATGTTGAATAAAATTACTTAGGTGTCTACTGTACCTTTATGTAAAAATGACCAAAAAATGCTGAGCTAAAAGATGAGGTCTTTAAAAGCCATAATTTATCAGAACCACCTTAATAAATTGTACAACGATCACAAACACTCCTGATATTTTTCCTGTTTGTTCAATAGATGTCATAAAACTGACAAAACCCTTAGCCAGACAGCAATTCAATTATCAGATTTATGATTCTGTTGCTCTGAACTCATGTCATGCTGTCATGTTTTCTGTTGGCAGATTTCCTTATGTGCTTTACAGATTTATGTGTTAAAATCCTCCAATGATAACATATTGCAGCAACAGATCGGGATGCAGAGAAACTGTAGGAGCTGCCCACACCCATGAATTGAGGGAGGATTTCAATCTACAGCAGCAGCGGCGGCGGTCTACGTCAGGGCTCATCGAGAAAGCAACGGAGCACAGAAATGGATCTGAGGTGAGATGTATAAAACAGCTTCGACTGAGACTTTAGACCAACCGCTACAAGCAATGCATAAAGCTGTAAAAGGATAATTGTATCTGAAACAATGGCTTACAGTTGCCTTTTGTGAGCTTTCAACACCTGGTAGAGAGTCACTGGACTACAGAAAAGCAATTTACTGAATCACTAACCACAGTTTGTGCTCTGCTCTTCCAATTGTAGGATTTATAAAAAAAAAAATAAATAAAAAGCTAAACTCATTCAATTCCCAAAACTGCCAACATTCATCTAGCAATGCACTGAGCACCTATAAACAATTGTTATCTATGAGAAACAGTGTTGGGAGTAAACACGGTACAAAAGTAATGCACTACAGTAATGGATTACTTTTTGTTGTAACACAGCAGTGTACGGCATTACTAATCAATATCCAGTAGCTAAGTATTTTACTTCAATAGCACTTGCACTATAGCCATGTTTTTCTAACACCAATGTAGCTTTTCTTGTCCCAATTTTTGGTGCCAATATTTGATTAAAAATTCTCCAATTTTAACATGGCTCAGAGTAAGAGTGGGATTTTTTTTTTTTTTTGCATTTATCAGAAGTCAGCATTAGGTACATCCTGGGGGAAATATGTCTAAATTATTACATTCTGAGAAAGTAATATAAGGTAAGGAATTACTTTTAAATCACAGTAACAACTATAATGGATTACAGTATGGAAGTAACCTACATGAAAAGGCGGAGAAAACATACAGTATCATGCATCTACATTCCTATAATGGTCAGACTGCCACATTTATAACTGGATTTATGAGAGAAAGTAAACAGCTTTACAGAGAAACGAGGCTGGACTAGAGGTCAGCCGCCTTGGAAAGCGCTCATCCTCTCTATCAGTTAGTGTTTTTCTGTCTCAGCCTTGTATAAAAAGCTTTGACACCAGTGAGGGGCCTCGTTTGGACCCACTGGCACCGTGGGAGCGAGGAGGAGCCAGCTGGCCATGAGATAATTCTAGGGAAGAAAAGAAATCAACTGAGGAAGGGGAATAAGAATGACGGATCTGAAGCAAAAGAATGCGGTGAAAAGAACCAAGTGTGTTTTGTTTGGGTAATGGGATATAAACAGGAAATGCGACATTGTTGTGTGGCGTAAACATTTGTAGACTGGATTTCTCTAAGCAAACTTCGGCCTGAGGAAGCTGTTTAGCATATCTGTTTTTTTTTCCTTCATTATTTATTTCCAAAACCAACATGACAAACAAATAGTGATGCGTTTTTTGTTTTTTTTCCAGTTTTCCTTTTGGTGTTTAAATTAATATTAGAAAAAAACGGATCACGGTCGTTTCCCGTTTTATCCCATTTTGACCTGAAGAAAATTGGGTAAACCGGAAATTAATCTTAACAACCCAAAGAAACATGGCCACCAGACTTGAAGATCATTATGGTATGATACGACACAAATTTTCACCATGGTCATATGATCAGGTCATAAGGTGACCCTTTTAGTTTCCCCAAATAGGGCTTAGGTTTCCATTTTTGTCACTGTGGGTCAAAGGTCATTTCCGGTTTACTCAAGTTTTTTTTTTTTTTTTAATTAAAAACATACACAACATACAAACACTAAATAAATAAATAAAATAAAACATAATAACAGTCAATTAGCATATCTGTTTAACCTTGTTGCAACACAGTCGACTGAGCGCCTACATCTGCGTATTGATCGGCCAATCAGCCGTCAGGCAGAGCAGAGAGAGATGTGACAGGACGGTAACACAACAGCTCTTTGTCCTGCATGACTGAGAGCAGCTCAGTGAGATCACACCGCCATGCTGTCAGCCTGGAAACATCTATCACCATCCCGGCGAGGACGAAGAAGATGTCTCAGATGGGACGGGAACACGGCGGGTTCAAAAAAAAAGGAGACAGGAAGTGCAGATAAATGTTTGGAGAGTGATGACCAACAGTATTTCTTTTTCCCGATAGACAGGAAGAAGTCTTTACTGGAACAAGTCTATGATTGGATACAGTGGCTGATCCCAATCTGAAATCACATCATGTAACCTCTGTAGTGGCCACGAATAACAAGACATCCTAGAAAAGTTTTTTTTAATCGTTAAAAAAATGAACTGCCGGGAAAAGTAAATAAATGACAAAATTAATAATCCATTTAATTTTCATTTTAAATGTGTCATTCCGCTGAACACCACTTTTTCACACGCCTTTTGGAATCTGATGGGTCACCCCGACTTACCAACACATGCTGCCTTTGAAAGTTGGTTGTCACCTCCACTGGCTGCATACCGCAGTCACAGAAAACAACGAGAGGAACGAGGGACCCAGAAAAAGCCGGTCAGTCTGGGCTTTAGCGTCACCCACGTGGGGTTAAACTCATCCCCAGCAGCGAAACGGAAGTAGCATTAGCATCTACAGCGAATCTGAAGTAGCATTAGCATCTACAGCGAATCTGAAGTAGCATTAGCATCTACAAGAGAAGACAGAGCCAAAGTAGCTGCTGCACAAACTGGGGGAAAATGGCAGATCAAACTGGTTCATGTGCTCTCTGTGGAAATAAATAAAGCTTTGTTTTTCCCTACACGTTTTCTGAACAAGCAACGACAGAAACCTAGCTAGTTGCTACTTGGGTAAAGGTAAAATACATATACAGCGAAGGGAGGGGGGAGTGTTCCTTCACGCATTCTGAGCCAATCAGAGACGCCTCGTGACCTCATGACATACCTCGTGACATGTATGAGGAAGTACCAGTAAACTGTTGTTCGACCTTAAATCATTTTTCTACCTTGCAGAAACAACTGGAAACAAAGCAGTCTGGGCATTTTTTAAATGGAACCAACACACAATGTATTCAGTAACAATGGAGAACACAGTAATATTAATGAAATAACGATGGAATGACTCCTTTAAAATGCCCGTGTAAATACCTAATTCCAGTTGAAAATGATAATTCCGAATTAAGATTAATTCCAAATCAAGTCACCGTTTTATTCCGATATTAATTCCAAATTAGATAATTTCTCTGCCATGTAAAATCCACTTTAACATTATTCCTGTTGTTCTGCACATGCTCCTGGTCTTGTTGTGATGAGCTTCTGCTTTGTAATTATCACAAAAAGAAATGAAAAAAAATCACATGTATTATCTTGCCTTCCATGTTGCTAGTTGAAACAAATGCAAAACAGGAAGTGGGCGTGATCTTCCAGTAGACGTCTGGAGCGGCTGTTCTGTCCAATCAGAACCTTCTGTGCCTCCAGCTGTGAAAGCCAAATTAATTTGGGTGGAATACACCCATTTCCCAAGGAAAATTTTTATTTGGAATTAACATGTCCATGTAAACACAAAAGAAATTGCTTTAATTTCAAATAATTTGGAATAAAAGAAAAAGATCAAGTTTATAGCAATTGTCCTGGAAACCCACATTTTTTAAAAAAATAAAAAATTTAAGTACAACAATGGGATTTCTGTTGTAATTCCTAAAAGATTACACGCTTGATTTAACATTTTAATACAACAAGTACAGAGTGAGAGAGAAAGATCATTTGTAGGATAAAATGTTTCCATAAATAGACATGGCTTCTTATTTAGCCAGGCTGATATAAATTAATCTTGGCAGGTTTTTTTTTTTTTATTATTATTATTATTTAGTTGGGCAGATGTTGGCAGGTGAGGTGAACATTAATTTCATGGGACAGCAGAGCAGGTGGTCACAGCTCAGAAAGTACACCTACAGGGTAAAGGATCTGCGTCACCCAAGTGCTGTGTCATGTTCCAGAGATATCGGCGCACACGGACACAGTATTAACTTCTGCTAATCTGCAACTACAGGCCGAGGGCTGTCAGCACGGACAGCTTTACAGCTCCACAGCAAAGCGTAAAAACAGGAGAGACTCAAACATGTGGGTGTTTGATAAGAGGTCAGAGCATTTGGATGAGCACAGAGGTGGCTGCAGAGACAAAGACAGTCAAAGGGGAAAGGATCGAAAGGATGGAGCTCAACGGGACAACTACTTTCAAACACCAGGAGTAAAAGTGTGAAGCTAAATGTGTTTCTCATCATAGTATATTTGGCACATTTATCCATTAATAAAGGGGAGTTAAATCTAACACTTTAACTGTATTTTGTGATTCAACTACTTAACACCTACAACTATTATCAGAGTGACAACATTCCACCTCTTCTAAAAGATTTGTCACCATGAGTTACAATATTATTCTCTGCATTTTGCATATTTCATTGAAATATCTGTTATTGGCCAACATTTAATGAACTGATTGAATATGATAGTTATAAAAGTAAATTCAGAAGTTATATCAAAACAAGAGAAAGCTGGAGAAAATTTTACTTTTTCAGCAAAATACAGATTAACTGAATGTAAAACAAGTATCTATAAAGACTGTCATTAGTCAAATTACAAGAGTATCATTGGTGAATTAATGTTGAAGATGAGGGTAAATGTCCACAGATAGATAGATAGGTAGGTAGAGTGAGTTGAGTGAGTGAGTGAGTGAGTGAGTGAGTGAGTGAGTGAGTGAGTGAGTGAGTGAGTGAGTGAGTGAGTGAGTGAGTGAGTGAGTGAGTGAGTGAGTGAGTGAGTGAGTGAGTATTCAGTCCACATCACATGACAAGCCCAATACATTTTAGGTGATAGATGGTCTCCTGCTGTATATGTGTGTGTGTGTGTGTGTGTGTGTGGGGGGGGGGGGGGGGGTGCATGTGTAGGGGTTGTTTCTACAGTTTCACACTCGGAGACGTGTAATGTATGCAGTTTTGTACTAACTTCAAAAGAATGACATTTTTGATGATTTGACTTTTTTCTATTTTATTTTATGTTTCTTATGTTGTTGTTATTTTTTTTTCCCATTCTGAAGGAACTACTCCCATTTTCTCCATATGTTGTTATTACTGTTCAGTTCCCTCCAGTGTGAAGTACTTGGTAGCTGTCAACTTTTATTCTGTAAACAATAGCCTAAATCTAAAATCCAAAAGTTCCTGCATAGACAAAAAGCTGGGTATAATGGTATGTTACAGCTGCAAACCCCAGAGCAAGCATGTTCCTTTCATAGCTTCTGAAGTTAGACTGCTGCAAGTGCACAAATCATAAACAGGAAACTCATTTGTTTAAGCAGCTCCCTGGGGGTTTAAAGACAGAGGAAATGGGATGACATATCTTAAAAGTTGGCCTGTGCTTCTGGAGTCCACTGCTCTTGTTTAAGACTCGTACACACTCCCCCTGACCATATCTAATATCGCAGAGGCTGTTTTTCACCTGGCTGGGTGAACTACGAGGCTGAGGGGATCAGATGGCAGTTTCATGAACCCTGCTCACTAAAGTCTGGGCGTCAGCTCGTCACAGTTCTCTATTTGCTGCTGCAGCTCAGCTTCCGCAAACTTCTGCATGCGTTGCAGCTTCCTGCTGAGTCAGCATGATTAACTACCTCTTTTTCTCCATCTGCTTGATGTATTTCTCAACACAGGATGTCAGCTGTGTTTCATAAGATGGATCAGTGCCAGGCCAACTATATGACCACACGTCCGCTTGTGCTTGTTTCATTCTCACTCTGAAGATGAGGAGAATTATCTTTAATCGTATGTTTATACAACAGAACAATCTTGTTATCCCTGTATACACCACTTTCTACTAATCTGTCATGTTTTACATAACTCTTAGTAATTGCAGTTTTGAACAGATGGTAGCGGGTGATTTTGTTGTGTCAAGTTCTTGCTGAAGAGAACAAAGATAACATGCCCACACACACAGACCACTATGTTCTACGGACACAACAGATCTGTCTTATCATGAACCTTTACTTTTACCTGATTAATACTGTATTTGCTTCAAGCTTTACCAGTCATATCGATATGACAGCAATGGAGAACAAAAGCTACTTAGGAGCATTTCATCTTCAAAACAATCTCCAATATATCCCAGATATGAATTAAGAGTTTACCATGAAAGCAGTCGATAACACAATTGTCAATGCATTAGTGTATTGAACAGGCATTAGTGTGAGTGTGTGGAGTCTAGACCAGACAGGCATCCTGCCCACAGAGTTGAGGATGCTGACTCTAATTGCCTCTTGATTACAGGACTGCAAGACAAAAAAGGAGGAAAGCGGGGTGCGGGGGTCATTTACAAACAACCAAAATGCATCCATGCAGGAGAAGAATTAATTAGCAGCAAGTTGTGATGTTCCTGTCACTCATTGAGTCTCCACGCGTGGACAGACAGAGGAGTGGCATTTTGATGTGGCCCTATCGAGGCATCCCGTTCTCCTGCTCCCAGTGAGCAGCTGGTGGGGCTGGACTGGTCCAGACACACCTTTATTATAGGAGACCACCATAGAAAAGCTGCTTTATTCTCATTAAAATGGATGCACACATATGCAGCATTCTCATCAATAAACCTGAACAACTCTAATGGTGATGACTTCAGAATAAACACACACACACACACGCGCGCGCACACAGCAGAATAATGGCACCTTCCCTTTTACATACCTGTGAAGTGCTGCAGAGTCGTGCCTTGCACCCAAAGGCTCAGCACTTGCTGCACCGACAGATTAACAGAATAATCCCTGTTCGTTGTCATGTTTCTGCCGCCGCCACCGCCCGGGTTCGCACCCCTCTTTATCGAATAGCTGTACTTGGCTTTAGACGAAGGCATGGAGGAAACCGGGGTGGCATGGGATGTGAGGCGGCTCTCCCCGGTGCGGCTCGCCTCTACCGGTGCCTCTGCTTCGGCTTGACGTCCGTCTCCGCTCCGGGAAGGAAAGGGCCGCTGGCTGGTCGGTTCATCCTCGGTGGTGTCGGCGGCTGTTTGGAGGCCATGATGGAGATGGCAGCGAGAGCGCAGGCAGGCAGACGCACGGGTCGGCTCGTCCTACATCGGCTAGCTCTGCTACATAACCCTTAAAGGGCCAGGCGCCTCTTTCTGTGACAGCAGGGCGCACGATTTACGCTGACATATCTCCTGGACACTGAAGGCGCTTTATGAATGGGGAACAAAAGGGAGCACAGTGGCGTTTGCGCAGAAAATGTGCGTAATTGCGCGGATACAAGGAACACTCAGACTAGAAATGTAATCAGCTTCTAAATAAATGAATTGATACACTTAGATCATTCATTTCTATTTTCATGCTCACTTCTTTTTTTATTCCCTAACCTCCATCATTATCTGTTTTCATGGTTGCTAGGCGACACATCAGAGCCTTTATCTGTTGCTACTACTTTAACACATGTGGGAGGTTTATCCTGCATCCTGTGAGTCTGAGACACTTAGTCAATATATTTCATGTAATGTTGATTTCATATTAACGGAAATAGTGAAAGGGTGAACACAAGTGACGATTTGTGCCGTCAAGCTACTACCGGGGCGTTGCCCATGACGACGGGTGGAGGCAGGAGCTTTCCATGGTGCTGATTCGCTCCTGCCACGTCACCCCAAAACGCCTGATAAAATAATAAATAATAGGGTGGCTATGAGTAATTCACAAAGAAATGTGTGGAAGTAACATGTTTTCTTCAAAAGAAACACACGAATAACAGCCTTAAAACCTGAAATAGACCAAAATATTAAGATGGATTACAACTCTTAGGATGAATATGTCTAAAATATACAATGAAATATGTGTTACATGTATTTTCTTGGAGCATCTAACTCAGAAAAACAGTGAGAATTAAATTGCTCTGTCAGCCCCAGCTGCATTAAAAAAAGAACCTGAGAACAGATGAAGGCTATTTTAAATAGTGCGAAGCTTTACACGTGTCTGACATGGTCTCCTCACAGGGCTGAGTGTGAGAAAGGGAAAAAAAAAACACTAGTTGAAGTGGAGGGAGGGAAGGAACCTGTTATGTAGACACTGAATGTTCTGGCTCATTTCTCTAAGGAGTGCAGTATTTTAAGAATTGTCCCAGTTCAGAGGTATGAGGGCAAGGAAACATCTAACATTTGATATCTTTAGAGTCTTTAGATTTTTGTTTAAATTCAAATGTAATAGGGTTAGAAAAAGGGAGTCACAATCTGATTGGTGCATGCTCTTCGCAAGTGCAATAGTATTATGCAATGTAAGTGAAAATTGTCTCTAATAATGGAAAAAAAAACCTAAAAATACTAAAGTGCTTTGAATAGACATCTCCCCTAATATTATTCACCAAAAAGTCAGGTGTAAAGTTGTAATATTGTTTATTATCAGTCATCTTAGGTGGCAGATGAACATGTTCATTTTTAAAGTATTTAACTTTATTTAATATGAACATAACACATTACATTAGTACAATCAAAAGGAGAGACCAGATGTTCTGCAGACGTGTATGTAGCACAAGTGCTCATTCTTAACACAAGTCCATAAGTTGCTTAAATAGGTCATATATAAAAAAATATGTATAGATTAATTACAATTACAAATATATTACAAATTATAAGTAAATTATAAATAGAGCAAGAGGTCCATGGTCACAACAAACATATTCCAGACTAGATATGTTCACATTGCTGGTGGTAATTTAGGCAGCCTTTAATGCCTCTGTTGAAGAGGTTGACAGTTGTCTCCAATTTTAAATGAGTTGGAGATTCAAAAAGGCCACAAGTTTGGCCTTTTTGTGGAAAAAGCAGACTGACCAAATGAGGTTCAAGAAATGTTGACAATACAGTCACCATTGGTGTAAGAGCATGTGCTTACTCTGTTGGAGCTTGAGCGTCTAACCACCAGACCAGAAAAAGAAGGTGAAACAAGATTGTGTAAACATTTGAGAAGCAGTCTGATATTACAGAAAATAAGAAAACTTTCAAAAGCAAAAAAGATTGTGCTTGACTAAAATAACACAGTGATACCACTGCGTTGGTTTGCAGTCCAAGATTTGAATAGCCTGTTTATATATTGCATTTATGTATTTTAGTGTGATTTGAGATGTGATACAGTATGACAAAGGTGAGAGAATCATTGCGTGCATAAGCATAAGCATCTCTGAATGTAAGATCCCTTCTAATGAGGTAGAATTTAGTCCTTAAAGTATATGCAAAGGTAAGAATCTGTGACAGTCTGACAAGGACCAAAGTGTAATAATCAAATGGTAGAGCATCTCCAGACTGGAAGCCTTGTTGGGTGTCTACTAACAGTGGTCTAAGGAAATACAACTGCATCCAAGGCCAATCAGTCATCTTTGGGAATTTAGCATCAATGCCAGTTACTCAACATTGTGCAGGTCAAGGTTCAAGGTTATATTATTTGTACCCGTGGGTAGATTTGTTTTTGCAGTCAAGATGATCATTTGGTACTTGCATACAACACACACAACATATAGTTAAAGTACATTGGTCGAGTTTATAGAAAGGGCAAAAAAAACAGGACAAAGTGCTCAGTGTTGCACCACACATCACTAAAACGACATGGTTTGATAAAATAATAAAATAATTAAGATCAAATGAATAAAAGACAAATATAATAAAACAATAAAAACCCACAAAAGATTTAAAAAATCAACAATAAAACATGCATAAATAGAATTTAAGTGTTAGAGTCACAATAATAATAATAATAATAATAATAATAAATAGATAAAGCCAGGCCATGGAATAAATAATTAAAATCAGTGAGTGCAACGTCACAGTGTCTTATTGTCTCCTTTTACCATCATCTAAACTCCATAATATCTCAGATGTTGTCTAATATAAACTAGAATTAAGACATCAGCCATAGATCTCACCCATTTTCAGGCATGTAAATGAAACTAATGTGCTGTTCTTCTGTCTAAGGTTCTTGCTGTTCATATTTGTATTATTATTTATGTTTTGCTTGTTCACATACATGTTCAATTTCATTAAACATTCAAAATAATTCATGAAATCAAAACCAAAGCCTTTTATGGGGCAGTTAGAGAAATACTCAGTTTTTTTTAACCATACTGTTATTGGATGATCTAACAAGACTTGAGTACTTTTCTGAACCCCCCACCACCACCCACCCACCCCCCCCAAAAAAAAGATTGTCAAGTATAAAACCATAGTCAGTGAAGTTACCATATTTGGTTCTTTGCCATAATTGGCAAAGCAATAGAAGAAGTAAATACAAGAAATGTATTTTACAACATCAGAACATCACTTTTAGAGCAGTAAAACAACATAAGTACTGATCCAGACACTTGTTATCATCATTATCATTCCTTACATTAGTACCATTACATTACATTACCTAACTCAGTGGGTACACATACTGTTTTTGCAGAGGTGGACCTTACAGACTCTGTAGACCACATTGGATCTAAAATTATTGATTCACTGTCCTCACTATAACTGTTGCTATCACTGTCTTACTAAAAATAGTGACTCACCATATAAAGGGTTAAGTTCATGGGGCACAGCTCACAGTTATTGAATTGGACTGAAAATATACAAGAAAATAAAAATGAAAAACTTAAATATCCTACATGAAACTATTTTTGGTTATTCTATTCACAGCAGACTGGTGCCACTCAACAAAACGTGCAGTTCACAGATACTTGGACTCATCACCGTTACAGCATGGACCTTGTCAAAGTCACTCTTAGTTTTCCCAATTTACTGCTTCTGCCACATTAACATCAAGGATTAAATGTTCACTTACTGAATCATATACAGCACTCACTGAAAGCTTCACCTGTCAGAGGTCGTAATGTAATGGCTGATCAGTGAATTAAAACATTATTTCCATTTGGTAAAACACAGGTTTGTGCTGAGATGTATTCAACTAAAACAATGCATTAGTTTCATCCAGTCCTTGAGTAAAATGTAAAATATATGCTGAAAAACATGTATGTGATCCCACAGTGTATATATATATATATATATATATATATATATATATATATATATATATATATATATATATATATATATAAATGTCAGTTATGTAATAGTTCGCCAAAGCATAATCAGCACAGGCATAAAGAAGCCTTTAAAAGGACTTGCTGTATGATTTTCTACTGTAATTGTTGCTTTGTATTTAAATATTTGGCATGGGTTTTAATATATTCAGGTCCTCCTCTGCATATTAGGTCAATGTTTTCTTTCTTCTCTTATTGTTTCTAAGTTTAGGTGTTTTTTTGTTCTTTAAAACCTCATCAGTGTTCCTTTTACAGTTTCCCATCTTCATTTTTTTATTTGTTTGCACATTTAAAGACCAGCAAAACCATCGTAATGAAGCTTAGTATTTGGTATGCTGAGAAAATGTCAATTGACTATTTTTCACTAAGTGCATCTTGGTTATTCAAGAAACTACTTAAAGTATTACTGTTTGATGTCCTTCATGCATTTTCTTCTTTTAAAATATTGTAGTATTATATTGTATTTTCGTGTTTTTTTATGTAATTGATTGGTTTTTGTGCAGCCCTTTGTTAAATTTAGCCTTTTAAAATGTGCTTTACAAATAAATTGGAATGGATTTAAAAGTCTGCTTTGCATAAATTTACAAGGTCCAAGTGTCGAGAATGCAGACTTCAGTTAATGTAAGTAAACAAGCGCTTATTTATTTAAGGAATGTACTTGTACTTTGCCAAATCACAGCCTTAGCATATTTCCATCAGTCTACCGCTGGCTGCTATATGGAATTTCTGGCACCAATAAAGTCGTAGCTCATCTTTGTTTGATGATTTGTGACCTTCAGTCTCTCTCTTCATTATATTCCAGAGGTTTTCAGTGGAGTCCAAGTCTGAGATTGCGGAGTGGTCTCTTAATTATGTCAGAAATGCAATGTATGTGTCTAAACCATGAGGCAGTTTCCATTGTAATAACAGTAACATTCCCTTGAAAATACCAATATATATATATATATATATATATATATACAGTTATATATTATTTTACTTATTCTGCATGCTTTTGCTATCTTGTAATTTATTAGCCAATATGTGGTTTGGTAAATAATGTAATTCAATGCAGAGGGTAGGCAAAGTGAAACACGTTAGAGGTGGAGTTATATGTGGGTGGAGGAGATGAAGCAGCAGAAACCTCAGTAGTTATGGCAGAAGGATGAAAGCCACTGTGACTCTACAGTGTGCTGCATCTTTGAGTTGATCTGAAATGTCTCTCTGAATCAACACCAGAACAAATTATGTATTTACTCTTTTTTAATGACTAAAAAAATCAGCTTTATCCTCAGGAGAACCCAGCTGTATTTATTTCAGCACATGAAAAACAAACAAGTTATTAACATATCAAAAATAGTTTACAGTCTGCAGCTTTAATGAAGCTCCAGCTCAATGAAAAAATAAAGGTCAAACAAGAATTAGGTCAGACACATAATTAATGACCCTTGTTGAATAGGGCAGGAGACAAGATTAAAATGTCATGTAAAATGTCTCTTGTCTTTGAAATATTATCCTGACTGGTAAACAGCTCCCTTTGAAGCAGGCTGATGATGACTCCAGTCGGCCAGTAGGTGGATTCCTTCTCCCATTTTTAACCTCTCTGCCTGTAGTTTTCCATGAACGAGCTCTTTTGCCTCCACATCGAACCGCACAATGTTTGAATTCTCAGAAAACAAATCAAGACGATGTTAAAGGGTCACTGAAAGTACGCAGTTTGACCCTTTTTGAGATGGTATGTGACTCCTGAGTCACTGCTTCTGTCACAGCCATCATTATCTCCATGTATGTGTCACCAGGCCATGGCTTTGTGCACGTCTGTCATTGCATACTTTTGAAGTGTCAGCCTCTGCTTTGGAAAACAGAGGAGTAATCTACAAAGGCCATGTGGATCCCCTTTCCCATGAGGGACTTTGACAAATGGTTTTGTCTCAAATGGGGATTTTTGGGGGCAACATGAGCCGTCACTGTATCCTAGACAGATTTGTAGGGGCATTGTCCTCACCCACAGACTCAGCCTGAGGTCCTGCATGGACCTGCAGTGTTTTGGACCTATTATGCAAAGGTTTTTTTGATCTCATGTATATTGAACCTTTTGTATTCACTTTTGCCTCGGTGTCACTGAATCTGTGAGGGGAGATATCACTGTGAATGTTTTCATCTGCATGTGCTACAGTCTTTTCAGTGGTGCGTTCATTCTCTTCTGTTTTTACGTTTTCTCCCTCTTGCCCCCTCAGGCAGGCGGCCTCTTTGACTCAGGTGAGTCATCACCAAAGCCCCCACATCTACCTAACATCCATGTCATAGTGAAGACGTGAGATGGAACCAACTGGCTGTGATGATGAGTCAAGGTACAGCTGTTTTTTTCTAGTGGAAACAGACGTGCACTCACTATATGTTTATCTTGTTTTGTGCTATTTTTGTCAGATGTGGGATTATGTCATAACACTCTATGTCACCGTGCAAATAAAACAAGAGTCTATGTCCTTGTAATGTGCTGCTTTGAGCTTGATATGATAATGACCACTGGTGAAATACTGGAGTATATCCATTTTCTGCAGCTATGCCCTTATACCAGGCATGTCCAAACTATTCCACTAAGGACAGGTGTGGCTGCAGCTTTTTGTTCCAACCAACCAAGAGTACACAGTTTGACCAATCGACTCTCTGAAGACAGATTAGTTGATTAATTGAGTCCAGTCTGGTGTGCTGCTGCTTGGTTGGACACACTGGCCTTTTTGTGGAATAGTTTGGACATGTCTGCCATATAACATTCATTCATTTTTTGAACTAGCTTCATCCTCAACTAGGGGCTCAGGGGTTGCTGGAGCCTATCCCAGCAACTTATGGGTGAAGGCAGCGTACACCCTAAACAAGTCACCAGTTCACCTCAGGGTTGAACATATAACACAACAAACAATCACTCTCACTTTCACACCTATGGGCAATTTAGATTTACCAACTAACCTATCAGTGCATGACATGTCTTTGGATGGTAGGAGGAAGCCAGAGTATCCCTAGAGAACATGCAAAGTTCACAGTTAAAAGTTATATCAGCCACATCAATCAATCAATCAAACTTTATTTATATATAGCACTTTTTATACATGGCGCATGTAGCACAATATATTTACATCAGATCCCCCAACTTGTAGCCGCATTAAAAAAGAATAGAACAAATCATGTACTGTATGGGACTGTTACTTAGCTTTCATATCATGCTCTCTCATACCCTTCATATACAGTTGTGTTCATGTGTTTATGTACATACTCTAGCAGAATCTGTGGTTATGATAATACAAAAAAACTTTTCTTTCACTCATGGTTAGTCATTTGGTGAAGCTATTTACTATTAAATAAATGTGTTTGTTCTTTTTAAATCCTACTGACATCAGAAACTATCCAAATGACCCTGATCATAAGTTTACATACCCTAGTTCTTCGTCCTCTGTATTGGCTCCTTTAACATTAGTGACAGATGGAAGTCTTTTGGATCAGACACTTTATTTTCTCACATGGTACAGTGATGTTGCCCATTCTTCTTGATGAAACATTGTCATTTCCTTTCAGATGTTTGGTTTTCTTCCATGAACTGCATGTTTTGCATCTGTCCAAAGTAATTCAATGACATTGAGGTCAGCAGACTGAGATGGACACTCCTTCAGCTTCACTTTTTTTTCTGCTGTAGCCAATGGCAGGTTGACTTGGCCTTATGTCATTGTCATGTTGGAACATCCAAGACCATCCCATCCCATGTGCATTCATTCAGGGTATGTAAACTTATGAGCACGACTGTACATCATGAACACCATGATAACTATTCCACTGGTAAGATAACACTAAATAGATCCAACAGTACAGGTATTATTTCTAGTCCACTAAAAATCAATAAATAAGCCAAAGAAGTGCAAAAAATAAACATATTTTTTCTTACCTTTGCTGTTTTCTGATCATAAGTATAATCATAGTCAATTATTTTGTGTACATTTAAAAAAAAAAATTACGATTAGAACTAAATAGTCTGGGGTTTAAGAGGTTAAATCAAATATCCCTGTGTTTTTGAGCATCACTGGTACACAAAAGTCAAACAGAGTTCATACATGCAGCCACGCTCTCTGATTCCCTTTGTACCAAGAACAAGGATTTCCCAGAGGACCACAGGCAGACTTATTGTATCCCACCTTTGAAGACGTTTTAAAGGCAGGTGTTCACAATCACAGTTTAAACATCAGCTCTGTTTGAAGTGGCACGAGTTTGAACTGAGGGAATGAATGAGGGTTTGATCTGCCTTTGGCTCTACATGAAAATGGCTGCACCTGAAAGACCTGACGCTTGACCGCAGCCAACGGCTACACCTGCACTGACAAAATCTGCCCTCAGGCTGCACTCATCTTCATCCTATTGGCCATTTGTTTCCTTTTATCTCCATGAAAACTCCTTAAACTTGTATATATTTTGGGATTTTGTTCCTTCTGACAAAAATACCCTTCATTTGTTTGTAAGAGGACATTTCTTTGGGTATCTTTCTTGGCATGGGAAACAACCAAAAAACTCTTTGTATCCTTTAATAAAAATGGCATAAAAGATTAACAGCTACATATTAGATGAGATAATTTATTACAATGGCAGTGAGTTGTAGAAATCAGGGTTTAGCTGTGATTAGAGGGATCTTGTCTCTTTGAAGAGTTACATCAAAAAACTGTTGAGTGACCACTGATGCTGCTGTCGACTGTGGGTAACCCATACTCACATCTATATTGCTTCAGGCAATGTAATTCTGATGAAAGACAACCAACCCTTTGCTACTAGCTATAAAGCTCATGTCAAGAGTGAAGCAGTGGGTGAGTCATTGCATGGAGGACAGGCAGCTTCATGTTCCTGCACGTGGGTGGATCTGGTCTTTCATTGAGCAAACTTTCCCTTGAGGCATAGATTTCATGTTTTGGTCAATGTCAAAACAGGGACTTAGTCTTCCAACTGTAATTTCCTTGTCCTCATTAATAACTTTTCACTTTGATGGGCTATTTTAGCAGAAGAAACAACACCACATTGTTGGTGGTGAAACCAGGCACAGATAAAATATGTGTGTGGTAAGTTCAATGTTTAAAATAACATTAGTAGAGCAGGGGGGCAAGCTCTATCAAATACCAAGGATGAATGAAGACAATTTCATCCTTTATAGGATTTTTATATACATATCTTTATAGGATAAATGTCAATCTCAATGTGTTATTGGAGGACATAACAAGATTTTATTACTTTTGTGATTTTTTTCCCCAAATTTTTGTATTGCCATGTAGAAAATCAAGGTCAATAAAGTTACCATATTTAGTTGATTGCTCATAAGTAACAAAATAAATACATCTAAGAAATATGTATGAAAAAAAATAAAAGGAAAAACATGTGAGATGAAGGGAGCATGTATTTTTGAATATTAGAACATCACTTTTAGAATATTAGACCAAAATGCAGTAATGGAAAAAATAATGAAAATAAAATGGGTTATGTAATCAAGTATTAATTCCTGTATATATCATGTGACTAAAGCAGATACAATAAAATATGGAACATCTAAAATCACTCTTTTAATCAGTGTAATGACATTGATTTAAGAATGGAAGAGATTTTGGTTCTTATTAAGAAAACATGGAAATTTATAGATATCAGCTCTGAAATTAAATTACTATGAGCTATTTTTGTGATTACCATTATATTTGTCAAAACAAATGTACCTTTAGGTGTACCAGGAATTAAAATGAAGAAAAAACTAAAGAAAGAAACAGTGGTCTAATAATGTTGTATGTGACTGAGCATATGTGCTGATCCAGATCCCTGTCTACATTCATACATACTTGGAACATTATTATTAACATAGTTTATATATATAGTGACATTAGTACCATTGCTTCATGGTACCTAACAAAAGAGGTGCACTCACTGTTCATGCAGAGATGGACTTTATCGAGTCTGTAGACTACATTAAACCTGAGACTGTTGCCTCACTATCCTCTATAACTGTTGCTGTAACTGTTTTGTAATGTATGTAGAAATTACCCCAAAAAAATCACTTGGCAATAAGGGTTAAAGATTTATCAGGCTTATTTTTTATCAGCTTTTGACTTAAGTCTATTTTAAGGTTTATTTACTGTCTATTTTGACTGGGAATTTTAGCAGAAACCACACTGGAAACCTTTTTTTTTTTTTTTATTTGTTAAAGTATTTTTATGTGCTTACTCAAGTTACAAGAGAAAAAAATATATATATTTTCTTCAGTATAATGAGGTTTTAACATATCAGCATGCTTTCCAGATATAAAAATGACAATAAAACATGTAAAATGTGTAAAAACAGGTCATTTTTTTTTCCACTGTATAAGCGATAGTACAGCCAGTGTATTCATACCATCTGAAATTTCACTTACTCAAACCCAACTCTTCCCCAGAGTCCTATATCCATATGTGAGGGTCACTGTAACTCGTCTGGAGAGAAAAGGGAAGTCAATGCCAGCGGTATGTGGATGATGCAGACAAGCTTAACACCAAACTTTCCAGAAGCATAAATGTTCCCGGCACGTTTTGAGCCGACAGCCAAAACCATCCAGTCCCAACAGGCCTATCAGTGTCTGGGATCTGGCCTTTCAGATCTTCCTGTATGTAGAAACCGAAGAACACAATGACCCATGTAAAACTGCTGTGTACATTACGCCCTGCTAACAAGTTTCCATCAAGGTTCTATTCAAAGTATATGAAAAGGGACTTCAAAATATCTGTTTTCTGAAGTTTCTAACCAGAACAGCTTAAATTACCAACAGAAAAAAAAGAGAAACAAATGGACAAAAATGCCTCAGCAGCAACGCTTTTGTCCGCTAAGTATGTGTCACACTCTTATCAACGACATAGACTCAATGGACGATGGATAAACCCAAACATAAGGGTATTGTGACAGCAGTTGATGTGATGATAAAAGCTTTAGATTTTACTCTATGAATGCATAAAATTCAAGCAAATTTAAGTTTGGGAAACATTTTAATTCATATAATTACAGATCCTTTGCTTAGCCTTACCCGCTCCTTAGTTACTGTTGCCATGCGTGTCAAGCTTTGGCACACAGCAGGATGAATACTACAGACTGAAGTGTTAAAAGTATTCATATTCATTACTCAGGTGTCGAGATACTTGGGTTTAAAAGGACTTCTGTAGAAGCTGAAGCATCAATTGAAGCTTTTTACTCAAGTAAAAGTAGAAAAGCATTGGTTTCAAAACTACTTAAAGTATAAAAAGGAAATGGAAAGGGGGAAAATATCATTAGGATAAAAAGGTTAGGGGGCACCACAGGGGCTTTTAGTGCACTACACAAGTACATAAAAAACATTTTTCTAAATTAAATTAATGTTGGAAAATTTGGGATGTACTAGGTTACCTGTTTCAGCTGCATATATGCAGTAAGTGGTAAGTGGTTTTCAGCAGAATGATACCTTTAACAGGACTGTCATGACTAAATATATTTGCTAACATACAGTTGTGGAAAAAAATATTAACCCACGCTTGATTTTTTTACATTTTTTTTATTCATTTTAATACCTGGTCCAACTAAAGGTACAAATTATATTATATTTGGACTAATATATATCATAGTAGTTTAATTTCAGATCTGATATCTATCCATTTTCCATGTTTTCTTGGCAATAACCAACACTTCATCAATATCTATGTCATTGTACTGACAAAAATAGTGCTTTTAGAAATTCCATGTTTTCTTTTCTGTCTGTTTTAGTCACATGGTAGACACAGGAGTTAGTAATTCATTGCATTGCTGTTAATTTGAATGATTTTTAATGGTGTAATATTTTTTTCACAACTGTAATTGCTGTCAAGAGCCTGTTCCATGTATATAACATATATGGGAAATGTATTGTAACATTAAATTACATTCAAACAAATGAAATTACTGATTTGATCTGACTAGATCTACACATGTATTAGTTATGAAATGTACTATAAGTAAGCAAAAAAAAATATTTCTAAATTTTTACTACATATTTCTGTGAAAAGCTACTGGACCTCATATCATGCATGTGAATTTTATCCACAATTGTGACGATGCATCATTTATTGTGAACTTTTTATTATTTTGTGGGAACATATCATGTGTGGGGTGAATATTATGATCATCACTGATGTAATTATTGATGTTCTATATATGTACAGCCTTAAATATATGAGATTTCTTCCTCAGATAAGTCATTTAAAAGGGGAAGTACATGCTCTTATTTAAACTTATCTCTGTGAAAGTTAAAGTCACTTGTCTCTGTCCGTGACATACTGTAATCTGCGATAAGCCTTATCAGACAATTTCCTATCTGTTTTCCACAATGAAGATGTTTTCTCCCCCGCAGTGACACTGACGGCACATAAACCGGATATGGAACCAATTCAGTCAGTGTTAATGAGTATATAACTTCATGCAAATATTTACACATAACTCAACTTAAGGTTTTCTTCTGAATTCATTATGAAACCCTTTATGACTCATCGTCAGTGGTGAATTTGTGTGTGCTGTTAGGGGCTGCACCAGTGGAGGCCTGAGTACTCCTGAACTATTACTGGGACAGTATTCCTA
Organism: Siphamia tubifer; assembly: GCA_020466265.1. Classification (NCBI taxonomy): domain Eukaryota; kingdom Metazoa; phylum Chordata; class Actinopteri; order Kurtiformes; family Apogonidae; genus Siphamia; species Siphamia tubifer. The sequence continues at coordinate 35,460,405 of CM035793.1, forward strand.
TAAAGAGTTCCAGTCACTGCCAACACACACACACTATTATAATCAGGAACTTTACTTGAGCATTCCTACTTATGTTCTTGCGAAATCAAACCCCACTCACTGAGCCCAGGAAGTACTCAGATCATTTAACAAACTACGAAACACAATGAATATACTGTTATAGAAATATACAGTTTTTCAATAAATAATCAAGGAAATTGAATGTTTGGTCAGAACTTAACATTGTCCAGACTATAATAAACATAAAGTCAAACATGAAAAAAGTGACTCATAGAAGTTTATCATTTACTGTTAACACTATATTAATGAAAACACACACACCAGTGTATAATAATGAATATATAATTATTATCTGTCTTTGTCTTATCTTACGTGTTGTCATGTCTTCCATGTGTTTTGTTATATTTTCAACACTAAACCACTCAGCTGGTTTGTCCCACCGTCTCATCCTGTCCTTGTGCAGTTTTGGCTGTATGAGCCCTCCCTCTGTGTATGAAGGGCCTAACGCCTGCCCTGTATACACAGAGAGAGTATACATTTAAAAGACTAATTTTGTCACAGTGTGCCTTATACTCTATATGGATTAATTCTGGTTGTGCTTAGTGACTTGAAATTTGGACTTTTTATCTGATAATTTAGATTTTTTTATCTTTTTATTTCTTTTTATCTCTTAATTTTGGCTTTTTATCTCATAATTTTGACTTTTTATTGCATAATTTATACTTTTTGTTGCATAGTTTTTACTTTTTATCACATAAGTTTGACTTTCTATTGCATAATTTTGGCTTTTTATCTCATAATTATGACTTTTTATGTGATAAATTTAACTTTTTATCTCATAATTTTGACTTTTTATCTCATAATTTTGGCTTTTTATCTCATAATTTTGACTTTTTATTGCATAATTTATACTTTTTGTTGCATAGTTTTTACTTTTTATCACATAAGTTTGACTTTCTATTGCATAATTTTGACTTTTTATCTCATAATTTTGACTTTTTATGTGATAAATTGAACTTTTTATTTCATAATTTTGACTTTTTGTCACATAGTTTTGGCTTTTTATCACATCATTTTCACTTTTTGTCTTTTAAAGTTCGTCCAGTCCAGTCCACTCCTGGTTGCATCACAAAGCACATCACTGTTGTCATCTTTATGGGCTTGTTTCAGAGGGGAAATTACAATTGACTCATGTACAGTAAAACGTCATAGATTTCTGTGGAATATCCGTGAATTAATAAGTGTCACAGTGTGTTTAACCATAGTAACCAAAAAAAAAATTTCCACTGAATGATTTAGTTTCTTTTTCAGACGTCTGATGAGCTTTTGTTTCATACTGGGCCAGTTTTATGATGCCCGAGGCCGTGCACCATTATAATCCAGGTGAGACAAGGATTTGCTGAAACACGAAAAACCCCAGAAAACACACCTATGATTATGAAAGATGAATTGAACAAGAGAGAAAGCTGAATATGTGGATGAAGTACTAGTATAAATGAATGTACAAATATATCTTTTAAGATGTATTGTTGACTTAAAGGATAATAAATCTTTTATATGAAAGAGTTTTAATAGTAGAAAAGAAAGATTTTACATGATGAAACAGAAACAAAATGGTATTGAAAGGCAAACAAAACAGCAAACTAAAATGTTTTTTTTGTATAGATGGATTCTATTGAGGCTTGTGTTTAATTAAAAGGCAGTCATCTTAGACTCAAAGGGGACATGTCATGCCCATTTTCCACCAGTGAACACAGTTCCCTGGTGTCTCAGTGACCTGTCTGTGACATGCTTTGGTCAAAATACCACATTGATGAAGAGATACAACAGCTGCTTCAACCTGGAGAAACAGCCCGAAAAGGGGCTCTTTTAAAAGAAACACTTGGTTTTAGTGCCTCATCCTTTTATGCAAATGAGCTGCAATTGACTCCACCCCTCTCTTTTGACTCCACCCCCCTCTTCCACATTCTACTGAGATGAAGGAGAGAACAAAACGGACCCTGAAAAAGTTGAGGCAGAGAAAAAGAGACAAAGAAACTGATGGACATCATCTGGAAAGAGTCAAAGTGGATCAAGTGCTGAGTTTTACAGCCCTGGTGCCTTCAGGTCCTGTTCCGTTTACAGTCCCACTACACGTTCAGGTCTGGTTTGTCTGGACCCAGGCCACCAGACGAACCATGACACCATGGTTGTGGTGCCACCCACAGACCAGATCACCCTGGGTCAGACAAACCAGAGACCTGAAGGCATACAGGCTCAGACCAGACACACACCATTATACGATACTGGCAGAGGTGTGAGTCTGAGCAGAGGTCATGTGACCAGTAGGTGCAGTTAGCTGAGCTGATGGGGTGTCGTGGGGTATTCAAATGTGACGTACGAAGCATAGAAAATCCAAAACGGACCGTTTTAATCTCCATCCAATAAAAAATGGATCAGGACAAAAAGGAGAGTGGATGTTTTAATTCATAATTTAAGGGATATCCACACACACACACACACACACACACACACACACACACAAAACATTAAAAAGTGCATTTTGCATGATATGTCCCCTTTATACAGTATGTGCAACTAGTACATACAGTATAATCACATCATAACAGTGAATCTGATCGCTATGAAAGATAGAAGTACAAATTATAATTTGGCTTAATGGGACAAAAAAACAGCAACAACAACAACACTGGAATTAATCTTCAAAGCAAAAAGAACATTAGGATGGATAATACTGGAGTTTGTTTTTTTTTTTGTTACTGGGAAACGAAGCTGAATTGCACTGTCTTTAGCTAAATGTACAACTAATAATTAATAATAACCAGTAAGTGGATAATAATGAATCATTTTTTTATGACAGACAGTTTATGATGTTCCATTTATCTTGAAAACAAAAAGGAAATTGAGAAACTAACTTTTATACCCTAAAATGACGCTATTGTACTTTCAGTTCTAGTTACTGAAAATATAATTATGTCAAATAATGCTCCCTTACCTGAATGTGCAACTAATAATAAAAATAATAATTAGCTAACAATGATTTTTTTTTTTATTATTTTATTTAATTTTATTGTATTTTTTTATTTTTATGTGTTACAAATGGCAGTCTTGTTAGTACAAATGACATGACGGCCATTAAACTGTCATTTATCCTGAAAGTAATAAAGTAAATGGAGAAAGTGATACTTTATATATATATAGATATATATAGATATATATATATATATATATATATATATATATATATATATATATATAGATATAGATATAGATATATATATATAGATGGATGCTGATTAAGGCTTTTGTTAATTACTATTGTCAAAGATGAGTCTTTATGAGATTAAATTACCCTGTTTTATGTGATTGTACACCTCATAATTAATTATAACCAATAACAGGGCAACAAAAGCTCATATGTTTGTGAAAGACAGTTTTTGACGTATAAATGATAGCTTTTACATGATAGAACAGGCACAAAACCACTATTTATAAAGAAACCAACTGAAACACTGAGGCACTTTTCTTTTTTTTCATAAATGGATGTTATTAAGACTTTGTTTATTGCTACAGTGAAAAGTGAGCCTGTCTGAGGTCAAATTACCAGAATGAGCAACTATTAACAAATAGTAAGTAATAACAGGATGAGAATGAAGGCTGATATAGAAGCAGAAAAGATAGATGATGATAGATTGGGTACAAAACTGCAATTAATCTTCAAGACAAAAAAGAAATTACGAAACCATCTCTATTTTCGTGGCAAAGATTAATACTCTTGAAGGTTTTGTTTATTGTTATTATGAAATGTGAATACTTCTGAGGTCGAATTACTCTATCTTAACTGAATGGATAACTAATAGCTAATAATAGCTAATAATTATCAATAATAATTTATCTTTTTATGAAAGATAGTTTTAGAGGTGCAAACGATAGCTTTTACATCAGAACTGACACTCTCCTTAACAACGAACGTAAATTAGGAAACTTAACTCTTTTCTGACATGAATGGATGAATAAAGGCTTTTGTTTGTTTCTATTGAAAGGTGAATATTTCTGAGGTCAGATTACCTGAATGTATAGTATCGTACAAATGGATAACAATGAATGTTTTAAAGTGAAACTGACATTTAAAAACAAAAGTACAAAATATTTTTTTTTTTGTGAGAGGGACACAAAACTGCTGCTAATATTAAAGACAAAAAGAAAATTGAGAAACAAACCCATTTTTGTGGCTTAACACTTTAATCTTCCACTCAATTTCACTTACATTTCTTAATAAAGTAAATTGAATGCTGTTCTTTGTTCATTTTGATAACATATAATTGTTGTTTGCTTATATATATATATATATATATATATATATATATATATAAAATTTATTTATTTTTATATGTATTTATGAATACAAATATTAAGATGAAAACTGAGATATTGGAGGCAGGTCCTGTTAAATGAAGCAATAGCCATTTGTGGATATGTATTGATGTGTTTTGGACCACATTTGTTTACTGTTATGGTGAAAGGTGAGTATTTCTCAGGTCAAATTATCTTAATGTTTAGGAACTAATGAAATGATAACAATATTGTTGTTTTGGGTTTTTTTTAAAACTAAAAAATGTAAACAGATGAATTGAAAAAAAAGAACAAATGTTTTTCTGAGATGAGACAGACACAAAACTCCTAAAGAAATTGAGAAATGACCTCTTTTTTCTAGTGTGGATGAATGCAAGTGAGGCTTTTGTTTATTGTTTCTGTGAAAGGTGAATATTTCTGAGGTCAAATTACTTCAATGTACAGTACACAGTAAATTTTGCAGTGTTAAATCAACACTTAGAGAGTTTATTTAACTTCTTCTAGAGTGTATTTGGTCCCATTGTCTCCAAATTAACACTGCAAAATCTACAGTGTAAATATAACCAAATGATAACAATCAATCTGTTTAAGTGAAACAAAGATACCTTAAAAAAAATATTCTTAGATGAGACAGAACCAAAACTGCTGAATAAATTGAGAACCTACCTCTTGTTTTCCAGGTGTGGACAGATGTTATGAAGGCTTTTGTTTACTGTTACTGTGAAAAGGTGACTACTTATGAGGTCAAATGACATTGTCTTAATGAGTTCATTTAGAGATCCTCAAACTCCTCTACAGTCGACTTTTGTTCACTTTTAGGCCGTGAGAGGCACATCCAGCCTGGGCAAACATTCTCCCCTATTAACCTCCATATAAGGCTGCTATAGGAGCTTTGTTGCGTAACCCCAGAGTTGCCCAATACCTGCACAAACACAGAAGGCGTCTGAACACATTCTGTACTTTTCTCTTTAACAGTGTGTTGATGTATCTTTGCAGTTGTCAATGAGCGACTGCTGGGTAAACACTGTTCTTCTCTGGGTTTCGTGCCCAAAGAACTGATGTAATGGGTACTGAGCGATGCCAGTCTGCAGCAGCACAGAAAATTACAGGGCAGGGACAACACTAACATGGATACAGACCAAGGACAAATAACAAAACAATGCTACTTTTGGGTTATCACTATTTCTCTTAAAGGTTTGATGTGTATGATTTAGGGGAATGGAACTGCATACATGGAATATAATCTTCCTCTTACCAGTGGAAAAATAAGCATCTTTGTGTTTTTATAGCAATTGAATTGGCCAATTTTATCCACAGAAGGAGCAGGCCCTTTCATTGAAGTTCACAATCGTGCAATGTTATATGTCGACTCAAGCTCCAAATGAATGACTTACTCTTTTTCTTTGTCTTCTTCTTCTTTCTATGACTGTTAACATCTAGCAAGTTTAACTGTATGTAGGAGTCAGTATCCATTTAACCGAAAATACAAACAACACTAGAAAAGCCCTCAGAGAGTGCAGACCCCACCAAAGCAGATCAACCCCCCTCCCCCCATGACCTAAAATAACAATAGGTTTCACTTTCACTTATGTGAGCTGTAGTCTTAAATAATTTAAGAAAAGTTAAAAAAAAAAACAAAAAAAAAAAAAACCTGCCACACAACTAACCCATAAAGACTAACTAGAGTCTTTATGGGTTAATAAAAAAAGCAGTTTGTAGATATAGACACATATGCATTTTCTAAAAAAAAATAATTAAAGGTTTTTCACTTGGACTTTTTTGTCCTTGGGTGATTTCTATGGACTAAGAAACTCAAAACTGGTAGGGAATTTTAGGTTTCATCTACAGTGCAGTTGTTATATTCACAATATTTGATGGTTTCAATGCTGTAGATTTAAGATGGAAACTATGGTGAGTATAACATATACACACTATATCAAAACTATATATATATATATCCTTTATTGTCACTGTACTCATGTTACAATAAAATTACACAGCCCCCCTCACACACACACACACGCACACACACACACAGTGCAACATAAGACAAAGCAAGATAAATACACAATAATATTATAAATAACCCTATAAAAATATCCCATTGAGGTTAAGAACCTCTTTTAGAAGGAAGTCCTGACCAGCACTTGCAACACATAGTTACATGAATACACTGTTAAAACACATAAAATTACAATAAACTCTTGGTAAAAAACAAACAGAAAAAACATTTAAGCAGATTAAGAAAAGAAAGTGCAAGTTATAGAATTGGCCTCAAGAACAATTTACAATGTTACCTACTGTATAAGGCAATAAATTGTTATCACATAAATATGATGATGTATGAAAAGATGGAAACTCAGTTTCTAACATGAAATAATGTTAAAGCGAAACTAGGTGATGATTATGTACACTGTAGTGTTAATTTGGAGACAATGGGACAAAATACACTCTAGAAGAAGTTAAATAAACTCTCTAAGTGTTGATTTAACACTGCAAAATTTACTGTGTATTTGTTTAATATGTACTTATTGGCCAGACTGTTTATAATCATATATATATATATATTTTCTTAAGATGACCTTCTTTCTGTGACCAGTACCATTGACCCATGCTAGTAAAAAAAAACTTCCAGTGATTTTAAAACTCAGACCAAAGTTCAGACATTTGCTGCAATTGTTCTTACAGATGAAGAAGTAAACATTGAATTTACATACTGTATGTAGGTTCATTTTGATAATTAAAGTTCCCATAGGACCCAGTGGGCTGGAGAATCACTGTGTCTCAGTTGTTGATGTCAAAGATTTAATCAGTAAAACAAAGATCCTTGTTATTATCCAAGATATAGACCCTTTTAAACCTATGCGTGCTCCTGTAGCTTCACTATTCTTAGAATTACTTTAGAGGATAAAAAGATAAACAGTTTTTTGTTTTGTTTTTTGTTTTGCCCTGGGGTGTTTGATCCAGTTTAATCTTATATTTACAAAACATTCTCCAGCTCCTCTTCTAAGCTGTATAATATCACAGAATCTTACCGAACTGTCCAATCACACAGTTTCTGTTCTTCAAAAACCATTTCATGCTTCCTCTCCTTTTGGCCACTTTCCTGTGAAATATTTAAAGAGGGGTCGGGTGTACAGCAGATGCCCCGTTCTCATTTTGCTCTTCATTTGTATGTGTACGGTAGTGGCTGAGGTGGGGGTCATTATACATCTTGGCTGAACAACTTGATGGGTCACAGTTCATTGGTGGAGCTTCAAATGAGAAGGAAGGGAGGACTGCCAGGGATGGCTGCTTCTCCCATCTGGATTACCTGTGTCTCTGGTGGCTGCGCTCACACTAATTCCCAGTCTTTCATCGGTGAAGAGCACAAAACACCCATGGATCCCTGGGCTAGGACTTAAAAATATAATGGGATCACTCACAAAGGACAAGGCATGCTACTCTTTTACAGGCTCCCTCGGAGAGTATTAAAAACACACAAGCTTTCTGATCGGGCACAGTGGGCCCGTTTGGACAGGCAGCAGCATACCAGGGGCTAAAACTGGGTTGGAAAATAGTTTTTTGTGTATATGTGTGCGAGAATAGAGACATTCCTTGGCATGAAAGCTCCCTCCACACCATCTGATATGTTTAGCAGAGTTGCCCCATCTCAAAGCCCCCAGAATGCAGAGTATTTTCTTGATCTGGGTTGAGCTCAAGGGGAAAGCATGCAGGCCTGGTCCCAGGGTCACCCAGCTTTAACGCTGATGTGGACAGCAGCCAGTACAAGTGAAGCATGGGCGTAAAATTGCATATGGACGCCAATGTTTGGATGTTTCTAAAAGGTCCATACCAATTTTGAATGGGAAATTACATGACATTTGGGAAACAAAAGGTTAATTCTTCCCCTCCTCAGTTCTGCCTCTGAAAGACAGCGTGTTAAATTTATGTCATCTCATAATTTAGAGTTTTTATCTGATCGTTTTGACTTTTTATCTCATAATTTTGACTTTTTATCTCACAGTTTTGACTTTTTATCTAATAATTTTGACTTTTTATCTCATAATTTTGACTTTTTATCTGATCATTTTGACTTTTTATCTGATCATTTTGACTTTTTATCTGATCATTTTGACTTTTTATCTCATAATTTTTACTTTTTATCTCATAATTTTTACTTTTTATCAAATCATTTTGACTTTTTATCTAATCATTTTGACTTTTTATCTGATCATTTTGACTTTTTATCTAATAATTTTTTACTTTTTATCTAATAATTTTGACTTTTTATCTAATAATTTTTACTTTTTATCTCATCATTTTGACTTTTTATCTAATAATTTTGACTTTATCTCATCATTTTGACTTCACTTGATGTTATTTCATCTCTTTTAGGCATGTTTTTTTTTTTTTTAGTCTCTCGTGAGAAAGTCCTCAAATTATGCCTCCACCAATGTCAACATCATTATTACACCCTTAAAGTTAGGACACCACTGCTGGGTTTGGAGGACGCTCCTCTGTACGTACACATGTGTGATTGTGTTTTTTCTGATCTTGCTACCTCATCTGAATCATGCAGACCAAACCGGCAGATCAGGGGGTGACTCAGGTTGTAAGGAATGAGTTCTCGTCCTCAGGAACTCATCTTTTCCCCTCACAGCATCATCCTGTTTTTGCCAGATGAGAAGAAGCAGGTCTGTTAACAGGAGCTGTAGAATAAGGAGGAGTGATGAAAGAGTGTGTGTGTGTGTGTGTGTGTGTGTTACAGCTGCACATGGAAACCATGTATCCGCCAACTTCTTAGGAACTAAAAAAAAACCCAGAATAATAAGAATAACAGATTCTTAAGAAAAGGAAAGTTTGTGTTTTCAGCTTGTTGATGTCTTAAGAAAGTTAATAGACATTTGAGCCAGATGACTTGAAGCTGGTGGTCATTTCAGGAAGCCACATGAAGAATGTTTGGATTGAATCGACTTTAACCCAGAAAGACTCAGTGCTACTTTTGTGTCCGCTCCCAAATTTAAGTGATGTATAACCATTTATTATAATATTATATTCCAGTATTGGCATATTTTTGTCAGTCAAATCAGGTGTTTTCCATTATTTAATTCGATAATCATGGAGATGTTCATAAAATATCATATTAAAGAAAAATGGAGAAAACTGAAGGAAAAAGGGCCTTTTTTGGGGAAAATATACCATTAAATGAACATAAACCAAGTGTCTCTATCCAAGTCCATGGGTTTTACTGGTGAATCAGTGTTGTAGAAGATGATGGCATTTCCATGGTAACTATGGAGCCTCTGAATATCCAAATGGATCACATCTGAAAATACGACAAATTGCTTTTTACACTAATTACTTACATGTACTGATAAGCTGAATTGATTACCAGGTATTAAACAATTAATACAGTAGTGGTTTGATCACACCCTTGAACTTTTACAGTTTCCAATATTATCAGCTAATATTTGCAGAAAAATATTTGTTTTGTTTCAAAAGATGTGGCTGCATCAGACAAACAGCCACATCATGAGGCGATCGATTGACTGCCGATCATAATCGCCCGATATTGTCTAAAAATAGTGTTATCGGCGATCAGAAAAACATGACGATCAAAAACCCGATCACATAGCCTAACGTAAATTACTAGCAACCATTTTCAAACTTGCAAACACGTTACAGAACAGTTGCATCTCGTCTTGACTGTTTCTGTACTATTTAAAATATAGTTACTTTATTATTGGAAGTTTGGGACCACTGTGTAAGTTAGACAACAGTGTGCCCACGGCAAAGTAGCATTAGCATCCGAACTGAACGCATCCACACTTCAACGGCACTTTGTCAAAGCGGACTCAGAGCTTCTATGTTTTGCTAACTGGTGAGTACGACAATAGCATCTGTTAGCATGTAGCCTCACGTGTTGTAATTATTTTTAGCAAATGTACCCAGGTAGTGTGATTATTGGCTACATCTGCCTCCACATATCCAGGCGCTTGTGCCTGTGTGCGGATGTAGGTGCACACAAGTCAAAACAGCTCAGTCTTCTCTCATCCCATTGATCTAGTTTAACCCTTTAACTCCTGAGACATTATTCCAGGTAAATGTGCTGCTGTGAATTTGTCCTAAAAGTTGCTTTGAGTCTGTGTTTGTGTTCCTTTTCTTCAGGGGTTTAGTTTTACTGTGTTTTAAGGAAAAACAGGTGGAATAACAGAGAAAAGACAAAGACAGTGTAAATTAAAGACACTCAGAATGTCCATGGACTGTGAACTTTGAAAACTATTTGAGTTTTGGCCCAGTAGGTTTTGTTTTAAGTTAAAATGCTTTCTGGCAATTCCATACAACAATTAAACAGTCAAAAGTTTATAAAGATACAGTGGGAAAAAAAAGGAAAATCACAACAAAACTGGAAACCATAGTAAAAATAAACAAATCCCAAACCCAATTTTAGTCTCACTCACTGCTTTGTTTTGCTCCATTGTATGTTTACAATTATGAGTATTTAGAATAACTCATACATATAGAACACTCACCAATGATATGTCAGCAGTCAAAGGGTTTTTAAAAAAATGGAATCAATCCAATTAATTGATTAAAAAAAATTGACATAATACTCAATGACAAAAATATTTGATAGTTGCATCTCGAGCTGTAACTATCCACACCTAGATGAAAAAATATTGACAATTTCAACATGTTATGTCCTGGATTTTTTTCTGTCGAATCATCCAGTTTTGACCTCGACAAAACAGCGCACATGCAAAAGGGAGCATGTAGGTTTGGAGAAGGCAGATTTCAGTGACTTAAAAATAATTCTTAATGCAATTATATCACAAATACATGGGGTATCCAAAAACATTTTCCACCCCTGTATAAGTAGATGGTTTTGGCTGTTTGGGTCTTCGGGGGTTAAAGGAGCAATTTGTACTAATCTCAGTTTAAAATATCCAAAAATATCACAAAAATGATCAACAGTGTGGTCCTTTTGTGGGATAGTTGATTAAATATTTTGTTTAACTTTGGTTACAACATGCATTCACTATGGCATCATTTTGATAAAACTATACAATGTCTAAATATTTATTTCTGGCCATAATTGCATCCATTTTTCACCAAGATCTTGTGCAGATAATGCAAATAATAAGCGTCAGACTGTTGTTTAAAGTCTTTACCATCACAGTCAGAAGATTTCCAACAAATTCAATAAAAGAAAAGGACTTTTAAGACTATTTTTCAGCTTGCTATTATTTTGAATGGTGTTTTGTGTAAGTTAATACACATTTGGACAGCTGCATTACAGCCTTATTCCAATCAAAGAATGGTGAGAAGGCATGAATAAAAATAGATGAATCTCATAGTTGTCAGACCACAAGTTGAAGAAACACATAACTTTCATAAACCTTGAAGGAAAATTGTAATATTTTTCATTCCAAGTCTGGCTTTGCTCTTATTCTTGCTGTCAATCTGATTATGAATCATCATAACTCCATTTGTTCTCCCTACAGACAACAAAGACATTCAGGGACATGGAACCTGTCAAAACAAGCTTAACTTCTGTGAAAATATTGAAATGATTAACTTACATCTTTTTCAAAAATATTATTGTGAATGTAGCTTTGTCCAAGGACACTTTTTATGCTGATATCTGTATCAAATAAACCTCTCATCCATAAACTGAAACAATTCTTGCCATAACCATAACCATAAAACATGACACAGTGTAATAAGACTGTACATTTCATCAATACTACAAAGAAATACCATCTCTGGGAGTTACATTTAACATCTGTTATTAATATAAATCTTTCATTGTGTGATATTTAGTAACATCTTATCCTTATAGTGAAGTTGCAGTTTGTCAATGTCTAAATTCTTCTTACCACAAAATATCAAAAGTGCAACTCCTTCCTCTTTGAGTGAAGGTTTGGTTTGTTCATTCAATAATAAAATGATGACTAATTTCCTTCAGTTACTCATTCTTGTAAGAATATATTTAAAAAAAAAAAAAAAAGATGGACGTGTGTTTCGTTGTTGTCTCATATTCCACACTAACATACTAACTCAGAAAAACTACAATAGATAGTAAGTAAAATAGTGAGAAAGGAAAATAGAAGTAAAATAGCTTTCCATTATATCTAAAATCTAGTGTAAGATTCAAAAGATGATGGCTAATATAATAAGGCTAATATTTAAAAGTTTATTTGTGTGAAAGTGGCAAATTTCTGATTTTCTTTGTTGCTCTTTAACACACCTTCACTGTGTATCTGTCATATGACCTCTGCAGTAAAGAACATACAGAGTTTATACGTTTGTCTACTGTTTGATATGATATAAATAAACCTTTTTTGTTTAAAAAAAAATGTTGGGAACAGATTATAGTCTCATCATTGGTGTCAGAAAACAACTCATACATGTTTGTTTGTTTTGTTTTGTTTTGTTTTGTTTTTCAGAAAAAGAGCACAACACCTACTTTGAAATCCAGTGTGTAAACCGTATGTTGTTTTTTTTGGTACAGTAAGTATTTAAGGAGGAATGATCTAGGCACTTTGCCGACATAAGTATCCTACAATGCAATTGTAGCAACAGTGGACAATGACAGAGGGTGAACAAAGCCCAGAGGGCTGTAGTCAGTAGTGTTACTCAGGTACCATCAGTACAATCTGTAGTAATTACACATATACCACCAGTGTGGAGTGTTACGTACACAGATAAGAGGCAGGTACAGATGTTTTCAGGACATAAATAACTCCCTGGAAAGATGTTATTTATACCAAAGTATAGATTTTGTGTCTGGCAGAAAATATGGATTTTTCAATTTGGACTCCTTTTATTTCTTATAGCTTGAATTTCCAATAAATGTCCTTTTCATTTCTAAATCTTGTATGCTGTTTTATGATGATTTTACTTTTTTGTCTCACCCAAGCACACACACACACACACACACACACACATTTACATGTCTCATGAGGACCAAGCTCTCTCTCTCTCTCTCTCTCTCTCTCTCTCTCTCTCTATATATATATATATATATATATATATATATATATATATATATATATATATATATATAAACATATTTCCAGGTGATTACAGACCAGTAAAAAAGTACAAATGTCATATCCTATGTCTGAAATTAGATCATCTTAAATCAGGTAAAATCTATATTTTTATGGATGGAGGCAGAAAATCCAGATGTAGACTGACAAAAAGACTGACAATTAATATTGAACAAACAATAATTCAAACATTGAATTACAAAAGAGCCACAACAAACAGATAGACCGTACCACAGTGCTTCAGTTTCACACTCAGTTTGTCATGTCTTTTATGGATTGTCTATGTCAACTCACCATATATATTTTATTAGTATGTTGTTTTTTGTTGTTTTTTTTGTCAATTAATGTAAATTATAGGTGACCCCATTTGAATTCCAAAGAACCCAACATGGGGACCCAACCCCAAACACAGCACTCGATCTATAATACAGCTTGTATCTCCAAAGTTTTGTCAGCTATACATTGAAGTGATGGAAGTCAGCACTAAGATATGTATTATTATTCTATAGACACCACATGGAAAACTTTCTATATACAAAGAGTAAAGTAGTTTTCTTTTAATGTCAGTCTACCCTGAGAAACACTAAATTCTTGCTTTCAAAAAGGTTTTAAAAGACTCATCTGTAGCCAAAGTCAATAGAAGAAAAGCATAATAATTATAACCTTTAGAAGGCAAAAAAGAACTGAGAAACAATACATGAAAAAGAAGCCCAAAGTGCAGCCTGTCAAAGAAAATAAGGCCACATGCCCACAGACATTTTTTCTTGGCGTAACTAGGTTTAACACAACGACAGCAGCATGTTTTAATACAGCAGCAGTGCAGTAACTATCTACCCATATGCCCATAATAACAGGTTTCCCATCGTCAATCTCCTCCTCTCTCCCATCCTGAGAAAGATCCACCCTCACGGCTCACTAGCCAGGCAGCACATCTTAACTCCATGACACTCCTGAACCCCAAGCCACAAAGCTTTCACCAGTGAGGCCCCATGGAAAAATTCAACTGGACACTGTGAGGAAGCCCAGCTTTGTGGTCATGGCAGGGGAATATGATTGGATAAACATACGGCAAAGCCTCAGACCGGTTCAATCAGTGCCCGGTGGTGATGTGACGAGAGGCAGGCAGTGAGGTTTTTATTCACCGAGGGGGAGGAGGGTGTTGGGGGGGGGGGGGGGGGGGGGGGGGGGGGGGGGGGGGGGGATCTGCAGGGCACATACTGTTCTTGAAGGCCCACACAGCTCAGAGTTTTAGCTGGAAAAGAGGATTTGTCCATGTAAAGCAGACACATGCAGGCAGCAGAGACATCCTCAGAGCTGTTTATTAAAAACAGGCCTAATTATCTGGCCCACTCCCACTCCTGCTCCTGCTATTTCAGTCCACAGCAGGCAGGTGACTCCTGTTAGAGCTAACCGGGTCGTGTGTTTGGACGTCATTCACCTTCTAACCTGAACTTGCCCTCGCCGGAAAGACTGATCGTTTGCTCATTTTTCAATTAAATCCGCTCATTAGTGAGTGAGTTCCTGTTTGACTCTGCAGCCGGCTGTGTTACTGACATCATCAATGCACTGGCCATGTTTGAGTGTGTGTCTGGTCAAGGCCACTGGAGAGGCTCGGAGGGACACAAAACATCATGTCGTGAACAGCTGGAGCCAGATGTTCTGCAGCCAGTGGTAATTTCAGGAAGCAGCGTGAAGAACATTTACTTTAATCTACTTTAAAGTGGCCATTTGTATTCATCTTAGATCATTTCAAATTATTAACAGTTTGTACTTTTTAGGGCATAGTTGGTCTTTTTTAGTTTTAACATTGGTTACAGCATATGTTCATTGTAGCATTGTTTCAATAAGTATAATCTTATCAAGTATAAGTATAATCTAATCAATAATCTTTCAATAAGAATATCAAATATTAATAGTTATATTGATTTTTCACTAATACATTGTACGCTGTGTACACAAGTTTAAAATCTTCTCACATCCCGATGATTCTCAGTGGAGTTCAGGTCTGGACTCTGGGTCTGTCTCGGAAAATCCATATGTGGACATGTGTCACGCTCCTTGAACGACTCGCCAAAGAATTTTTTTTTTTTATTTTTGTACCTGAGCTTTCAGTTCAGTTCATTTTTATTGGACAGATTGGATGGACGAAGCAGGCAAATAATTAGCCACTTACAAAACAATATTTGTTTTCCATTGGAATATAAATTGTGCATAAAAATATACCTAATGGAAAAAAATCTTCTCTTTTAAATACAAACTCTTTTTTTGAGCATAGTACAAATGGTATATTGTGCAAAACTGTAATGGAAAGACCTTTTTTTTTTAACATTTTTTTAAATTTTTTTATTTAGTCATAACATGATATTTACGTTCATCACCATGTTTATGTAATGACTTCTCATGTCATCTCTAGCGATAATACATTTTTGTGATTTAACATATTTATTTATTTATTGCTATGGCTAACCGGTTTCTAATTCCATTTTTTCTTAAGACTCAATGACAATAACATTTCCTTTAATACTAATGGAATAACACACATTATGCTATTCTGTTTTTTTTTTTACATTTACTAAATATCAGTAAAGTTTTGTGCATATATCCCTAATGTTACGTATTTTCCACTACCACTTACTATTTGTTTAATCATGAAACACTAATTACCAAATTGAAGGATCTTATTTACCTTAGTTCAGTCTTTGGCCACATAGTCTAGGTGTTTATTATTACTTTTCAATTCAAATGTAATTTTATTGTGCAGATGGTGTGTTATTTCAGTTTACCTGGTAATATTTGTGAACCATCTCTTGGTTTTACACTCTGAGCCAGACTGGATGGTGACAGAAAACCATTAAGCAACAGGAGTGTTTCTTGCTACTCTGACTTCTTCAGGGACTAGCACTGTAATGGGTTTTTCTTGGTCAGCTGCACAAATCTGCAGGTCAAAGTTCACTAGACTGAGTAGCTGTAAAAACCTACCAACAACAAACAAAGACACCAAAAACTTAGTAGTTTTGTCTCACCTCTGCAAGATAGAGAGGGACAGCTCTATTCACTAGTTTTTACAACAAAAACACACTCTTTAAATGATATTTCAGGGGTCTCAAACATGAGGCCCGGGAGCCAAAGGCGGCCCACCAAAGGTTTCAATTCGGCCGTGGAATGAATTTGCAAAGTGCAAGAATTTCCGTCGAGGCTGTAGATTTAATTTTAGCTCAGGTTTCACATACCGATGAATATGATAACCTACAAAAAATAATGACTCCATATTTTTTTCTCAGTTTGATGTGAAAAAAAAATGTGCGTATAATTAATGAAAACATTTGGAAAATATTTACATTTACAAAGTATCGTGTATCGGTAAAATATGAATATCCTGAACAAATATAAATAACCTGAAATCTCTAAAGAAAATTAAGCAAAATTTTAACAATTTTATGCTTCAGTTACTAAGTGTTTAGTGTCTTTGTAGATATGATTTATAATAAACACCAATAAACGATAAGTTGAAACTTAAAATTATTAGAATTGCAATTATTTTTCCTAATAACTTTAGTTTTTTTCAGGTTATCCACATCTTTTTTGTTTGTTTAGGTTATTTTTCAGAAGTTATTGGGTGTCTTTTACACTAAAGTACCAACAAATATCTGGAGTTGCCATTATTTACAAGTTATTATGTCATTATTTTACTGGTTTGGCCCACTGGAAATTAATTCGCAGTGAATATGCCCATGACAGAAAATTAAATTGAGACCTCTGTGCTATTTGTTGCACTAAAGTGACATGTCTTGTAACTGTCTTTGATCTCTTGTTGCTTTATATTGCCAGTTTATCTAAGACTTAAAGGTTTATTTTGTTTAAATTCTTCCTCTGATGTTCAATTAGGTTTAGATTTGGTGACGTAAAGGCCATAACATTTAAATCTGATTTAATCAGATCCTTCAGGAACCCCTCACACTTAAAAATATTGTCATACTCCTCTCAGGTTTTTCCTTTAATTTGTCACCTGTTTATTTTTGTCTATGTTAATGGATGCAACATAACTATTGAAATGAAAAACACACCACACCGTATCTCATTAGACACATGTTTCTGAATTCCTAATTCCAAACTTCCTACTGAGGAACTTTGCATTTTATTTATTTATTTTTTTTTTTTATTTTTTTTTTTTTTACTTTGGAAGAACTTTTCCATCCATCACGGTAAAATAAATTCATTAGTGATGTGTGCCAAGAAGAAAATGCATGCTATCTGTTCTCCATCGTTTATTTTTTTTCCCTCCTCTGATTCTGATGAACTCATTTGCATGTCATTATCCCTCCGTCTGTGAAGGGAAATGTGGCATTATTTACACTGCGTCTGGGAAAAAAAGAACTGAAAGTAATCTGGTGCAAGAGGGGATTGAATTTGAAATGCAAATTGTAGAAATAATTATGACTTGGAGGAAATGCGCCACACAGCAACAATTTGGTTCACTTTGCATTACTAATGACATCTTCCTAAGTGAATATGATGGGATTTTTTTTTTTGTTTATCATTCAAATCTCACTGTAAAATCTGCCTTCTTATTACATTTTTGATCTTCTATCTTCAAAATTAATTGTTTACCCTTGGAGAAATGTTGATTGACTAGTAATTAGACTGTCTTTGCTAAAGTAAATCTGCAGTGAATGTAGCTCACAAGAATGTTTTTAACAGCTTGGTGCGAAGTGATTACAAATTCCACACAGACATTCACTTTCTCAAAATGTTCCCCACTTTATGAAAATCACAGCAGCAACATCATAGTCATTGCAATCACAAGTAAAGCACAAATGTATACTATCATTTTTCTCTGTGTGATTTTGGCAAATTACAGTCTGACAGGAAAAAAAAAGCTAAACAGAGAGAATTCCATTTACAATAAAATGACAATTAACTTAAAAAAGTGTATTAATCAGCTGTGGTTTCACATTGACATGTCTGTTGAGCTGCAGAAAAGGACATTTACAGTTAAACCTGCAGCTGTTTGTCACAGATGTCACTCATGTCTCGACTTTTACTTAATAGACTGAACATGTGTCAGTGTTTTTGTGACACACACATCCAGTCAGTGACAGAGATGAACCTCTGCCAGTGTTTAGACAGGCTTGTCAGAGAGACTAGCAGTGAAGCTAATGGCTGGGTTTTTGCTTTTTCAGGTGGAACCACAGACAGTCGCTAAGCTAAGATGCAGACGACACCCACTGCCGCTTCCTGTCCACCATCGATACGTCTCCAGTGCTTGTAATGTTACAGATGCTCTGGTCTAGACTGCTCTATGACATTTTTACTGTCTTTGTGCTTCAACAATATCTAGAACAACTCATGTCAGGGTTGTTTGCAGAGAAGATTGAATGTGTCTCACTGATCATGAAAGTTCATTTTTATATAGTGAAAAATAAGACAAATATGTAAATACTCACACTTCAATAAAAATATTTCAGAGTTTTTATCAAGATATCTAACCAGTTTATAATATACTGGGTGTGATTTGCCAGGGGAGACCACCCCCCCATCTCTGGTCTTGGACATCACCGTTCATGGGTCTTTTTGATGGCGTGAACACAAAATGCCTGAAAGAGGAAATTCACATGCAGTAAAGTCTGGGCGGAGGGGGCTGTAAGGCTCGCAGCCGGGCCCACGAGCCCCCCCACCCCCACCCCCGACCCATCTTGGCCCACCTTGAGAAGGTTGCGGCGCACCGCACCCGGAGGAAATGCACTCGGTGGGGTCACAAGCCAGACATGGGGGGAGGTCCTAAAAGGGGATCCTCCCAGCACCGAACGGTCACCCAAACCCACTGCGGTTGAATCCTGGTTAGTTTCTTTTCCTCCTCTTAGTAATATGCAGACATTCAGCAGGTCGTCTGGTCTGATCTGAGGTCTGGTTGAGGCAAACCACCACAACCTGACCCCCGGTACCCCCCAAAATGTGTTACTGTAAGAAAAAAAAGTCATCCACCTGTTCAATTAAGGGGTGCTGTTTAAAAAAACTTCAGCTAATGTGGCTAATGCTAAGGAAGTAACCTATCAGAAGTGGAGGTCAGTTTGGTTAAAAAAAAATAATATCTATGAATAAGTTGTTTAAACCACATTTACATTACTACAGGTAAAGGATTAATTGCTTGAGTTTAGAAGTTGGTGCTAAATGGTTAATGTTAAGATTAGGGTTTAGTTTTCATTGATAAATAACCCTTGTAGGCCCCTTTTTTTTCTTACAGCAGATTACTTTTTGGGCTGTTCTATTTTTTTTTTCTCATGTTGGATAATTTTTCAGGCTGTTGCACCTTTGGGCCACCCAGGACTGCCTTAAAGGTATCACTGAGGGCACCATTTCTCCTTAAGCCAAGTACATTATTGTCATTAAGAACATTTATTTGCACCAAACAAGTCAAAAAGAAAGAAAGTCCCTCTTTATTTTAAACAGTAGTAGTAGTAGTAGTAGTAGTAGTAATAGTAGTAGTAGTAGTAGTAATATTTGATCTAACTAAGACTTCATAAATCAATATTTGACGAAAGGAGGATTAGAGTGAGAACAACACTGGACAAGTCAATGTGACGTCTCTACAGAGCTGTATGTTAAATAATGAATTTTAATATGAGTAAATTACTTCTACAAATATGGAACAGTAGGACGTGTCTCTATTGCTTTCAATTTTCATATAAATCATGTTTTTTCTATTTACCATTTTTGTTTGTTTGTTTTAATTTAATCATTATTTATCCAGGAAAAAATATCCTAGCCAGCAGCATAAGTTACACAAAATAAAAACCACTGCCATGCATTCAATTCTATAGACATCCACACTAGAAATGTATAAAACACAATAACATTAAAATAATAATATGATAATATAATATTATATAATAATAAAATACTAATGTGTAATAACAAGTGTAAAATTATCAAATATTGTCAGTGGAAAAGGGTGGGTGGGTGGGGGGGTTGCTAAATATTAGGTGACTGAATTGGTGACTGAATTAACACTAACACAATAATGACATATTCAGTTATTTAGGAGGATAAAACCTCCTGATGACATGTTTTGTCATTTTCTGCGTCTGCTATCTACCCACATCTTATTTTTGTTTTTTCTCTGTCTGTGTTTCTTTCTCACCCACACTCTCCGGGAACTGAGATAATCCTCTCACAGGAGGCGACGTGATGACACAGACCTGTGGGTGGTCTCAGTGGTCGACAACCCCTCAGTGTATGTCCAACCCCCCCAAAAAAAACCAAAAAAAAACTAAATAAAAAAAAAAAACAGAAAAAAGACCCACAAACTACTGCTCTCCTCTTCATTCCTCACATCAAACTATAGTCTCTTTTCATCCACTGGTCTGGGATTTATAACTCCTGCAGGTGTCATGTCGGTCTTTTAGGTCCATTTTGTTGGATGGAAAAAAAACACCTACAAACATGAGTCTCGTTTGTCTTTCTGGGATTTCCTGACCCTCCTCCAACGCTGAATATTTCCATCATTTACCCCACACTGCTTGTTGCTTTTCTCTGCCTGGTTTCCATGCACATCACTGTTAAATCTCTTAAAGCTAGACTTAATAAATCTCTGAATGAAACACTGGCTAGTCTGTTGTCAAATGATAAAGTACTATCTCTGTAACGTCTGCTGCAGTAAGTGGCAGTTTGAGGCTGGATGATGAGGTAAGACATGTCTGTACAGCAACACATAGAGGAAAGCTGAGCTGGCGATGACCTGATGAGCTCTGACTTCTATAAAATGGCATACTGTCATACTTTTTTTTATGTTTCAAGTGCTGAGATGGAATAAAAGACCTTGTATATTCTCAGTGTATTCAGAATCCTTGATGCATGTCTGACTGACTAACAAAGCGTACTTTGTCCAGTAACATTTTCAAAGCATTTTTTCAGTCATTTTTCCACAGCAATCCATTTTTGCCATTTAGAAGACAACTATTTTATTAATTAATTCATGAATTTTCTTTACTAGAATGTACAGGCATTCATAACTTTATTTATTTTTTTAATTTTTTTTTTTAACTTTTAACCCCTATATTCCAACTCAAATATCTACCTTGTATTTATCCTACAACCAAAATTTCTTCTACATCTTTTACTTTTTTCTTGCATCACCACATACCTTCGCATCATGAAGACTCTACATGGATACAATATTATCACACAGAAAATTCCTTGGTGATATGATTTAAGTGTTGTTAGTTTAAGGCCAGATTTCATATATATGGAGAACTAACACCCACATGGATAATATTAGATCATGTAGCCTTCACAAAATGTATCTAGTAAAAATGTGGAAATATATATATATTCTTTTGCTTTTACTAATATATATATATATATATATATATATATATATATATATATATATATATATATATATATATATATATATATATATATATATATATATATATATATATATATACATATATATATATATATGTGTGTAATAAAAAAACAAGGGTGGTCTAATATTTTTTAGTGACTGTATATTAATATAATATACACATCATTGAATTGTATTGTGGAAATAAGGAAGATGTAGGTAAAAAAAAAAACTTTAAGGTTTTTGGTAGATTAATCTGCTATAGTGTGATATTTTAGATTCGATTAATTTAGATTAGATTATACATTACATTATATTAAACTCATAGTGTACATGCTCTACAGGTGAAGGTGTATGTCATATACAGATACAAACAACGTTACAGATCAAGAAGGAAAACTGAAAATTCTTTGCTTTTTTTTAACATCAATTGAGTTTTTGTTACATTTTTCTCACATAATTTAAATAATTTTTGATCTATACTATTTCCCATTTGTGAAAGTTTACAGTTTTGTCTGACTCGTTCAATCGGTGCTGGCTCTAGATTATTGACTGATTAAGTAAAAGGGCATGGAGTGCATTAATAAACACTTCTATCAATCTCTCATTACCATGCTGAACTTCTCAGATGGACAAAAGAGAAACAGAGATTTAAACCTCATTTGGGTGCAAGACCTGGAAAAACAAAAGCCTTGTGGGTAAACAAACTAAGAGCAGCCCATTCATCATCAACAGGGCTGTGCCAGATTTCACAACTGAGCGATATCGGAGTAAGACTTGGCTGTTTCGAGTCTGCAGTGCCCTTTTCTGTGTTTGCATGTATTGACTCAAATGCCCCGAAGAAACACAGAATGAATATGTGTGTGATGCATTTTGTTGAATTCTCCTCCATTCAGTGACTCCGAGGACACGTCGTGTGCTGTCAGTTTGCAGACGTACCTCCAGGGATTATCGGGAAAGAGAAGGGTGAGATACATGTTGAGTGCAAAGGTCAAAGGTCAGAGGTATCTTATGCATTTAGAAGTAAAGGATCCTCTGCAATGAGGTGTGATTTTCTCTGCGGGTTTACTTGGTTGCATGCTTACCTGACGCCACACATTCAGTCATGCAGACCCACAGACGTCTGAAAATAACACATAAACATGTTTGAGGTCGTGCTGTTTCAGTCATGGATCATTTCAGCTCTAATGTTTGTTTTTGGTTATCATACATGTATAATGAATAATGTTTCCTGTGGTCAGTGTTTGAGAGTGGAGGTGCTGAGTAGGAATCTATTTGTGGCGTCAAAACTATTGTGATGCTGGATGACTTCAACCCTTTCATGCATCAGATAAATAGCATAAGAAAACGGAGCTGGATGTTTTTTTACTAGTGCAAACCTCACCTGGAGATAAAAATGCACTTCAAAGATGAATGTGTTTTATTTTATTATATTGTGAAAATATATAAATGATGTTGTAAAAAAAAAAAAAAAAATGAACATTTGGGTCAATTCAGGGGAATGACATAAGGTAATTTATCATCTAACAATGTAGAAAAATGAGAATACATGATAATTCTTATGGTATTTTTATAGTGAATTGTAACTACCATTAGCAAGTTGTATTTTTATATGCAGTTTATTTCCTTAAACTTGACATCTGAGTCTTAGTCTGACAATCACTGAACTATTATGTGCAATAGAGTGGATGTGAACTGGTATTTTTGTGTGTTTTTAACTTTCTCTTACACTTATTACTTTCCATTGTACTTAATTTTGCTGCCATGTTATTTATTGTATCATATTTGTTCAGTCATTCAAGCAGGGCAGTTTCTTGCTATAGGCGAACTAGGCAAATGCCCAAACCACCAGGGGGGTTCAAACCTACATGTTCAGCTTCATCTGAGGACAATTAAAATGTCCTGTCTTTATCTGTAGCTATCTTATGTGTTTAATAATGCTTTATATACTTACAAAATAAAAGCAACAACTAATCATTGGATATAAATAAAATAAAGTGTAATGATAATCTGTAGCTGGAGTTTTTGTGTCATTATTAGGTCATATTCATCACTCAGTTAATGATGTAATAGGCCACTGATAGGTATGAAGAGAATGATTGACAGGTACCCACCTACTGTTACTTTAAGATAGAATATTAAACTAAAGAAATACCAAAATGGCAACAAAAATAAGTTATTTCAGTGTTTGTTTGTTTTGTTTTTTAATTCTCAAAATGTGTTTTATTTACTGACATATAGAGGATTGTTGTTGTTTTCCTTGTATTATAGTTTTGTTGTTGTTTTTTAATCAATTTAACTTGCCTGAGTGGCTCAATTTAAGATGTTTAATCTGTTTTGCTCATGAAGTGTAACAGATTGTGGCCTGTTTTTACACTGTAAACCCGAATGTTCAGAATAATTAAATATATTCAATCAATTCAATCGATATTCAATGGATTGCCTTAAATGTTTTGAGTTATTTGGGTTTACAGTACCATTGAAAGAATTTATGACATATTTTGATTAACTACGGACCCCAAAACAAAACCTTGCTTAGAGCCCCCAAGAAGCTACAAACAACCCTGCATTTAAGCTTTATTAAGGACACAAAAACTAGGTGCATAGGATAAAATGTAGGATTATTCTTTTAGTCTTCTTCTTTGTCTTGATTTTTTTTTCTTCTTCAGTAAAAATTTCAACACATTTTGCCACAGACGTTCAACTGGACTCAGTGAATGTCACGCAACATGCTTTTGGCCCAGTTTTTAACACTATAAAACAAAAATAAAGTGCTATGAAATATATTATTAATTCCAAATGTTGTTTTTCTACATTATCACATTATCACCACTTCAGCAGCGTACTTACATGTTCAGTCATAAACCACATGGACTTTTATTTATTACATTGTGGTTAGACAGACCTTTTTTTTTTTTTTTTTTTTTTGAAGCAGCATGTTTCTTGTAGGGAAAAGCATTTCAGGATCAGACCTTTCAATATATAAAGGCTTTTTAGAGCTATAGTCCATTTGTAACCTCAGGTCTTCTGGTCAGAGATTACTTGGGGTTCTTCATTCTCATTTCAGATTATTAAAGGATCGATTCTTCTGAGCGAAGACGAAGAGTATGATGTGACCAGTAGAACCTGAAGCAACTGAAGACCTTTTCATTGACACAGACTTTCAATTGGACTGTGGTTTTCTTTTATATTTCACAGTTTTTTCCTAGCGTTCACTATTTGTTCTATGGGCGACATAAACCAATTTTATATATTTTCTTTAGTTTATTTAAATATCCTTAAAAATTAACTACAAAATAAACCAAAAATACAATTTAAATGCGTAGTATCTCAGGATCAGTCTAAGGATGTTTACATCCCTGTCACGTCCAGATACAGAACAGACATAAGAAAGAGAAAGATGTGAAAAATCCAAATAATAAATGCATAAAAATAAGAAAAAACATATAAACACTGTACTCATTAATTACTGATGGAAATTTATTCCTGGGATGCATTTTTGTGATTTTTATTTATAGAAGATGCAATTAATTTCCTGTAAAAAATAATTACACATCCTTGGGGAAAAACACTCATCTGTTTTGACACCCCCACCCATTTCTTTTCATTTCATTGCAGTATTAACCCCGTACTACTTCCTAAATTATTTTTTTCTCTGTTTTCTAAGAGTCCTTAAATGATTAATCTGTATTTATTTTAATAATATGCTGAAATTTTTTTTCAGTGAAAGTCAGGTTTTTCTGTATTCAATTTATTCATTGTAAATGGACTGCACTTATATAGCACTTTTCCACCTTCATGGTTCTCAAAGTGCTTTACTTAGATTTATTAGCCTCACATTCACCCATTCACAGACACACTCATACACCAGTAGGTTTCTAAGGTTGTGTCAGTCCTACTGGGAGACTAAATCATGGTTCAGTGTCTTTGCCCAAGGACTCTACCAACTGATCCAACCATCCAATTTATTGACATTGTAGACGTAAAAAAAAAAAAAAAAAACTCAGACTGAAAGTTGATTATTATATCAAAACCAGAAAACTGAATGAAGGTGACTTTTTCAGTAAAATCTATTATTAAGAAAAGAGAGACAAATGGAGACAAATAGTGTCTCCTTTAACTAACTATCACTGTCCATTCAGTGTTGTCGATCCAGTGCACCTCCGTGCGTTTGAGATCAGTGATCTACAGGGATCTCAAACATAACTGCTTAGCTAACTGCTTGGCTAACTGTTTGGTTAACTGTTTAGCTAACTGTTTGTCTAACTGTTTGGCTACCTGTTTGGTTAACTGTTTTGCTAACAGTTTGGCTAACTGTTTGGCTAACTGTTTGGTTAACTATTTTGCTAACTGTTTGGCTAACTGTTTGGCTAACTGCTTGGCTAACTGTTTGGTTAACTATTTTTGCTAACTGTTTGGCTAACTGCTTGGCTAACTGTTTGGCTAACTGTTTGGCTAACTGTTTGGTTAACTATTTTGCTAACTGCTTGGCTAACTGTTTGGTTAACTGTTTGGTTATCTATTTTGCTAACTGTTTGGCTAACTGTTTGGTTAACTATTTTGCTAACTGTTTGGCTAACTGCTTGGCTAACTGTTTGGCTAACTGTCCATTGTGGTGGACGTCATGCATGAAAGAGTTAATGCTCATCACGTTTTATAATTACCACTCTGTGTGTGCAGTCATAAAAGAACACAGTCATGCTACTCGCCACCTGAACAACTCCTTTTCTCTCTTTTGGCCACATGAGTCAACATCTCATTGAGCTGCACAGTGGCATATGTCAGGCTCATTCATTGTGTGTCCCCACCAGTGTCCCCAAGGACTTCTTTTAACAAGGCGGGGGAATACCTGATCTCTCCTGCGCTTTAAGTGGTTAACTCTCAGGTTACGGTCTCCGCTGGGGGTGAGGCTCTTTGCATTTCGCTGTGTTTTCCCACAGATCCTCAGAGTAGAGAGGCCTCATATGCGTTGTCCTGCACGAAACACTGGAAACCAGACACTCCTCTTTCCTCAATCCAGGCTGAAGAGATCCGGGCACGCAGGGAGATCAACTTTCAGCTCCCACGTCTGACACTGGGTTTACCTGGAAGGGCCACGCCAGGTTCAGGCTTGTTAGATCTCCCTGTAGATGCTGCAGTGTTAACTTCAGCTTTAGCAGCTCTGGTAGTTTAATCCATGACCTTTACCTTGGCTGCAAGATGAATTTTTCAGTCTGTGGCAATCAGCTCGAAGGCAGTGAAGTTGATTTCTTTCCAGTCTAATGTCCTTTTGTGTTTTGGTTGGAAAGGTGAGGTTTGTGTTGTAACTGCCAGAATCAATTATTTGAGAGGATGGAGGTGCATAACAGCGCAATAATTGCCATGAACCTACTGAAGAAGTAGCATGTACAGGAGCAAGTCAAATAAGGCAAGACATGATGGTATAGTCATTAAATCTGAGCAAGAAGTGAAATGTGAGTCAGTTGAATCTTCAGTATGTGTTTTGGCTTTTCTCAGTAATGTAATCAGATATTTACACCTTTCAGTTGTGGCACACAAATATGAGTTGGCCTCACAATGGGTTTCTTCCAGATATTCACCACCTTCACAGACCAGTAAACACAGGTTGATCCTCCTGTCAGTGCCCTGGACCATCATACTGATGAAGATCTGGAGCTGGTCTGAACGCCTTCACTGGCAGCTACAGTAATCAGGTCAGTGAATCTTTAGGTAACTGGATATCTTTTCAGAAACACAAGAAAAAAGCTAGTTGTTAAGTTATTGTGACCAGGGCATAAGTGTCCTACAATACAACCAAACAATAAAAAACAAAGCACTTACACATTAAAAACGGTCAGAACAATTAGCAATTTATATATATGTACACACTCTTTTTTGGGTTTGCTTTTCAATTTCTGTCATGTAAAAAATGTCTTGTGTTTTAGTTATTAGAAAAAGAAAATTTAAATTAACGTTTTTTTTTAAATCTGGTTTATCCATTTTGATACTGAAAAATAAAAATGCCTTGAAATGCAATTTGAAGTCATCTATTCGACAACAAAAAACAATTAACTTATAGTTTTTCTTTAGCTTCTGAAAATAGAATAGAATAATCTGATATAATCTAAACTAAACCAGTCCAACAGAATCGAATCGAATCGAATCGAATATAATATAATATAATATAATATAATATAATATAATATAATATAATATAATATAATATAATATAATATAATATAATATAATATAATATAATATAATATAATATAATATAATATAATATAATATAATATAATATAGAGACAGATAAGTTCAGAGGAGTTCAGCTCAGCTCCCTGTAGCTCTACAGGTGTTTTTCCCATCAGCCCTCAGTGCTCCTCCCAGGTATTTCACTCCCTCTTAATTTAGCTTTAGTCTCCATGTGCACTGCCCACAAAGTCAACTTTAGCTCAGTTGGAAAGGACTGTACAACACATAAACACGTGAGAGAAGCTTCAGCAGGACTATTTCCCTTATGCATGAAAACATTAATTATCCCAGAGAGTTGAAGAACATTATCTTAACACCGTACATGCAAGGTAAACTTTACTTTAACAAATACCAGCTGAGAATGTGAATACTCAACTGATTTTTTAGTAATTGTACAGCATTTTTAATTCCCATTACTTCAGTGCTGATGGTGCATGTAGTGGATTTACAGCTCTGTATAGTCAACAGAGACTTAATGAGCCCCTTTGGCACCGCACCAACAGTCTGCTCCATGATATAAAAGAGGAATCTTACACTTCAGCACAATGGGAATGTTTTATTTTCAGGTGGAGATGCAGACACACAAGTTATAGGTATATAGAAAGTAAGTGTTGTGTGCGTGTACATTTGCTTTGCATAGTACAATAATAAAATACCAAAGTGTACCATTACAAAGTCCAGAAAGAATAAGAAGCCCTGACTTTGAAAACAAACCTGTTTTCTCTGTTATTGGTCAAAATTTGACTTTTAGAAAACAGACGCAATGCCAAACCTTTGGTATTAGCAGAAATGCAATCCAAAGTTCAGTTGAGGCTAATACAATACTTTTGCAGTTGTATCTTCAAAGTTTATGGTCTATTTTTATTCAAGTTTCCTTCTTTATTTTTGTGTGGGTATACTTCCTTGACGAGCAGTTGAATAAAAACCAAAAACATATCCTTAAAAAAACCACACCGGCCCACATGATTTATGTGGAATGGTCGTTGATTCATGTGGGGAATTTCTTATGTGAGGAACAGAAATGGCTATTAAACCTAATTGACTGCAGAAAATATTCACCTTTGGAACAGAAACATTTATTTTAATACTGATACATTAACATTTTTACTAGACAGACGTGATGTTTACTTATCCTGACCTATAGGTTGATATATTTCCAACTGTCAAGGTTGGTGTTTTTTCTAAAGATCAAACTGTCTGCCTGCAGTTTACACCGAAACAAGCTCGAGATGTTTCCTAAATAAGATGCACAGGTTGTAAAGGCGCCATAAGATTAAAACCTGTAACCATCAAATCAGTTAAATATTAATTATCACCACAATCTGACAAAGATGAAGGTGTGTAATGCTTTGTTTCAACATCAAACCATGTTTTCCTGATTACACAAGCAGTGGCGTTAGTGTTGAAATGACCTCTGTGTTGCACAAAGTCGACTCTGTGTAGCCATCAGTCTCCTAGTCCATTTGTTGACAGTGTAAACACATCAGTACATGTTTGTTGACCTCAGTTCTCCCCAGGGTGCTCTCTGTGTTGTTCGGGACATCGATGTGCACCAGACGACCAGGGTCAGTGACCTCGGCCACAGGCCTGAGGCTGAAGGGATTTCCTAAAATATAAACAATGTGCAATCCCTCAGTTCACACATGATCTGTGTCTAAATATACAAGAGGAAGGATAGATTTGATCAGTATCATGTTTATTGTAGGGCTGTCAAATAAGTAAAACGTTTAATCAGATTAAGGCTGTGGATTAATTTTGATTAATCATGATTAAATATTAATTTTTAATCCACATCAATTGAGTTTCATTTTGCAAGAGCAAAGAGACTCAAGAAAGAAGGGAATATATCTGCACTGAATGTGTTTGTCCTGGACGACACCATAGGCTAGTGCTAGCAGAATCCCAAAATAACGTACGCTTTGCATTAATGTAGTATTTTAAGATGAAAATAACTCAGTCAAAACACTTTATGTTTGTCAGCTGTTCTGTCTGTTGTTTTGTTTTTTTGGGGGGGGTTTTTGTTTTTGTTTTTTGTTTTTTGTTTTGTTTTTTTTGGTATTAAAATTTCCCATAAAATACATTCAAAAAATGACTGAGGATCACAAAAAATGCTGAGAAAAAACTATACAAAATATGCTAAAATCCACTGAAATCCACACAAAAAAAATGCAATGGAATATCCAAAATATATTCTAAACTCTTCTAAAATACAGGGGGAAAAAACACCAAAATAGGTGATGAAATATCCAATTACACATGTTTATTCAACGCTTTCAAAAAAACGTCTTGAAACAAAACTGTAAACAATTGTTCCATTTAATTATCAATATTTTTAATCAAATGAATCATGATGATAGATTAATCTGCATTCATTTTGACAGTCCTTTTCTATTACTATGTCATTAACCCTTTATAACCCAACCAGCATGTTTGTGTCAGCCCCAGAAGAGTTATATTTAGGCTGCATAGAAGGGTCCCATGTGTGTTTGTCCACAGTTTCCATGGTGACCCCACATGTGTTTGCCCATATCAGAACCAGGATCATTGTACCCAGTACAACAAAATTGAGGTAGAGCCGTCAGGTTTAGTGTTAGAATTTAGAGACAGACAACAAATAACAACAAATTCAGTATGTCAGTATATCCTTTCATTTTATATTTACTCTTTTTGTCCATCATAAATCCAGTGAAACCTCTATGTCCAACATTCTAGGTTGTTTGGATGCATGTATACCCACATAAAAAATGTCAACATACATAAAAGACAAGAAACAAGAAACATCTGAGAACAAAGATGTAGAATAACCTCACAACAGAAAACATATATAAGCAAAATCTAGAAAAAACTAACCCAACATTCATGAAAAAAAAACAATCCCATCAAACTACTCCTTTTTTGTGGTTTACATGGATGGCAGAAGAACAACATCCACCATTTTGTTACCAGTTGTTGGAACTCACGTTTTGCAAAACATTCATGTTTATCACATGTGTGTGGGGTACCAGGGCTTGATTTAGACTAAATATAGATGAGTGTCATTTCTGAAAGATACTGTGGGAAAGCACCCTGACACAGATGTATCAACAAGTGCTGATACGTCATCTATTTTTGCTCCAGAAACCTTGAAATAAAGTGTAACCATTATGTGCACAAAAATACAAAGGCGACATGACTGAAAATAAGACGTCATTGAAAGTCTAAGTGAGATACGATTGTTACACTTTTGTTCACTTTTCTTCTTTTGACATTTGTTATACTATTTTATACACTAAATACTTTAAGTTGTACTTATTGCACAAAAATATCGTATGTGGTGTCTGTACTCCATCATATACTACACATAATGATGAAATAAGGAAACAATATTACAGATACTGACACCAGATATTTAGAAAGGCCTATATTTTATCCATCTTGAATTTAATGGATATATCATTAGATTTAACGATAAAGTACATATACTCTACACTTATACTATACTGCACTACACTGTACTATACTGTGGCTATTATGCTACTATACTGTACTATGCTACACTTATTAAATACTACTCTATGCTCCACATGTACAGTGTACTATACTATACTATACTATACTATACTATACTATACTATACTATATTGCACTGTACTCTACTATACTCTACTACACTGTGCAGTACAATATACTATGCTACATGTATGATACACTGTACTACAGTATGCTATTTTACACTATACTACACTATGCTGTACTATATTATGCTACACTGTACTGTACAATTATGATACTATACTATACTACCCTATACTACACTATACTATACTATACTATACTATACTATACTATACTATACTATACTATACTATACTGTACTGTACTGTACTGTACTATACTATACTATACTATACTATACTGTACTGTACTATACTATACTATACTATACTATACTATACTATACTATACTATACTATACTATACTATACTATTCTATACTATACTATACTATACTATACTATACTATACTATTCATTCATGTAATTTTGTCACCTCTGTAATCTTTGTCATGTATGACTGTGAAGGATAAACATCTAAAACTTATCATATGTAACTTGAACATATGTACTGTTGTATCACTCTGGATAGTGGTCCATCTTGTTCAGTGTTAGATTATCATTATTTCTTGCAAATTTGACGATAAATGGCACACATTTGCCTATTGGGTATATTTAAAGCCAGGTTATGTTCTTTGCTGCTTTTTTAAGAATAATAAACAGGGAAAAAAATCTAAATGAGGTCTGACAATATGGATTTTGTAAAGCAATCAAAAGCATATATTGATATAAACAACTGAACAACAACTCATATCAATACATTAAAATAGTCCAGGTATAATGCAGACTCACTGCTTTTCATTGCCAACAGATATGACCCAGTTGGATGTTCAGAGACTCTGTAGTAACCATGGAAACACCATCATTCAACACAGATTCATCAATAAAAGTCATGGAGTTTGACAAATGACAGTGGTTGTAGATATTTTTCATGTTCAGTTAATGATATATTTAGCAAAAGAGGTCACACTTTCTCTATTCTTATATATTAGCCATTGAAATTTGTCTGGATTTTTATGAATACCTACAAGGTCAATGAGTGGAATATAACATTTTTCCTGGAAAATGAAATAAATACTGATATAAACTACAGTTCTAAATCTTTAAGGGTTAAAGGATCCTGTACAGTGTACAGTTAATTCTTTCTTAAATTGTTTTTAAGTTTCTTCTTTGCTGTTGTAGACTGTAAATTTCTCCAATGTGAGACGTATAAATGTTTATCTTATCTTATTTCTCAGTGCTGGTGATTTATGTTCAACAGGAGTCTGAGAATTTACATCTGGGAATCATTGGCAAACAAAAGAACAAGTCCGAAGCAGCTCTGAACATGAATTTTATAGCTTTAAAAATTATAGACTTTTGCAGGACCAAGTTATTGTCACGTTGGAACCCTAGTTTTTTGTGTACAATAGGGAAAACAATTTCCAATGCCTGCATTATGACTTAGCGAATCAAAGCCTCCATTTGCTTCCTCCATTATCGACTTGTGTCATTGTGCTTGAGCTGTTTTGTCAGTATTATTAATGCACTTCATTATGTTTCACTCTGTTTGCTGTCAGTCAAATGCTCTCTGCACAACCAA
>CM035793.1:35498548-35576048 GCA_020466265.1 Siphamia tubifer
AAAAATGTGTTGTTGAGAACTTTATAGGTTTGTTTCCATCGACTATCATTTTCTTGCGGCTTCAGATCCTGCAGTTTGGGACCAGATGATCTGAGCTCTGGGTTCCAGATGACTTAGGCCCTGTTCACATCTGGCAATAACATGTGTTTGGGTGATTTGATCACATGCAGAAGCTCTAATGCCAGATGTGAATACACCCAAGATGCACTGAGATCTGATTGCGTCGACCACATTCAGAGGTGGTCCGGGTCACATGTGGCCACAGTGTGAACATGAATGTGTCCTTGGCTGCAATAGAGGATGATCTGGACTTATCTGACGTCCTCTGTGTGAAGATCCAGGACATTTTTGTTTGCATGCAAAGGGGCAAAGACCACATCTCCAAGGTGAAGGCTAAACCACACTGTTTCATTCTCATTTTTTGGTTTATTTTAACACACTCATCGATTTCATAGATGCATAGATGTTTGTTTAATAAAGAAAAAAAACTGTACTGAAGTAGAAGTACAGCTACGTGTGTGAAAAAATACTCTCATGTAATGTTTCAACTCATTTACTTAAGTAAAAGTGAAAAAGTACAACTTCTCAAGAGTAATAAAGTACAAAAGGAAAACTGCTTTTCTTTTGGCCATGAATGAAAAAATAATCATTTAATTCCACAATGAATAGTATGGACTAGAGTTCTGCACCAGGTCTGGTACCTGACAGGTAACCCACAAAAACATGCAGGGATGGATTAAAAAAATAAATTAAAAAAAAATTTAAATTTTCCACACTGTCACATCCATTTAGTTTGAAAAAGTAACAAGTGTAATCTGAGAAGGTAAAGAGTATAAAGTACAGATATTTATACAAAAATGTAGGGGGTAAAAGTAAAAATTTGTCAGAAGAATAAATACTCAAGTAAAGTACAGATACCTAAAGAATCTACTGAAGTACAGTAACAAAGTACTTGTACTTAGTTACTTCCCACTTCTCTCTAAAGAAAAAATGACATACAAGTTGTTGGTTAGTTGCTTTTTAAAGCTTTACCATTTCAGTATTTAAATTTTTTTTTCATTTCTGAGTTGCATTAAAAACAGCTAGACATGCACACATTTCCTGAAGGAAATATAATCCATGTGCTTGGCTCTTGCCAGATTTGTGGACTCGTGGCCAGGTGTAATGTGAAAGCAAGAAAACAAACCAAAGAAGAACTGGTTCTAAATAAAGTTGAGCAACGAAACTAACTGAACCAAAACCATGAAAAGGAGTAAAACCAATAAAAGGCCCTTTGAAGGATTCTAAAGGAGACTGAACATAGACAACTTATCCACTGAGTGTAAAACATGGGTGTCAGTGGTGAGGATGGGGGGGGGGGGGCAAACTGAAGTGGGAGGGACAATCTCCTTTTAAATACTTCAACTGACCAATTACAGGCAGGTGAGGAGAAACATTAGCCTGTCAAGACCGACTATGATATGAATTCATAGTCTGGAGACGATCCATAGACTTAGTTTAAGCGTATGATGGGATCAACGGCTGTTCTCTACGTAATAGGCCAACATTACGACCAATCAGAGCAATGAACAATGTGACACAGAGCGACGAAAAGTCTAAACTAGCATCTATCTGGTTGTTTTAATATAGGCTTCATAGACTAGGCTAATTAACACTAACACAGTGGAGGAAAAAATCCATTTATGTTCTGCTTATCCGACCATAGACTGTATATAAATTCATATTTATTCAACCCTGTCGTCATTGTGCTAAGTCCCGCCCTATAATCTCACTACACAAATGGAGAGCTGTGATTGGACCAGTCCTGGTTGAGGCTCTATGGAGCGTCACTGGACCAATGATTTAGAAGCGGGTTAGTTTACTAGGCTAAAGAAACCTGGCAGGTGCATCTGATAACCACTAACAACCTGTGGACAAGATCCAACCAAGTAAGAAAAGAGATGTGTATTCACAGGTGTGGAAGAGATGGGATCAAACAGAAAACAGCCATTATCCATTTTTTCCATTATTCATTTAAACACAAAAACAAAAACTGAAAAAACACATCATTATCCTCTTTTTTTTTGTTTGTTTGTTTTTTTTAATTGATTCTTGTATTTTGTTGTTAAAGAGCCTGATTGCTCACTTTCCCCAGTAAGTGGCTTTGGGTAAAATCATCTGCCAAATGCATGAATAAATAAATAAATAAATAAATAAATAAATAAATAAATAAATAAATAAATAAATAAATAAATAAATAAATAAATAAATAAACAAGCATATCTACATATACAAACTCTCAAAATAAGAAATTAACTCTTAAAATAGGATGAATTAGCTACCAATTTCAAAATCTAAGGTTTTTTTTTATTATTATTTTGGTAAGACCCAAATAATTTGCAATGTATGAATAATAATAGTTGGCAGTCAGGGTTAGTCTGTTGTCCATCTACTCCTCTATCATGTGCCATTGTTTAATCTATAAGCTTTAAAGACTCATATTGGCAAAAATAAATTCTATTAATGGCATAATTAAATATGCATGATAACATGATGTATTAAATTCATGTTAAAGACGAACACTTGAATTGAAACAGATAAATGTATTTAAGGTTAATGCTTGCAGACCATATTAGTGGTCACATACAAAAAAATCTGAGTTAAACAATGGCTTTAACCTGTAACATAGTTAGAAAAATGTGTAAAAGTATATATAGTAAATACAACATCGGCCACATTCGAAGAAGTAAAAATAGTTGGTACATAAGTTTCAGGTTGATATTGACAATTTAACATCTGTCTAGGGACTACAGATGAAAAATAGCCTCTTGGCTATTTCTGGTGCATTTACAGCAATGTTATTAATGTGCACTGTCCCTGTTTCAAATAAACTTCAAAAAAAAAAAAAAACAATGTGATGTGATTCGATTTAAACAAAGGTTTCTAAACATAAAGATGAAATATATATATATGTCAAATATTGAACTAAAGGGAAGAGGTGACATTCCTCTTTCTTCACGGTGTAAAAATAGAACGCTGCTGTATACTCTCTTGACAGACATGTTCATACAATCAAATAAACCACATGTAGTAAATATAGACTGAAGCCTCTTTAAATCTAAACATCTAACGGTCCTCCAGAGATTCTATTAGTGAGCCCTTAGGACTCCTCTCACAAACAAACCATCTCACCCTGCCCTTACAGCATAACGCAGCCTCCTCATAGGATAAAATGTGGTTTGACTATGTGGACGAAGTGGGATGCAGACATAGTTCAACAGCAGTGAGGAAGCCGTGCAGCCTCTGGGGAACATCAGGCAGGTTATATCAGGTCAGGACCAGAGCTGGATTCCCTGCAGCGGGTCGATGTAGATCTGGTATCCTGCTCTGTTTTCATACCAGCACAGCGCTCAGGGACCAGCACTGGTGGAAATGGTTTAGCCCCAGGTAGCTGTGGCTGTAGAATCCATATTTCAAGCTAAATGGGGGAAATCTACACTGCTGTTCAGTGTAATAACCTCAGCACCTGCAGTAGAAATGCAGAGACAAAAGCAGAGCTGTTTGTTCCATTGTTCTCCTGTATCTTTTCCAAAGCATCCATCACTGATGCTGAGCTGCCAGCATCAAAACGCTCCAGCTTAAGCCTTAACAATATCAAAAACACACCACAGCCGGCCAACTTTTACTTGAACTGAACAGAACATGTGGCATTTTGTAACTTATGTTTCTGCCATTTTATAGTGATATCCAACAGAAAGACCAATTCTATAACTGTGTGTGTGTGTGTGTGTGTGTGTGTGTGTGTACACTGTAGTATAAATGTATACTCTGTTTTAGTCATGGAAAAATTATTAGATAACCCTTTTTTTATTATAATGTCTTGCTTAATCCATTTTAATTTGAATGTTCATTAATGTCGCCCAACACTGTTTGGGAGAGATGATTGTAATCACCATGTGTGTGTGTGTGTGTGTGTGTGTGTGTGTGGGTGTGTGTGTGTCCGCAGAGACATATCACAATAGAACTGAATGAAAACTTGAGATATCACCATGAAATTACATGGGCATATACATATAGTAATGTGCATAAGATGCAATGATCCATTTGAGTAAAGGTCAAAGGTCAATGTAGCATTTAGCAGAAAGGTCAAAATCATATTATTGGCTCTAATTCAAGAACGGGTTGTCGTAGAAATAGGGGTGAAATTAGGCATTCTCTGAATACTTGTTTTAATGTATGTGAATAAATTAAAAAAAACACATTTTATCTCTGATTACTTTAATGCCTTTTACCCTTTTATGATGTTTAATATCCTTTCATTCTAAGTTACCTATTGTATAAATAGTGCTATAAAAAATAATCTTGCTTTGCCTTGTTTTCTTTCATTTCTTATTCATTTTAATGCCTGGTGAAACTAAAGGTTCCTTTTTTTTGGACAAATATGATAACTAGAAAAGCACTTGAACACCGTAGACTCCGCCAAGGCAGACCCCCCCCCCCTCCTGAATGACACCCCCCTTCACTGATCACCTTCAAACTTGTATCACTTGTTACTTGTGTTAGAATCAACATTTCCTGAAAATGTCAAACCATAATATTGCTAATCTCTGCCAATTACTTGGTGGAGTAACAACAAAAATAGCTCATAATAGTTTAATGTCAGAGCTGATATCTATTTTCCATGGTTTTCTTGATAATAATTAAAATCACTCCAGTTCTTTCATCAATATCTATGTTATTGTACTGACAAAAACAGTGCTTTTATTCATTCCATGTTTTCTTTTCTGTCTCTTTTAGTCACGATACACACAGGCGTCAGTACTTGATTGTATAACCTTTTTTTTTATGACTTTTGATGGTGTAATCATTTTTGAGGTGACTGTATTTGTTGCATGAATAAACTGGATCATACTGTTTTGATGTGTGTCATGTTTATGTTAAGGACTAAAGACCTTGGCTGTAATCTTGCGTATTGACATGTAATAACTTTATTAATACGCTCTGTCCCTTTAAATAAATACATTTCAAAGTATTCATCTCAATTGTTGGCTGCTAATTTCATCACAATTCGGTTCATTTGACTCCTTTTTCTTGCTTCCAACTCATTAACTTTGACAAATAAATGCTCAGTTTCTAACCCTGACCACTTAACATAAACTGAAGATGGTGTTTCATCTGTTTATTGTTACTATTAGATCATTTTTGCTTGTATAACCCTCTGTGTATTATCTTCACGTGTACATCTGTACAGTAAAACGTATTGTAATCTACTTTATCACCTCCACAACAGACGAGAACAAGTTATACTTTTCATAATGTTTGTGTGTAGATAAGACTTGACTCACAAACCTGGTATGTACAAGTTCACTGGAATATGTGGAGCCGCTTAATGTTTAATGTAAGCATTCTGAAGAAGGAACAAAATGGGACCTGGAAATGTAATATTTTAAAGCTGTTACATTATTAACACACATGACACATCCCTTAACTCGTCAGATTAAGAGAACATGTAGCATTACAGTTGATATAATGTACAGCTCCTATTTTTAACAAGCCACTTATTTTGAAATATACCTCAGTAATGTGTATGAAAACTCACTTGGAACTGCAATTCTTTACATTTTCAAAGTTTCATGGCTCCATTGTTTGTTTGTTTTTACTCTTTTGAGTGTATTATTTCAACTGCAGCTACTGTTGACAGTCAGTGACAAACATAATCTAAAAAAAACCCCAAAAATCTATTGATCTTCATTCTGCTACAAATAGAGGATACTATCATTTCCTGTCCAGGGACTACAGATGAAAATTAGCTTTGTGGCTATAATCTGGCTCTACTGTATGTTGCGCACTGTGGCTGTCAAATAAAGATTAAACAAAACTAAAAAAAAGAAAAAAGAGAAAAAAAAAAAGAAAAAAGTGCTAATATGGACTTGTTTTTGATGTACAAAGTTTGCATCATTTTCTATCCCACCCTTCATGAGGTATTGCTTTTAGTTTGTTTTTGTTTGTTAATACTCCAGTAGCAAAAGTACTGGTTGAATTTCTTACCAAATTTGGTTTGGAGATTTCCAGCGACCCACAATAGACATAAAATTTTGAGAACAGACGGTAAAAGTTTTGGGGGTTTTTTTAGGAATTAAAAAAAAAATCCAATTTACTTCTAATGGGTGAAATTTTAAAATGTTTAACCAAGAACAAATGTAGTTACATTTTGTGAAAAGTAGGTCAAATTTCCTATTTTTTATGGTTTCTTTAAATGTATTTTTTTTCTCCTGTATAATATACAATTTAAAATGTTAATAAAACATCAATTTTGCTTCAATTTCCCTTAGACTTGACACATATATCAAGGAAATTAATATGCTGACATCACCACATGCATAGACATGATGGCATCAACTGGGCTGATGCCAAAGTAAGCAACACCATGTGTGAAGGGTGTGGTTTGTTGCGCCTGACATCAGTTGTTTATTTTTTTTCCCTGTTTTTTGTCTGCTAAATACCAGTCTATATACACTGTGTTGTTTTTAAATGACTTTATTTGCAGATTATTTTTTTCTATCATAAAAACCTGTAAATATGTTTATATTCAGTCTGAAAGTAGCTTAGGATAAAAATTGCGAACCAAATGCTTCATGATAAAGATTTCCAAACACTGTATAATATGTAAAAAATAAGGCAACAAAACACCCATTTCCCAGACACTCAATGCTTCAGGTCTTTGGCAACAGTTCCAGTTGTTTCATCCATGACTGAAAATATGAAATGATTTACAGTCAGGCACATTCTTCACCCACATTAAAACTCCAAGCTGCTCCCCTGAGCCAGAGGAATACAAATATGAACATCATTTAAAGTTCCTGTGCCCAGATCAACTCAAGAGCAAAAACAAATGTGCACAGACTTTCAGATGAGTTTTTCATCTGCTGGAGGATGTGTCTCTTTTTAAGCATCTGCTACTCGGAAATTTGAATAAAGCATCAATCTGAGGTGGTAAAAGTTTCTGGAAGTGTCTCTGTCATGTGAGGGCGCAGAGACCCGAATGGTATGAGTTCTGTAAACAATGGTTTTAGAAAGAAAAAGAAGTTGGAAAAATGGGATCACTGTGAAGTGTTTTCATTATTTTTCTTTTTTTTTTTTTTTTTTTACTAAAGCAAAGTTTAAAATACTTTTGGCATAAAAAAATGTGATGAAATCATGCAGCTTAAAGTCATTAATTAAATAAAAGATATTTCCATGTAATGAAAAAACACCATGTACCTTTTGTGAAGCATCTAACATATAGTATAATGTGTAATATAATACAGATAATAATAATATAAAGTTTTTTTTTCTAGAACCATCATACAGGTATTGTATATGTCTATATGTATATTGCATATATATAAAATTTGTAAGAAATCCTCACTTGTATCATTGTTTGTGTCCAAAGTTCTATGTAGACTTTGCAGTACTGTACACATTCATTCCCCAAACATGACATGGATCCACTGCAGATAATATAATGAGTCATACTCTTATATGACCTACATTTGATGTTTCATGCACATATTCATTACACAAAGCAACAATAGGCATGTGCGTATTGAGGGGTGACATCATTATTACCTATTGTCTTCATTTTGCCCATTCACACAGATACACACACCAAAAAACTCTCCAATTTAATGACCTGAAATACCATTTACATGAGGAACAGATCCTGATTTAGATCTTTGGCCTTTGCGGGCACTGTTTTTCTCTTCATGATGTCCCTTGCGCATCTTTTGAAAAATGTTTTTATAAATATTGGAGTCAGCTGCACTCATGAATCTACAGAGTAGTTGATGTTAACTGTTCCCATCACATTTAAAGACATAATAATAGTCTGTGATATGTGCTTTAGTCTGTACAGTCTGAAATCTAACCACATTTCAACCCTTCTTTCTTTCTCATCAGACTGTACCTAATGTGAATGCTAGTCACAAAACTCTTTATTGTATTTTCCCCTCACTGAAAAGAAGAGTTGGAACAAACCCATGGATCCACAAAATTAATTTTCAGAAGAGAGAGTCTGACCGTGAACTGAATCCCAGGTTGGATTCTGATGCGTGTCATTCCCGCTCTGTTCCCTTTTTCTTGTCTTCTGTTCTCTTTCCTCCTTATTACTATTGAAAATGAGCATTAAAAAAAAGACAATAAAATGGAAAAAAGGGGATTGAGCACTTCCAACATGAACTGACCTAAAAAAATTTTTTAAAAAAGACAGAAAACATGAACAGTTCACCTCAACAAAAACTATAAATACTCTAAGTGTATGACTCTGAGAGGCTGTACGCTTTATTCAGATCAACTGTGACTGGATGGAGGCGGGTATGGCATTGATATGAAACCACCCGATGGCCTAAAGCAGAAACTGGATCGAACCATGGACCACAACCTTGGCTGTGTTTGTGTGCGTGTGTGTCATAAAGGGAAACAGCAGCGATTAGGAGACATTGAAGATGATAGCCGTCACACTGGAGGTCGGACTCTTTTGCAGCTGATTGTAATTTTCAATGTAAAACTTAGAAAATTTTCAATGTAAAACAATTGAAAAGACATGTTTAGTATCCATGCAGTTGTTGACACTGGGGTTTCCTCACTGGATTATTGTGTGCTAACAATCACTGCCTTGTTGTAAACATCTGCTTTGCATGCTAGTCTATTGTAGATTAGTTTTTACATAGCAGACACAAAAAAAAAAACAGAATGCTATTTTCACTTTTGCATAAATGGGGAAATTGCATTGAATTCATTTCTTTATATAAACTATAAACTTGTCAATTAAAGACATCACACTTTAGCTCTAAATCCCAGGCTGATATTATTATGATATTCATATTAAAATTCTGCTATTATTCTGATGCGTCCATGCTGCTAGTGCACATTAATAGTGTATTGTGTTTGGATATTTTGAACTACACTTTATTCAACATGCAGTATTTTCTCACGTGTCATATGGTGATATTATTTGGCTTGTAGATGCATTCTTCAGAAAAGTACAGTATACATATTCTGAATATACATCTCAGTTGAGGTTTTTACCACAGCCTCTTTCCTGTTTATGGTCAGTTCTGTTAGTTGTACAAACTTCTAACTACAAAAGTGCACAAGGCTGGGAGAGAGCGATGTATACCCAAAGGAAATGTGTGTATTTGTAGCTGGAAGGAGAAAGACAGATACATTTATGTGTGTATGTTTTATACCAATAGTCATAAACAAGTACAGTGGTACCTCAGCTTATGAAATTAATTTGTCCCATAAGTGTTTTCGTACCATGAATTTTTCATAAATAGTCCCATTTTACCTGTAAAAGGCCTGATTCGTTGCAAGACCCCCATTACTACCCCCTAAACCCTTTAAAAATGATTTACTGATGATGAATCAGTGTTGTGAAAGATGATGACTGTTTCCACGTTCATTATGGAGCCTCTGTACTTTTAAATGGGTTTATGTAAAGATGACAAACTGCATTTTCTGCCAATTATTGACATGTATTAACAGAAGTGGATCAAAAGTTATTAGAGAAAATATGCTTTTGGTTGCTTGTGGGTCTTCTGGAGTTAAAAAAAAATTAAAAATGTTTTGAATAAGAATAAAAAAGAATTGTATAAACCATAAATTATAACAGGTTATTAAATATAAAATAATTGTGGTAAGGAGATAATTTTGCCCAAAGAGTTGAGACAGTTGGGTAACAAAATAAAAGGTCTATTTTATTAAACAAATACTAAAATATTTTCCACTTATAACCACATGACTGCATGGAACTGTCTATCTAAATTCACATTTTTTTTTAACTTAAAGGAATGATATTTAGCTTAAGTTAAATTTTCTCACATGGTCGACATAAACTGTAAAGGTTATACTGTTATACTTGGGTCGGAATTCTTCATTAATGTAACACCACAGGTCCAACTTCACATCTAAACCTGAGAAATGCCACCAGAAAAGTAGTTGTGAAAGCTGACTCTTTAAATGCAAATGCCCCACTCACACTCCACCCCCTCCATGTTGTTGACTGTACTAACTGTCCCGTTCAACAAACAACTGAATTTTTTAGGTAATCGTCTTGGATTACAACCACTTCTGCTGATAAATAATTATGTCATTCTGAGAAATGTTTGTCAGAAGTCTTGTCCTTATATGTGCAAATGTTGTGGTGGAACTAGTTATAAAACATAACAAATTAAGCAAGATGTAAAACAGGTTATAGAAATCCACTCAATTTTTGTGGTGTATACCTATTTATTTTTCAGTTACATTGGGTATACACACTTCTGAACACCTCTGATGAGTATGGAGGACAGACCCTGCCATGATGAAAAAATACAGAAATATAAAAATGGCTTGATCAATGTATTTGTGTACTATTTATTTATGTATTCCTTCATTGTTTTTTTAAAATTTTGTCATTATTTAGATTTGTTTTAATCAATTTTCATCCCTGCATTTATTTCTGTTGTTTCCCATTTCCCCATCTCTTTTCTTATTTATTTCTATGTTTTATTTTAATCTGAATTCCTAATAATTGTATGAAAGTGATGGATTTTTGGGTCAACTAAATAGAGTATTCACTGTTTCTGAAACTGTGTTCTTCTAGACTACTAAAAAAAAAGGAAAAACATTTAGAGTATACCCACTTTTTCAGGGACCAATGAACCAAAGACAAATAAAAGTGAGTTTTATCAAAATATGAGCCCTTTAAATAACCCTCCCTGTGATGGGGGAAGGCATTTTTCTTGTGTTGTTTTTGTTTATTCCATAACTGCTTGCTTCGGGGTGGTGCCACATGTGGTTGTGAAGCCTTCACTCCTACATCTGCTTGATGTAATTGGTTTGTTTCCCTTTCACATGGAAAAAAAAAAAAAAAAAAAAAAAACATTACGCAGTTGATATCAGACATGTCCTTCATTTCACCGTGTCTCATCATGTCTCCTCCACCCACGGCCAACACCAAATCCAAACCTAAGCCAAATGCTCACTTTACTTTTCAGCCGCATATCCCGGGCAGAGTTCTGTGTCCTGACAACGCCAACCAGAAAGCAATCAGAGCAGCATTCTCAAGAGCCACAATTAGATTTGTAGCGTTGCGCTCCAGACTTGGTGTTGAGCAATCCAAGCCCAGACTACACCCTGCTATGAGTTCATTAAGAAACTACCCACACTACACCCATTCATCTCAGTCAGCAGGGTATGCAGGAAACCAGAATCCCATTTCCAGTGCACCGCTAGCCATACCAGAGGCGCACAAAGACCCCAGCACGGATGGCTTGTATTGTATCATTGACTTTCCTTCCTGCACATTCAGATATTTGCTCAAGCCCTCTGGTATTTTAGTGCTTTGTTCGGATTGCGTTTTGGCAGGATTAAGTTAAGAAAACATTTACATGCAGGTATGACTGGGGATGCTGGTTAAATAAAGCAGGAAAGAGAAGAGGTTAATGTTTGTGGAGCTGAGAGAAGAAGGTAAAAAGTAGGTCACTTCACTTGGCAAAAAACTGTCAGTCTTATAAT
Organism: Siphamia tubifer; assembly: GCA_020466265.1. Classification (NCBI taxonomy): domain Eukaryota; kingdom Metazoa; phylum Chordata; class Actinopteri; order Kurtiformes; family Apogonidae; genus Siphamia; species Siphamia tubifer. Next base: position 35,510,066 of record CM035793.1, read on the forward strand.
AAAATGGTGAGTAACAGCACCGGAGGAGGAGACAAAGGTCAGGGATCCCTCTTAAAATGGTGTTTGTTTTGCGTGCGTGTGTAAATTTGCGTGCGCGTGCGTACTTGGATACACTTCGAAGCGCTGTGTTTCGAGTGCCAGAGGCAGCGTCCACTGACATGCAGGGGGTGGGAGCCTCATTTGTGTCCTGCACTTCCCAGAATTCCCACCCGCATCGCCCCTGCCCGCAGAGCACAAAAGGATGGATGGATCCTCTCCATAAATAACCAGCAGAGCAAAGCCAAAACCACTATGTTTTTCTCTCCATGCTTTGTTTCAGAGGCCACAGCTCGTTTCAAAAGTGGCTGTCCAAATGTGCTGGATCCATCACAGAGGCAGATTATTCTTTGGCGTATGTTTTACAAAAAGTGAAGGCGGTGGGTGGGGGGGGGGGGGGGCACAGACTTTGGAAAAAAGAAATATTAAGTGAAGTTGAGGATGATTAGATTAGATGGACTTGTCTGCACATTATGAGATTATAAAGAATGCCAGAAAATAGTGTTATTTCAAACAATCAATCTACAAATGATTAAATGGACCACAGGAAATAAATCACTGCTTTGGGGATTGATTTAAGTTTGATAGTTCTTTAAATGTTAACATCAGTTACACACTGTATACCAGAAAGATTACCATTCTCCTTAACTGGAAGCAATTTACTGTCAACGTTGCCTCACATGATATACTTATCTTTGAACGGAAGAGAAGAAAGAACAAGATTTTACACTTTGTTAATATTAGGGAATAGAAGAGAATAATGAAATGAAAAGGATGGAAGATAATTCCTCTTACATTGAATGTATAATTTAGATTGGCTCATTTATTTTTGCTTCTTTGGCTACTTGTAAGGAAGCTTTAATGATGTGCTACTTTTTTTTTATACAAAAAGTTATTATAATGTAAATGTGGGCTTAATGTTGGGGTCTTTTTTTCCATTCTGAGCTCTAACTGGAGTTCAGTTTGAACTTCATGTGTGGTTAAGATTTCCTTTATTATTCCAACAGGGAAATATGACTTAGGAAACCGTGTCACGTTGCAGCTGCAATGGCAGACAAAAATAATACAATTATAATACAATGCTGTAATCTGATCCAGATAACTGCCAGAAAACACAGATGACGACATAAAGTCACATGAATGTACACAATCACATGTAGTTTCTTCAATAGTGACTGTATGCATACAATATACAATTACACGAATACCCAAAAGTACCATACAAAGAACATAACAATCTATGACGACAGGGAATATCAAAACACTAAACACCTAAGTAGAAACTTATCAACAGATTGAGCTGTTTATAAAGTAGAGTTATGGAACTGGAGAAAAAGTAAAGGCTAAAGCCAATTATTTTCATTTTCTGGCTCTGAAATGTATTTTGCATTGGAGTCTGTGTTACATGCTAGTTAGGTGAATTTCTTATGTTGGCCAACAAGGGCCAAACACATTGCAATGGTCCAATGTGTCTCAGTGAGAAAAAAACAGCTGTAAGTGTAGAAACTGAAAATTCACAACATAAAACACAAGTATAATTGAGGTGCAAAACCAGGAATGTGGTGCAAATGAAAAAATGCACCATAACAAACAAAAACACATGCATAATCATCAAATGCTCTGCAAACCGAGAAATGATGCAAAGCAAGAAAACATCTGCAAATGAAAAACCAGTCACTCAGTATAAAGGAAGTGCTCCAAACCTGTAGGAGCGCTGTCAGTAAAGAAGCTCAATTCAAAGACAAAGGATAGAGAGAGTCACGAAGAACATCTGAAACTACAGTGTGAACAAATGTAAGTTATAACATACTGCGCAGTGTTTCCCGCAGCGCTTTCTAACTAAGACGGGCGCCTTAGCAAACTTGTCCCACCTCACCCCACCGCCTTGCCCACATTCCTGGAAAAATTAAAACAAGAAGAGAAAAAAAACAAAGTCATGCACTGTCGATCTCAGACACCAACACATCATTACTGACACTCCATTGTGACCAGGGCTGGTACCTGTTTGAATTATAATGATTCCGGTTCCTATAACAGTTCCAAATATACTTTTGTTTCATATATATATATATATATATATATATATATACTTTTTTTATTATGGTGCGAAAAACTGGTACTGCTACACTTGTAGTGCTATGGTTGAAGCTAGCCTAATCAACATGACAAAGTGCAAAGTGAAATTAGCATTAGCATAACAATTCGAAAATGTTAGCCTAACTGTAACTGTTAGCGTGACACTAGCGGTATAGGGAGCCTAAGTCTCCGCCCCTTCCGGTCGGTCCACTGGGCCTAAATTTGGGAAAATTTAACATGAGAGTGGATGAGGAGAAAATAATTATTTTCTGGTCCACTTTACTTTATGCCCTGAATCACACATTTGCTGTACTTCAAATTAAAATCATAACCAATGATGTGCGTTTGGAGTTTCTTTGATATGTGTTTTGTGATTTATTAGCGTGTAAGAATATGTAATTATTTGGACTCTGTTTGGACTACATATCAGATGTCGCATAGTGACGTCACAGCAGAATCTTTCCCTGCAAACTTTTCAAAACCACATACCGCCTTATACGTTTGATGCTCTTGCCTTCGTCCTGAAAGAAGGAGGTGAAGCTCGCCAAAGTCACAGACATTTTCAAAGAGTTTGATGGTGAAGCTTGGTGGTGACGTAATATTTGTGAGACGAACGTTGTAGTCCATTACTTATTCTCACATAAAACCTAACGTAACTTTGGATGCCTGTCCAAAGTGAGTGCTTTCTCAATGTGAAAATGTATCTTTAAAATTCACAGACATCATATGTGAAAACCGTAGCACATTTCAAACGGGACCAGAAAATGACTTTTATCCCTCCATTGACTCGCGTTCATTTTTTTATGGCACTTTGGCCCCATTGCCCGGAAATCGACCGGAAATAGAATCTCGTCACTTAGGCTCCCTATTAGTGATGTTTTTAAACTTAATAAATAAACTTAAAACAATAATTTTTTCATTTGCACCACATTCCTCTTTTTACACCTCATTTAAACTTGTGTTGCAGTTTATAAATCTGTACTTGCAAATCTATATTTGCAATATGCAATATACAATATATTTAGCCTTTGTTGGCCACCGTAATTTCTAACAGTAGTGCAACTCTTTGTTTCACTGTAGAGGAACAGAAGAGACACACTGGGTTATTACATTATTTGGATTTTTAGTAAAATTCCAAGGCTGTGATATCTGTATTAATCTATAAGTATTCTGTATTAAAGCAAGCAAACAAGATAACTGATCCAAGTCATGTGCTAAACAGTATTATCAGCCACTACCATCTGGAGGAAAGATTATCTTTTGCATAGACTTCACAACTCCTTTGTTTCTGGGTTAATTAAATAGCAGTAGATAATTTCAGGATAGTATTATGTAGATGTATATAGATATTTACACATTAAAAGCTGTTGCACTCAGTGGAATCAAATTTCTGAACCAAATATTGTTTTGTTTTGTATGTTGTCAATTTAAAAACGTATTTCATGAGTCATGATTAATGATACAAAAGGATCATCTCAGCTTTGTTGACTGCTTCTCTTTTTGCTCATAATCCATGTCACTACCATAAGCAAATCTTACCTTAGGATATTTCACCTCATTCCTCAATAAAAGAAAAGAAATTGCACCAAAAGAGGTGAAAATCATTTCAAGTCTGGTCGTGTTGAAACTGCAGAGACACTTTCTTCCTGTCAATCATGTGCATAGTCTTTCTATTCATGTATCTGTACATTTTTATAGTTCAGCACTTTTGTAACTGCAATGTTGCTTGAGGTGTAAAATGATGGAACAACTGAAATTGAATGGGATTTTTTTATTTTATTTCTTATTTCATGCTATTAACTGTGATACAATTATATTTCTTTTCCAGATTAGGTTTAGTTTTCTAGAATTAGAGCAACTAAATGCATAGTTTTTTAAGGGGTTTATATTATTCACATTCTTTATATATGCTGAATGTCTTGTAATTGGTTTGTGTAGATAATGAATCTGTGGAGGCTTAAAGCAAATATACTTATATTTTTAGATAATAAACTTTTGAAATTGGGTTGTAAGATCATGACATGTGGAGCTTGTGTTTTCAAATGTCTTATACTCCATCTATGCATTGAAAATAAATTGATATGAATATATATTTTTCACTTACCATGTTATATATTGCGCCTATGGTCCAACATCACATTATTGCACATTACGTGTATGTTTTCATCTTATTTTTTACATTTTAATCACTGTGACTCCCTTCAGCTCTTCTTAAATGTGTTTGCTTTATTATGATAATCATTATATGAGTTCATGACATTTCTTTATAATTAACCAATTAGTGGGTAAAATGACTGACAGAGCTCCACTGTAAATGACTTACAACACACATAAATAACAACTACCCACTTACCGTCTCGAGCTGGGCTTAACGTGTCAGTTTTCACTCCCACATCGCTGCTGCTTTGGAACACCCCGGGATTAGTGGCCTGATTAAAGCTGCATGTGCTCACACATTCTGGCTGCAGATGACACACCACATACTGTAAACACACATGTACACACAGACACACACACAGCTCTCCAATCAGCCAAAGAGCAGAGGGGGGTCAATACACTCAGTCTGTCACCTTGCCAACTGGAAGTCTTATCCAGCTCCCAGAGCAGACGGAGTATCTCACAGCAGAAATGTGAATGTCAACACTTTATCAGGCTTCATCACACTCCAATCGCAGCCCCTGACTCAATATCCCAGACTCTTATCACAGGGATAACGCCCATGTCGGGATGGGGGGATGGTTCATGTGAGCTGAAGATTAGTTTGAAGGTACTGTAAGCTGAAAGGAGTGAGATCTTGGCTCCCTTGTATATATACAGTGTTATTGTTCATTGGAGTGAATGATTGGGAGCATGACCTGAGCCTATACCGTGTCAATATCACATGTTTGACCTCAGTGTCTTTGCGTTTAACGTGTACAGCAGGGATTTTGCACCTTTCTTGTTTCCGTTAATAAAGCTCTGCTGCATGTAGGGATCTGTATGTCGTCTGAATTTTAAAAACTGTTCCTGACACTGAAGCATTATCCTGCAGTAGCTGGTGACAGCATGATGAAGAGTTGGCGCTGCAGCAGAATACAAGACCAATCCAGAGGCAAATTACTCACAGGGGAAGGTGTGCCTGGGCGATGTACAATGAATGAACAAGTGAGTGGGATAAAAAACAGAGTGAACATTGAACTCTGGATTTTAAAAGATGGCCTTGGCATCCAGTTAAGAGTAATTCACATGGAGCGCTTATAGTGCACGGCACAATCTAACTCTAATTCAGACTTTTATGGCCTTGTTTTCCAGCGGCCGTGGATCACTTATATCATTGCCAAGTTGAAGGCCAAATAAAGCAAAGCCTTTAGCCGCATACAAGGACCTATTCAGGTCATTGAAATACAACTGTGACAATCAGACGTAAATGAAACCCTTCATGTTTGCGAGTCTGGTCAGACTGGAGCCAGGAGTGGTTGCTAAAGGATACAGAGCTCGAGTGCTGTGACCATTCCCTCTGATATGTGGTTAATTCAGCTAATGATGCAGAATGGGGATCAATCTACTGTAATGTTTGAGCGGTGTGACCGAAAACATTAAACGCGGCACATTATGTTTGAGGACGACTCAGAGATATGGAAATGTGATGACTGCAGCAGTGTGATGTCAGTGTGAGATGAGATCATTTAAGCATGGCATTGCATAGATGAAAATCTAAAATGACTTTCCTCATTTGCATGATCTTGTTTAGTGAAGTAACATATGTGCAGTCACTGGCTGTAGACTGTGGCAGATTAATATCCTGTTTGCAGAAACACTTACTCTTCTCTAACAAGAGTCGGAGTTAAATCCAGGAGCATGAGCATAAATTAAATGAATGCATCAAATTAGGAGCAGCACAATTATGGTTTTGCTAACCCACTTGTTGTCCTTTTCAAAATAAACATATCATCATACAGTTCCCATAATCAGGTGATCATATCAACAATCATTTTAGAAAAACCATGATTGTATATATAAAAACCAGCATTTCTATTGAATCAGTATGGTGAAATTGAAAAATAAAATACCCACATTTTAACATTAAGATACCCATATATGTTGCATGGCCCAAATTTTTTTTAATCCTTTAACTGATGCAGTGAGTAGCTTTTCATTGCCTAAATAATAATCAGTTTGTTAGAGCATAAAGATTAGACTGTGGTTCAGTGGAAAAAAGGTCATGTGGTCTGATGAGTCCAGATTAATCCTGTTCCCAAGATATGCGTGCATAAGGATGAGAAAAGAAGTGGATAAAGTGATTACCCATCATGCCTAGGGTGGGGTCTGTGTTAGTCAGGTCTCAGTGTAGTAAGGTTATGTCCAAAAATAATGGGAAAAAAATGTTGTGACATTGAATAAACAAATCTATGTTGTTGTTAATGCATAATATAATTCAAGCTAAAAGTATCTTATCATACATTAATTTTACATTTTGTGGTGCTTTTTGCCAACGGTTTATAAAGAAATATCTGAGGCACACGTTGCTTTATAACTTTTGACAGGTTATATATTTAAGTTCAGGCTAGATATTTGGATATCTGTTATTATAAACATTGTTCAATTTTAGATCAACGTGCTAGAAACTATGGATGGACTTTATGAACAATACTATATTACTGTTGTTTGTATTATTATTCTAAGCATTTTTTCCTCTCTTTACCAACATCTGTTATAACAAAAAGGGGGGTTAGAAATCAACAAGTGAAGACACTAGAGATATACACAGGTAGACAATTATACAAATAAAGTGGTTTGTTGTTGTTTTTTTTAAGAAAATTAATATGTAAAATCAATTTTGTAAAATGTTATACATGGGTTTGGTTGTAAAACATGTAAATTATCCATTAATAAATCAAATAAAAAGTTGAATTAAAGAAACAAAAATGGACCAGCCACGCCTGGTTATGCAATGTAATCTTGTTGCACTTGTAGTTTTTTTAGAACCCTCATTTTGACCAAAGTAGACCAGTGCATGTGACTGTTTGATCATTAAGGTGAAAAATAGCAGGTGTTGTATTTAAAAGAACAGGGTTTTTTTGTTCTTGTCTTCTCTTTCCTAGTCCCTCATAACCGTTAATTTCAAACTTTGCTCCCTCGTCTTCAAATATATTCCATCCTATGCACATCAGCTGGTTAGAAAATATCAGGATGTATAATTTGTGCGGCTTGGTGGTCATTTATTGAGCACTTTACCTGGAAATCATTCGTCACATTTGAGTGCATTTAGTTCAGTTAATCTCAGTGAATCACTCCTCTTCCAAAGTACAAGTCAAGAAAATAAATACCTGAGGCATCTCTGCAGTTTCAAAGCAGTGTTTAGTCTGAAATACCCAGAATTTATGAGAGGAGGGAAAGTAAACAGTTCTGACTTTGGGGGAGGATCAGACTGGTCCCAGTTGCATAACCACATGTTGTCTTTACTTTCCTGTCTCTGTACAGGGATGTGCCGGCTGCTGTTATATGTACAAACCTATTTTAACTCTCAAACATGCACAAAAATTTAATTCCATGCTATTATGAGTTGGAGACACATATATACTTATTTTAGATTTAAATATTTGATAATGAGAAGATTTCTTTACAGTCAAGGTTTTCATTCATTCATTCATTTCGTTTACATATTTATTTGTTTTGAGCAGGAAAAACCAAAAACCAAGAACCTTTTGTGTACAGAAACTAATCGCAAATAAGTACACTCAAGATGCTATAGCAATTGTCATGTACACTAACAATAACAAAATAACTTAACTTTACACACAGTTACAAACAAGGGCACAACTAGCTGCCAAATATTTATGATATTCAAAGAATCCATGTGGTTTGGCCGTCAGTAAAATTCCCAACTTAAACCATGAGTGAAAATATAGTCAGGCTTCATTTCAACTAAAGTAATGTTATTTGGAGTTAAAACAGTCATGTTATGTTATTATGTTTTATTATTTCACCTCATTTTTAAGTTAACTTCAATTATACCAAGTGTCAGTTTATATTAACTTTACATGTGTTTTAAGCAGTGTGACTCAGTTTATTATTGTTATTTTTTATTGTTATTTTTTTTTTATTATATTTTTTTAGTTTTATTATATATTTTTTTGTTTTATTATTTTATTTTTTTACTGAAAAGTTTCTATTCAATTAGATTTGATGTCTCAGCTTATTATTAGACTTTTTGGCTGTGTGGGGGTATTTGGTATATTTGAGACTCCTGTATTAAATAATAATATATTGTTGTGTTTTTCCTTGATTTATAGTGAAGACACAAACCAAAACTTGTTTTTGAGCTCAGGGTGACTTTAAATGCATGTAAATCTAAATGGCACCAAAACTCCACGACCCCAACTGTGTGTCAGACTCATATTTTCTCAGTTCACTTCCTTTACTTTGTGTGATCTGTGCATTCCTCTGCTTTGCTGCCGGGCCACGAGGCTGCACAAGGTCACAGGGCACAAAGAAGGAGACACTGAGGACGAGCGGGGGGCCTCGCCTGTCTAAGCACCGGCTGTGGAGTTAACAACAAGGGTGGTGGTGGTGCTTTTTGGGGGCCAGGGGGGGCCCATAAATCTGCCTGGGCTGGTTTGCAAGAGTTTGAGAGACAGTCTTTCACAGGGAGTGATGAGGGGCCACCTTTATCCCCCATGCAGCCTGCACAGAGGGGCCGTTGTCAGGCGTCTCTTAATACCTCTACCAGCACCGCCTGCTTCTGTCCATCCACTGTCCATGTCAAGGACTAGCAGAAACTAATTCAAATTAACCAGGGATGTCAAAATTAATGCAGATTAATCCACCTACATGATTGAGGTGAATAAAAAATGTTATGTAATTAACCAATCTGCAGCACAGAATGACTCTGAACACCACAGGCAACACATGTTAGACAGTTTGTCCACAGAGTTAGTGTTGTGCACATGTGCAAATGGGCAGTTCATCCAACAATATTTGGATGATACTATTGGATACTACTGCTACTACTACTACTACTACTACTATTAATAATAATGATAATGATAAATGACATAGATGGAAGACACTAAACAGCATGTTGAGCCTCTGGATGGATATATGAGGACAAAAAAACCCAAGATGGAAAGGTCAACCAACATAAAGTATCACGTTCTACAGGAAAGACTTTCTATTCACCAATGCATTCATTCATCTTCTGAACCCTCTTTATCCTCACTAGGGTCACAGGGGTCACTGGGGGCCTATTCCAGCTACAAAGGACAAAGGCAGGGTACACCCTGTATGAGTCGCCAGTTCATCTCAGGGCTGAACATATATAGACAAACAATCACTCTCACATTCACACCTATGGACAATTTAGATTAACCAATTAACCTATCAGTGCATGTGTTTGGATGGTGGGAGGAAACTGGAGTACCTAGAGAAAACCCACACAGACATGAGGAGAACATGCAAACTCCACATAGAAAGGTCTGGTGTGGGAATAGAACCAGGGACCTTCTTGCTGTGAGGCACAAGTGCTAACCACTGCACCAACCACTGCACCTTTACCAATGCACTTCCAGCTTAATGTGACACATACATTATGCATTCTGCTAGCACTTCAGCTAACGCATCACCTAGCTTAAGCACATTATGCATATTCCCTTCTTTCTTGAATCTGTTTGGTCATTGTAAAATAAATACAATTAATATTGATTAAAATTGAATGATATTTCATTATAATTAATCAAAATGAATCGACAGTAACCCTGTGATTGAGCTGATTGAACATTTAAATTGTTATAACACAAAAAATACAGTAAGTGTATGTTGTTACAGTTTTAGGCTAAAAGCGAGTCACCAGAATATAGTAACTGTATTCTTTAGATCAGTAGCTTTCTTTTACTTCCTATTTCATACATGAACAAGTGGTGTCAGGGACAACAAACCCCGCCCCCTCACACACATTTTACCTGATTTGCCCTATCTTTTATCATTGTGAAAACATATTTTTTGGGTGACTGTGACCTTTGACCTATATTCACCAAAATTTAATGGGATCTATTCTGAACCTTCTTTACTGAAAGTTTCATGGAAATGGGTCTAATAGTTTTTTGCAGACAAAGAAACTGACCCAAAAACAATAATAACTCTTTCCCCTTTCAGTGTGTGTGTGTGTGTGTGTGTGTGTGTGTGTGTGTGTGTGTGTATACTGAGAAACAGAGATATGTCCCATTGGATTCAGCCTCAGATAGTTTTATTCATGCACAGAAACTTTAAATATACTATAAATGAGCAATTTACAAAATATATACATGAAAGTGTAGTGCCCTAAAGAAGCAAGAGTGCTTACAGATAGATAACCCTGTAACCAACTACATCCTCACCCACATTCCCCCTCAGCCCCCAGCCCAAAATTACATATATTTATCACCAAAATGTTCAGTTCATATTTTGAATGAGATGCACTGCTACATATCAGTGTCAGTTTAATGGTAAATATTTTACATAAACAGTGCATTTATGACTAAACTGTCTGATCAGAAGCCACATTAATGACTTGATGATGTAATAAAATGACAAACGCAGTAATTATCAGTGAATCCATGTAGAAATGAAAGTATTCTAATCCTACACACTATCATTAACTTCATTACTTTGGGCTAATTATTACATATATTGTCATTTTAATTGAAGCTTGAAACATTATATTTGTTCACGTTACACAGAACAATGATATTGTATATTCAACTAAACTGTATGTGATTGGTATTTATTTAACTTTTAGCTTCTTTTTGGCCTCTTTGATGCTGTGTGAAAACAGAAAGTACAAACCCTTAGATGGTAAATTACAGGAACAAAATGTGGACAGAAAGTAACAAAATCCTCTCATGTGGAGTTGCAAAGTTTGTTCAGTGATTTTCAATCTGAGTTAATGGAGAAAATAAAAGTCATAGAAAAACTGGTCTTCATTCATTTTGCAGACAAATAACACTCTTTATATGTTTTATAGACTTGCATTCTATTACACTACATTCAACCAGTCCTTTCATGCAGTAATCTGATATACTAAAACTGTTTAAGTAGAGTTTTTATGTATCTATACGTACCTTGAATGTTTGCTTTTGTGTAGAATGAATACCAGTTCTTTGATGTTCTAAAATATATGTTACTTTAGCTCGCATTTTATGCTTTTGAGACGCAATCTATCATTTTTATTTTGCAATAATAAGAAGACATTCCCTTTGTATATGCAATGGTAAACAGAGACGGAATGATGTAAAAGACTAAACAAAACCAAAAGAACAAAAAACAGAGAATAGACTACAGAGAAAGGGCCTCAGAATGGTTATGTTTGTAATAAGAGAGAGCAAAAATTATTTTATAAGGAAGTGGTAACTTCCAACAGCCTGTCTGTAGTACCTCCTAACTGTGAACGGATGAATTGTAATGTTTCTTTTGTTTTAATCTGTCATTTTTATACATATGATAGATTTCATAGAATGTATTTGCAGTAGTAACACTATTATAAAGTCCTTTGCAGGACTTTAAGAACCTTTTATCTTTTATTTTGGGTCCTTATGGTGCTGAGACTGTATATGGGAAAAACTAAAGAATAGATAAACAGACATATAAATCCATTTTCTTATACCATTTATTTCCATTAAAAGCTCCATTTCTGTTGCTGATATTGAAAACTGTGTGTTATATCAGTGTCAGTGTTCATTATTTTTAAGTCATAATGTAAAACCTTTGTTGATTTTGCACTGAAACAGTGAGTAAAATGAATCGTTTGTGAATGGTAGCCACTTGAAAATGGCGCAATTAATTTAGGATGGACAGTTTTGGCTGTTTTTTCACAATTTTAATAAAATATATCAACACTCTGGGCCACGTTTCTTTTCCAATTTCTTGTACAAGTCAGAAAATCTGGATGAAAATAATCAAAATAAATATGACAATTGTCCTATGTGCCTCCCATTGTATGCAAGCAGCCATGGGGGTCTTTGCATCTGGCTGTGTAAGCTCACAGCACTCTGTGATCTCCACTTATGGAAGACGTATGGCTGCTTTGCCCTCTGTTAAACCTGGGGTCAGATCTGCAGAGGCACTTATGTAATGCAGACATCAGACACCTGGCATAGATGAAAGCCAAGCAGCTCATTTTTCACTCACACTATTACTCGAGATTTCCGTGCTGAAATGTGCCATAATAATAGTGAAAGACCTCTGCGCCTGTAAAGTCTGACCACCTTTCTGTAGGTGTAACACAGTAGGGGTGAGACTACGGACACTGCAGCCATGGTGGTGGTGGTTGTCATGGTGATGGGAGCTCAGCGGCCAGTGTAAATCAATCCAACAATGTTACATATCAACTTTTCTGGTTGTAGATATTGTTTTTATATTTCATTTGTGGTATTTATGCTGAAAAAGTCACTTTTTCTTCAGTTTTCTTAGTTATCTAGAAAATACCTGATTTTTGCACAGAACATTTTTAAATGTAATGAATAAAATTCCAATAATTGTCGATAAAGCACTTATTTAAGATGAAATAGGAAGAAAAATTGCCACAAAAATGTTAGATATTTAAAGATTACTATGGCTCATTGGCCTCATTTTGCACCACATCTGATTTAGAAAAATAATAATACTCCTTTGTGTAAAATTTGATATCTGAGAATTATCTGCCAGATGATATGCAACATTTAAGTGACTTGGATCTGCCAGTAAAGCAACAAATTAACTTGGTTTGATTTCACAAAAGATATCATTGCTTGGCTTAATACAGACAAGTCTGCAGTCATGAGTTAAGTTGCATTTTGTAATATTTAATATCATTATTTTTTACTATTTCTGTGCCATAATAGCACTGACTTAAGACTTTCATGCATGATTCATGTTACTGAAACTTTGGTTAAAACTACAATATTTTGAATAATTAGCTGCTCTGAAGGAAAAAACCAAAATGGCTGATTAATTGGTATATTCTTCTACATTATCAAATGATTGGCTTTGCCATTTATGTGCAGCATACTGTACACCACAGTTATATTTAAGAATAGGTTTCCCTAATTCTTATACGTATGATGTAGACTTTTGGACATTTTGCTAAAAGTACATATTTATCATATAATATAAGTGTGTCATTATAAATAATCTAATTAAATGCTTAAATGGAGTTTGGGGGATATTATATTTTTTGGTCCAACCACTGGTACCACTGCTAGATATCCTTTGTGTGAATATGATAACTTAAAAATATTCAGTTCAGAAATTCCACATTTTCCGGATCAATGATTATCAAGAAATTTTTAATGTTCCATATCAATGAATATCATGGAGGAAAATAATTAATTTGATTTTGGGGCGATTTAACATTTCTAGAGAGTCCACAAGGAGCTGTTGAAAAGGTTAAAATCAGTAAATGCTCTTTTTTTCATATCTCTGGAACGATTTGTCTGATTGATTTCAAATCAATTGTAAATAGAAGGTCATGACCTGCAGATCCCTTCCACCATGACATCATGGCTGTCTGGTTAAGGATGGGGGGGCCTTTGGGGGTGGACCCGTACCCATCACTTTCAATAGCATAAGCCTAGTTAGACACATTATTTTTTTGAAAGTAATAGTTGTACACATTTATAATAATTAATCCATGGAAGAGTTAAATCTAAACTCCAATCTGTTGGGAAAGACTTGGATTTTATTCCTGATCAAGTTCAAATAAAAAAGGAATATAAATAAATACAGCTTAAATTGCAGGACAGTTTCTAAGTACAATGGCAATATTTTTCTGCCATTTATGATATAAATCTTGCACAGTCCATTTGATTTCACCACTGGGATGAAAAAAAAAGAATGGTTCTGGGCTTTTAACTCAGCTGCCACTGGTGATATTTGCAAAGTTGAAGGGCCAAACAAGAGCCTGTCTGAACCTTTCATTTAGACCAATAAGCTGATAATGCACATCAAGCTTGAGCTGATACCAACTGAAATGACACGCCACCAGAGACTGAAGTCTAATGGACTAATTCAATACAGCCAAATGTGTGTGTGTGTGTGTGTGTGTGTGTGTGTGTGTGTGTGTCTAAAACAACCTTTTTGGCTTATTTCAGGCTGTTTTCGTCCAAGCACTGATATAAACAGACGGGAAAATCAGTTGTATTTGTCATAGGAAACAGGTGTGCACATGCATATAATCACATGCCATACACAGAGAAGAATAGACCCCATACCCACTTGTGGCCCAGAGAATGGGCTCCATCTGGGCAGGGTGTATATTACACAAATGAGTGTTTTGAGTACCTTTACAAGAGGCATTCATCTGAGGATATGACTGTTCACCGGGGACAAAGGGGCCGATAGGTTCCCTGTGATTGTGATAAATGAGCTTACGCAAAATAGAGCATTCGGAAACACATGAGAGGAAGCTAATTACAGATGATTTCTGCCCAGTTAAATGTGCTCTGATAGCAGAGGCAGTGATACAAACAGATAGACTCACATCAAGTATGTATCTGTATGAGTGTTTTTTTTTTTTATGTAAAAAGAGGACATAAGGATACACGTCCTGTTTTTCATTCTCATTTGAGATGCATGTTTTCAGCAAACTCTGCACATCAAAGAGGTGTTAACAGGGTAGAAACTTTCAGTCGCTTTGACAGCTGGGGTGTTTATCACATTTATCAGAAACTGAAGTGAGAGTATAAATAGAGGTGGCATTTCTTCAACATCAGCTGCATTTCCCTCAAACCCAACAGTAAATTCCAGTTTATTTGATGGTGTATGAAGTGTCTCGTTGGCTGCAAATAAGATGAAAAATCCACTTATCATCGAATGAAACTAAAATACATACTTCAGTCATAATTCATAGCCATAACTGCATGAAATTGTCATGAAATGTGATCTGAACTGATCAAAGCCACAGGTATGGGGAACCACAGTGATCTTAGTGTTTTTTATTGAATGTACTACTTCTTATAATTAAGTTGATTCTCTCAATATACAATCTGTTTAATAAAATGAACAGTTTGGATTTTCTCCTGGACAATAATATGTTCTTTTTGTCTCCTAGTTAGCATCTGATTTAATTTTTGGTATTTACAAAATTCCAAAAAATAGGATTTTAACACAGACAAAGAGACATTTAACACAAATCATACACACATTTCTTTCATAAATCTGTTTCCTTGCTCCATAAAAACCCTCAACTAATTTCTATAACCCTTTAACATTGATTGGTAGTAGGAGGCTGTTCCACTACATGGCACCAATGTAAAAAAAAATTAAAAATCAACCCAAAACACCCACTGTACAGCTGTGTAAGTCATGTGAACCACTTGAACCACCACAAACACAACCTTCACACTGCTTTTCTTAGTCACTTTCATATTGGACATTCTGGCTTAACCTCTTATTTGTGTTTGGGGAGGAATTTCCAACAATTGAGCAGATTTCATATAGTACATTTGCTTAAATTAAAGTTCTTTTTGTGAGAACTAGCATGTATTTATGACTTTATACACTAAAAGCATTTAAATTGTTTCACGTTACTAAAGTACTTTATTTGTCATTATACATTGTACAATGAAATTTGTCCCATCCTTCATATCATTGGGGCACCTGTAAGGAGCAGTGGGCAGCCATGGGTGGCGCCCGGGGACCCATCTCCAGCTTTTTGAGTTATCTTTCTAACTAACAGACAGACAAACAAACAAACTCTGGCAAAAACATAATCTCCTTGGCGGAGCTCTCAGAGTGCTTTTCTAGTCTTTTTATACATTTAATGGGTTTTTATTCTGTAATCATACAAACACCTATGAAATTATACCTGCTTTCTTGTATCAAAAAGAACTTTTGAGCAGAGTCTGGGAGAGACCTTCAGTATGTTTACCTCCAAATGTTGCAAAGCTTTGCAACAGTCATTTGTTCTCCTAGATTTCAGATTGTGTTGACACATATTCACTTTCCTGTTGTTAAAAGTACTTCCTTTCTCTGTCATAGTGTATGAGTAAAATGCACGGGAGAAGTCATACCTTTTTTCTTTTTTTTTTTACTTGCCTGATATGTTATTTTCAACCTGTTGTACGTGACGGCAAATAAACATATATAAATTTAGCATGTGTGTAAATTGAAACAGGATTTTTAAAGTTAAGGACATGTTTGTGTCTTCGGAGTCCTGGACGGCAGCAGGAAAATAGAAGGTTAGAGAATAGATAAGCATTTGTGTTTTTTATTTAATATATTCATGTATTTATTTATTCATTGAAAAGGAGGAGAGAGGATTTTGAGGTAAAGAACTACAGCAGAACAGGGTGTTGTAATTTTGTCTTGTGTAAATGGAAACTGTGAACAGAGGAAATCCTTCCTTTAGGGCAGACATAAAAGAAATGTTCAGAGCAGAAATGCACAGATACAATTTATACTATTGTGGATTAGTTAAAAGCTGTACAGTAGTCATTTGGACTAACTTTGATGTGAATCATCCTGTTTTTGTTTTGGATCAGTGTTGGTCTTTGGGGTGTATTTTAGGGTAAAAACCTCAGTTTTTTATTGAGTTCTGAGGAAAGATGATGATTTGAGCTTGTGGTTCTTCACCTTACAGCTCAGACTAAATGGACAATCTTGTTTTCTATTCAAGGCCTTCAAACCTTCTGTATGAAGAGCATTTAGTGCAGGTGATGCAGCTATGACTCGCTCCTTTCAAGTCTTACACCACTATAGATATTTTGTGTCTTGTAAAAGGATTTAAAGGTTGGAGTTTGTCAGTGTCAGACACAGGAAAAGATTTGTCAAGATTTGTTAAAGGTGTCATTCTATGGTTATTTCGTTAATATTACTGTGTTCTCCATTGTTATTGAATACATTGTGTGTTGGTTCTATTTTTAATTAAAAAAAAAAAACATCCATATTGTTTTGTTTCCAGCTGTTTTTTCATGGTAGAACAAAGACTTGAGGTCAAACAACAGAGTTTACCAGTAATTTCTCATACATGTCCATGATGCAGTGATGAGGTGTCTGTGATTGGCTTAGAATGCGTTAAGGAAGACTCCACCCTCCCCTCTGGCTCTCTGTATGTGTTTACCTTTACCAGATTAGCATCCAGCTAGGTTTCATGCTGGCTTTATTTCCACAGAGCACATGAACCAGTTTGATCCACCATTTTTTTTCAAGTTTGTGCAGCAACTACTGTGGCAACATCTTCTCTCGTAGATGCTAATGCTAATGCTAATGCTACTTCAGATTCGCTGAAATGAAGGACGGGTTTAACCCCACGTGGGTGACCCTAAAGTCCATCTGATGTCAGATGTGAATGCAGTATGCAGCCAATGGAGGTGACAAACCACTTTCCAAGGCAGCATGTGTTGGTAAGTCGGGGTGACCCATCAGATTTCAAAAGGAGTGTGGAAAAGTGGTTTTCAGCGGAATGACACCTTTAAATAATATGTTACCAATATTGGTCCTGACTAAGTATTACCACAGTGTTCGACTTCTGGCCAACTGGTAAATCAACACACCAGGAGCACAATCTTCTCCATTAAATTGCAGTTTTGTCAGGTTTTAATTTTAAAGAATTATGGTTTGAGTGATGTCTTAGAAGATCTGTGACTCAGGAATTTCTTATTTATTGTTTGATTGGTTGTAATTGTTTATGAATGTACCTTAGCCAACGGAGAGATAAAAGAAGTTGTGGATGGCTAGAGGAAGAGGGATAGAATTGAATATGTTAAAAATTAAAATGGGCTTAGACTTAGACTTTCTTTTTCTGTCATTGCACAAAAACACAATAGTGAAATTCTGGCAACAAAATGTCATTGCTTGGCTCTGGTTAGGAATAAACATAGAAGTTGTACAGCAGTTATAAAATGGACATTTAATCTGTATATATATAGTGGAATATAATGTGTATATATAGTAGGATATAAACAACAGGCTAAAACATTTTAAACAACAGAATGAACAGTGTAAAAAACTGAAAAAAATACTGCACAGAAAACAAATAGAAACAGGGTTAACAAATCAGTTTTTTTTCTCTCACTTTCTTGTATAAACATGGGTTTTGTATGAATACTGATATATATACTTGTATTATAATTTTTTTTCTCCCTCTAATTGTATTTTTCTCCTTCATAAAAGCACCATATTTTTCTTTTTTCTCACTTTGTTACCCTGAAGAGCTCAAAATGATAATAATAAAAAATTTAAAATTAAAATTAAAAGATTTGTCAAACACCACAGAGGGCTTATGCAGGTCTGGAAAGTCTGGAAAAAAAAAAGATATTTCCAAACCTTGAAAAATCTGGAATTTTATAAGAAAGCATAACATATATCCCTTTCTCACTTGACAAAAACCCCATTTAAAAGCGCTAACAATTGGCTTTTGGTTGCAGTGGTAAAGGCGCACCGACCCGTGTTGACCCGTGTCAAACAACTCGACAGCGAAGCGGGTTAAAATGGCCTTTAATCGGCTCGGCTCCTATTGGTGTGTAGTGGGAACGCCAGACCCAGGTCAAGTTTACGTGACGACACAGAGCATTACATGACACGTCATAACAACACACCAGTCATGTCTTCATGCGCTACAACAAAGCCCTGTTTTATTCAAATCAAGCCTGGATTGACAAACATGTGGCAGCAGTGGGAAGACAATGACACTGGCTTCCATGTTGCTCTGCTTTATTTACTTCCTTGAATTCTGTCACGCTTGTGATATCATCATCAATGCGATCCCAGCGTGGTGACGTCACCAGATGCTCAGCAGGGGAAGCAGAGGCCACACAGTCTACCAGCGGGGGTCAGACAGAGTCAGCTTTTTTTTGGTCAATGGAGAAAGGCCAAATGCTGATTGTTAGCGGTTGATGCAGGTTTTTAAAACACGGGTCAACTTGTGAATTTTAGTGGAGATTTACTGGAAAAGCAGGTATACATCTCAAAAGAATAAATAAATCGAAATGAAAGTATATAAAGCCATGATTTTTTGGGGGGGGGTCACAATTTTTAAATAGTCTGTAAAAAATCTGTAGTTTTTACTTCGATAAAGAGCAAACACCCTGGTGCTGACTGATACTACACTGAACCCTCGGTTGCTACATTAGCAGTTAGTTAAACTGAAATAATAATGACATTGGTCCAAACCCTCCCCTCTCATTTGTTCTTCCACTACTGCCTGGATGGTCCACAGATAGTAAACACATTTGTCATTGTGTATCATTACTGTATTACTGACAGCAGTGGAATCACACAACAGTTATTTTCATATCTGTAAAATGCTACACAACATTGTGGGATGGTTCACAGGACATAGACTACATGCCATGGTCAGTGTTTCATAATGCATTGTGGGAAGCTTTGAGTGAGTGGGTGGTCTTACATATCCAGGCCAGATCTCAACACTGTGCCAACACTGTAGGTCTGGTTCCGGAATATGGGTGAAAAGTGATCTGGGCTGCTTTTCTAGTTCTTACGCAGGAAGTTACATATTTACAAAATGGTAATAGGAATTTATATATTTTTTTTATATATAGAACATGGTCATAAGGGAGTGTGTTGTGATATTAGACTAAGTAAATTCCAATAAAAGAAAGTGTATAAATGAACCATGATGCTACCCATTGGTTTCTGAACTACTGTCTTGAAGACTGTAGTTTGTGATTTGGTTGTTGCTATCTTGGAAGAAGTGACAATATTTGGACCAAAAGGGGTGTATCTGTAAAGTAGCACTGTAATGTCCAGCACATGGCCTTAGAATATTTGTTATGAAAAAAGATAGAAAAACAGATACAGATAATAAAACAGGTAATAAAACACTACACTGACTTAGGAGCATAGTGTTGTAGAAGATGGCTGTGTTTCCATGGTAACTACTGAGCCACCCAAATGGGTCATAACTGATGGCCATGAAAAGGCAACACACTGAATTACCGCAATTATTTACATGCATGTATAGATGATGAGGATTAGTGGATCAGATATTAAACATTTTACATGACTGCTTTGTTCACCAGTGGGTGTTAATAATATTGTGAACGTTATCTAAAAACTACAGATATTGTTTGTTCAACTCTGGAAGGCCACTCAAGAGGCCACTACAAAATGATCACTTTCTGTAATTTTACCACTTAAATGTGTTGCACTAATATTAACATTTTTTGTTTTATTTTATAAACTACTGGCAACATTTCTCCCTAATTTCAAATAGAAAATCTTATTATTTAGAGCAATAGCAAAAAAATGCAGGTGCTTTCAGACTCAAATAATGCAAATAAAACCCAGAAAACCAACAAAATACTACTAATGTAACTTGATAAAAGTTCATTTATCAGTATTTGCTGGAATAGCCCCAACTTTATGCAGTTCTTAGCAGAGAAATTCAAAAAGCTCAGTAATGTTGCATGGCTTTTGTCCATCCATCTTCCACTAGAAGTTTTCAAAGTGTGTTCAGGTCTGTAGATTGAGCTAAACATGACAGGGTCTGCATCTGCTGCTCTGTTATCCACACTTTTATTGATGTAGCTGGGGCCAGGAGCATTGTCCTGGTAGAAAAAAACAGTCCTCAGAGTTTGGGAACATTGTCAGAGCAGAAGTCCAGTAGCTTTCAATAGTTATTTTTGGATTCACATTACTTTTATGGTACTAATAGCACTATTTTTGCCCATTGTAAAATGGCTACAACAGTATTTATACGTCTGCTAAAAAATATAGATCGGGTGTTTATTCATTAGAATAAAGTGTGTGTGTGTGTGTGTGTGTGTGTTGGAATTCCACAGATATAGTAATAGAATGGTTGTCATACATGCAGACATGCCGAATTCAGAGAAAATTGCAGTGGTCTCTTATTTTTTTTCCAGAGCTGTACACAACTGACAAGGAAGCATAAAGAGGAATGAAAGTGAAATATGGAAGCGTATTCATACTTAAGTAATGTGCTTGTACTAAATTACATTCCAATACTGCTGATTCACTATTTCCCAGAACATCCAACAGTTCTGTTGTGTCATCATGTGTAAAAAATTCGGATATCCACTCATTAAGATTCCTCAAAGAACTAAAAATAGCAGTAGATTTGTTTTGTTTTTTTCATTCTTTCCCGATGAGACATGTTGTAAATGATGGTAATGATGTCAGTATCTACTCTGGAATTAATCTATTGTTGTTCATAGTGAAAATGACGTCACCTTTGCAGCAGCGAAGGGAAGAGTGGGCGGGACCAGGGACGTTCTGACCAATCAGAGACAGGGGGATGCAAATGATCTGGTGGACCGTCAGTGTGATGAGGGGAACAGTCTAGTGTAGAGGAGTGGAACGAACAGTCCGGACCCACACATTCACACTGGTGCGTGTTTCTCTGTCTGTGAAAACCTGGATGGCTGGGTAACCACACAGAAAACACTTCCACCCGCAGAGACTCTGATGTGCACTCTTTGATGCGATAAAGCGGATATTTCACACTTTCCCGGAGTCAAACTGAAGATCTCAAGATGAAATACAAAGTAAGTGGAAACGCACAGGTTGGATTTGATGGGAAAAAAGCGGTAATTTCTGTGAAACCCAGCATTGTGGGAAATAATGTGTATTTATAAGTTCCTTATTTGATTGTAAACTTCTCTAAATAAATGTCAAAAATAATTGCATCGGTTTATAGAAAAGGAGGAAACTGCAGAAGGAGATGTCACTTTTCTTCAGTGGTTCTTCATTTGTCGGTGTGTTTCAGTGCGTCTTTTTACGCGTCAGGAGTGCCTTTTTTCACTGTTATACATCCATGATCATCACAGGGACCTAAATATGAAATAAATGCAACAGAATTTCGCTCCTCTTTATCCCCACACCGCCGAAAAATCAAGCACTAGGAGTTTTTCCCATATACCTGTGATGCGTAATAGTGCCCCCTCAGGCAAATGACTGGATCAGTGTAAAAACTTCTAATTATATTGTAGGCATGCACTTTTATTATTGCTTTGCTACATGCATTCCGTCTGTTTAGTTTACATTACACAGTTAAGAAATCCACCACTATTTATTTTTGAAAAGTGATCATTTGAGTGAAGAATGTAAATATTCTCTGCAAAAATTCCAAAACGTTTTCCTTATGTTTGCTCATAAATTGAATATCATTGCGTCTTGGCCAAAATATATATTTAAAGATTTTTTTTTTTTATTATTATTTTTACAATTTTCTGACATTTTAAAGATTAAAAAAAACAAATAAACTGTGTATTAATTTATTAAATAATTAACAGATAAATAGACAGTGACAATAATCCTTATTTGCAGCTGTATATACTTTTTAATGGCTTTTTTAAAAGCTTGGTTGGTCCTTTTTAATGTCACAAATATTAAAACAATGAAATGCATAATGTATTTTCCATCAATATATATTAATATGTTGAGTAGTCGAATTAAAAAATAATATAATATGTTGCTGTATTGTTAAGGGAAGTTCCATTTTTGTGTCATTTCTGTTAAGGCTGTTATATAAAGTCTTTGTAGGGAATGGACTATGATCAGGATGTTTGACACTTTATCCAAGAGATGAATCATCTTTTGCTCCACTGCTCTTGGTAACTCCATTTATTGTCCACGTGTAACAAAGCCGCAGCTCTGTTTGCTGTCAGTGCTGGGTGTATTTTGAGACGTTACAGCTTTGTGCACAGGATGCTTTGGATTGACTCCTGTAGAAAGTTCATGTTTTGAGTCTGCGGCCCCCCCACAACTCGCAGCTCAGACTCACTGGACCACGCTTTTGTTTTCTATTTAAAGCCTTTAACACCATACCAGCAGCAGAGATGTTGACACTAGTCATCTTCTGGCCATTTTGTAGCATGAGCAACTGGTTATTATTTCTCAAGTCTTTTTGTTACCATTTTAGGGAAGCAAAAACTGCACTCTCTCATGCAGAACTGTGGTGATTCAGGTTTTTCTTTTCTCTCTCTCTCTCTCTGTCAGGGCAGTGGCTGTAGTTATCCACTAGCTGTTTTCTAAAGGGTGAAGTTACTGTTTGCCAGGGGTTTGGCTCAGACTCTGGACTTGACACACTAAAAGCTGGAATTTCTACTACTGGGCCTGGTTTTACTCTTTAAGGTTTGGTCTGGATTGGTGGGTGTGCACGCTGTGTATAAATGCGTCATGTTCCTCACTGACTCATTGTCCTGTTAAGTACACAGTTTGCAGAGAACAGGAACAGAACTTTCGGTGATGGTTTGGGCTAAGGTCCAGTCAACATAGCAACATGTTTAAAGAAGGGAAACACTCTGTGTCTGGCCCGGTCTCCATGAACACTGTATCCACCCCAAACAAGAGTATTGATCAGACGATAATAATAGAATTGATCCGTTCTAGTGTTTCCAGCGTGTTATCTGTCTGTACAGCGAGAAACCTCTCTGACGTAGATTTGTGCGTCTTTGTTTGCCTCCTTTGCCTTCCCATTACGCCCCGAGAAAAGATAGTGAGAGTTCAACAATCATGTAACCAGAGTTTATGATAAACACAATCCATATATCACCTCTGCTCATTTTCAAAGCAGGATTATGCAATAAACTAGTGTGTCACTGGTCATTAAATTAGATTTAAGTGTTGGTCGTGAGCCATAAGTCATTTCCTCGACCTACACAGAATCTGGTACTGGATTTGTTGGGTTCCTTTTCTCCCTAGGCCTTTTGAGGCCTTGTTCTAAATTGCTTGTTTTCATCTTTGTTAGCAGCCCCAGGCTAATTCATAATGTTAACAATTAGTTAAATTAAGATTTTGACATGATGATGACATTACACGATAATAATAATGAATTGAAGTGCTTTCCAAGGCTCCCAAAGAGCTTTACATTATTGATCCATTATTCATTTACTGTCACATCCACACTCTGGTGATGGTAAATGGTCCCTCCAACCACCATCAAACATTCATACACATTTATACACAAGCGTTAATAACATGGGTGAAGTGTCTTCCCCAAGGACTCATGAGGGGATTTGAGCTGCCAATCCTTCAGTTATTGGACCACTTACTTTATCTCCTGAGCCATGGCCATCTGAAATGTGATGTTTGGATTTCTAAGCTGAGGATATTTTGGAGGACATCCAAATGTGTGATACCAGCTACCTTTAGGTGTTTCTAGTAACATGAAACAACAACAGATGGGCTGAGCATGTTGGTGTCAATGCTTTTAGTGTGTAAAGGCATATATATGTACTGGTTTTCACAAAAATAACTTTAATTTAAGCAAATGTACTGCATGTTTTTGGAATGACATGTGTTCAGTTTGAGGAAATTAACTCACACACCCATAAATAAAACACAATGTACAACATTGACGTGACTAAGAAATGGTAATTGGATAGAACTCATGTAGCACAATCTATATACCTTCATTCAATTCAATTCAATTCAAAATACATGGTGCCCAAAGCGCTTTACAAGGCCTCACATTCACCCATCCAGCCACACAAGCACCAGTAGGTGACTGCAAGGTGCTGCCAAACCAGGAGCAATTAAGGGTTCAATGTTTTGCCCAAGGACACTTCGTGGACAGTTAGAGCTGGGAGTCAATCTACCAACTCTTTGGTCATTGGACAGCTTCCTCACCAACTGAGACACATCCACCCATAGCAAAAGCAATATTCTTAATAGCTAACTTAGAGTCAGCTAATGTCAATATATCAGCCCCAGCACAAAATAAATGAACACATGTGAAGGTGACATAATGCAGCATTTGATAAATAACATAAACCACTGGCACCGAATAACAAAAAGGAGGAAAGTCTTTGGTCAGTATTTTGAAGCAGGAAGAAAAGGAGTAAAGTTTTCTGAGTGCCCTTTAAAAGTCTGATTGCACAACGCTGGCGTAAGAAAGGTGCATGACAGAAATAGAAAACGAAGTTAGCCATAGAGCTCAGCCTCGGTTAAAGGCTACCATTTCTATCAGAGCTACTTGATTGAATTTCCTGTACGTCAGCTGTGTTGTTAAATCTGAATAGTGGTAAGGTGTATCACATCCCTTCTCACATCTCTGCATTCTGTCCTGATCTTAGCCACATTCAATTATTTACTGCTATATTAAGTAGTCCTTTCCTCACAGACTGGTAATGTTTCAGTAGAAGCTTAACAAGGTCGTTCTGGTGTTTGGCGCCCTGTCACATGCCCAAAGGCGAAGCCGCTGCTGGGGTTTCTCTTCGACATCAGAGATGGTTTCCAACAGGTGTTCAGGTGTGAAGGGAAGGCTTGTCTTCCATAGGTCACCTAATGCGTATAATCCCCCTGATAGAGCTGTACACAGACAGATCTCTTTCAGAGTTACTGAGGCTCAGCGAGAGAGAGAGAGATGATACCTGAGGTTGTGTTTTTGGTGTAAATTCAGGGGGGGAAAAAAACCAGGTCACTTCTGTGAATCCTCACCTCGAGACTTCCACAACCTTTTAACTCATACTTTAGTAGCTGACGTAAGCATTGCAGAAATAGCTTCACAGCCACAGTGAAGAGTGATTAGGTGATCCCACATTCTGGCCGATGAATGTGTGCGTATTTTCCTCAATGTTTCTTTTTTTTTTTTTTTTTTTAACGGGTTCAGGTTCCAGGCACTGGTCCAAAAGCAAAAGAGCTGGAGGAGAGTGAAGCAGACATTGTTCTGAGAGGGAAGAGGAGGAGGAGGAGGAGGAGGAGGAGGAGGAGAAGGAGGAGGAGGAGGATTTCTGATGCTGAAAGGCCCAGAAAATGAAAGGGAGAGGAAGTTGTGGGGGGAACGAGAGGGCAAACAGAGTTGGGTGTATTTTTTTTTTTAGGGGGGGGGGGGGGGGGGGGGGGGAGTCGGGAGGTCGAGGAGTGCTCCGTGAGAATGAGAGCATTCCAGGCAATCGTGCATGGGAAGGTTGTTCAGAAGATGCACATGATTGTTTCAAGGTGCCCCGTTACATTGTTAATGAGGGTTTGTCTGGCAGCAGGGGCACACTGACAACTGAAGTCTTTTCTTTTCTGTGCTGTTTTTCAAGTTGTGCACTGTGTAGAACGAACACTTTGAGAAGCAGAAATTTGTATTCTATCAGAAGAAGAGTTTATTTAGAGAGAAAGGAAGGAAAACCACGCTACTCATTTACCATCAGACACAATTAAGGCTTCAGAACAGATTATTATCACTGAAAACTATCATTCTGTTTTGCAGTTTTAAATTATGATGCAAGGAAATGATTGTGAGATTAGAATTTAGGCAATTTGTTGATTTTTCTTGCAGCTGGTTGAGAAATTGCAATTTATTTCTGCTGTGAAAGCTGCATAATTGTTGTATTTTTTGGGATTGTGGAAACTAAAATAGCACATATTTGATGTTTTCTGTTTTTATTTTAATGCACATAATGAAGTTTGGACCAAATGGTTTCATTACAGTATTATTTTTTTTATCCAAAGTAGGAAAAGAGATATATTTAAGAATTAAAATATGATTTAAAAGGTTTTAATGTGTATTTTACTTGGTTTCTGACAAAGTAACCAGCTCATTATACTAACTGACAGGAAACAAATGTGTTATTTGGAGTTTTTCTGTACATGTTCCCAGAGTTTTTTTGTGTGGAGGACTTTGAGTGAGCATGAAGAGCTTCCTCCCCCAGTGAGGATGAATAGCAGCCCCTTCCAACCCCCCTGCTGCGCCCTCGCACCGTGAGCCAGCCATTAACATTTGAAAACAGTCAGCAACGAGACAGACTATATTGTGTCCTCATTTCATCCAGAAGAACAGAGAGAGAGAATTCTCTACATCAGCAGTAAAGCTTTTAATCATTTCCATGTCTGACCTTTGGTGGAAATAATTCTGGTCTCCCCCCTTATATTCCCCAGAGGAATGCCAACAATTTTGCAGGGTCATCTCTCAGAACGTAGCGGACTTCTGCCACTTCGGTGTGTCAGATTCGAACAGCTTTGACAGCTGGAGACACTGGAGAAGAAGTGTTTAATGCCACTGCAGGTTGAATTAGTACACAAAACAGGCACTGAAATGTTAAGACCTTCAAAAATGTGCTAAGACGACTGTCATCCTGTGGTCTGAACATCTTAATAAATCAGTCTATGGATTGCTTTAGGTACCTGAATGTGGTAAGTATGTTCTTTATAAGTGCATTGGCTGGTGTTAGTGGAAGCCAGGAGTTAGAAAATGAACTTGCATCTGTTTAACAATGCAGTATTCCAGCTGTTTTTGAGCTAAAGTCCCAAACATTTAGCATTTAATTGTCAAATATTATGCTAAACTGTGCTATCATTTGGTTTGTTGTGTAAAATACGCAGATTTGAGGCACCATCTTTGGTTTCATAGTATAATAATCAGCTCTTTTACATGCATTTTATGATATTTTTTTATTAAAAATACAAGTGGTGCACACTCTTACTGCAAAATGGCAGACATTTGAGGAAAGGTTATGCTATGAATGCTATTTATTTAGTAATCCTTAAGCTATTTCCTACTGGAGGATGAAAATCTATACTTGCTCTCATTTTTTGCTTCTGAAGCATTTCCCAGTAGGAGCTTTTACTTTGGTTCAATCATTTATATTATTTGTGCAGGTGCAGAGAGGGATCACCACAGTGTTGTGGTATATTGGAAATACAGAGGGTGAAGCAATTGCTGTCTCTTCGGTGAATGTGCTCTCTGTGTAATTACTGAATCTTGGTGGAGAAGAGGCTCCAAATATAAAAAGGCCGACACACAACCTTAGATCAATTGAGGTCATTTCTGGTGTTCAACCCCATTTCTGCTGCAAGACCAAACTCACATGTAAAGCCGATCATCATTATTTATTTCCAGTTTCTGCTTGGGGTGAATTTTTACCAAATTATCCTCCAAAGTGAGGATCCTTCCTCCCACTAAACAAAAGATCCTACTTTATCTCAAATATTCCTTTCATGGCTTGAAGGACGAAGATGGCAGCCTCAAGTTGTTCAGCTTTTTATGTCTGTGAGATCTTTCCTTAGCGTGAAATCAGGCGGACATTGTTGTGAATCTCCATCTCATTAACTATTCCTATATGTAAAACCCCATTCATTGTGGCCCTGCAGAGATACCATGAGACATATTTCACATCTTGGCTAATGCCCTTTGGAGGGATTAGCTCACGTCTCCGGGGGTTACCACGGTACACTCATGTACCCTCATTTGGCATCAGCATCCAGCCTGAATTTAATCCACTGCTCTCTACTGCCAAAACTAAGCACTTCTTGGCTTTAGCAACATGAAAACCATCCATACTTTTGTTTACTTTGTTGCCGATGATTTTCTTGACCCCTGTAGATATACAAACTATTCAAGTCAAAGGTCAGTGACCAAATGAATCCTGTGGAGTTTGATCTACATACATAAATACATGCCAAAACAGTTGCAAAGTGCCTGTGGAGTTTCAGTTCAAGTGCTGCTTCACACATTGAGAAGGTCCTGAATATGAGAGACAGTGTTGCACAATACTACTGCCCTGCAGCCTTTCTAGTTCACAGAATTTGATACACTATGGACAGAATATCTCCAGTGTGGCTTTCTCGTCTAATTATAGGGTGTATTTGGCGTTTAGGACCAGAGCGACGGAGCCCAAGATGTGCGATGATAAGACAAGGATGGGCCATAGCCTCAATCACTTTACAGGAGACAGGAAGTGCTCCAAGCTAAGGAGTGGGATGCAAACTGAGCAGGGTGTTATGTCGAGTTTCCTTGCATTTTATGAGAAATACGACGGCGTTGATGAGTGGACAGAGTAAGGGTGAGCTGAGAAACAACAGACATTTAAAGTAGAAGTTACACAAAGTACTTCCTGTGAATCAGGGTGATTGTATTACAGTTGATTTACATCATACATTTTACAACTTTGTGGCCCAAGGCTTAGTTTCATGCCTTGGGTTTAATTTCTGATAGTTCTTTGGCTCATGCACTGGGAAAATCCACGATAATGTCAACGATTTAGTCATAGATTTTCATTGACTAAACAAACCTTGAAAATGAGGCAACAACATGAGTGGAGTGACACAGATAACAGTGTGGTTAGACACAACATGGCACATCATATCCTGTTGAAGACAGTTGCCATGCTGTTGCTGCTGATCTTTTAGGGTGGGGAGATTTTCTCGCAGTGCTGCAGTCTATGAATCACAAATGAGAGCAAGAAGAAGGTAGTGGGTGTCATATTTACACAAGGGATACAAGAGTCTTTTATGCAGTGCTGGGCAAAGTGAACAGAGCCATGTCAGCCATGTCTCAGAGCAGCTTTTTGTGCTGCATCTTGATATTTGTGTTTGACTGAATATCATCACAGGAACTAGAAAGCACAAAAAAAGTACCCAACAAACAAATGTTAGGGCCACTTTTGAACAAACTATGCCTTGTATTTATAGACTGATAAATGATTGTCCTATGTTCACATCACAATAAATGTCTTGTGCCACACAGTGTATAGTAAAAAATTAAATTTACAACTAGCATGCATAAACACTCAGTATGTGAGGATTTGACTTGTCAAATAGGGCCCTGGATACATCAACCACGCACTTACCCAGATAACTATGGGATTCAGTGATGCAAATTTACTGTGATAATGTCCTAAGCCATATTGTTGTCCATGTCACCCTGTTGAATAGATTCATCCCACTGTTCAAGTTCAGTGATTAACCTGTTAATCTATTACATGTAATGACTCTGGGACAAAATACTGACTTTTTATCTTCACCTTTATGAAGCTGTTAAAATATGAATAACTGAATTTTTTTTCACTACATCTGTACATATATACATCATATTTTGTGCTATCTGAACAAAAATGAAATTGAGAAACCCATCCTTTGGTGAGTTTTAACCATTTTATGTAACATTCAGCATAAAAAAAAACCCATTACATTGTAGTCACATGACAGAACTAGTCAGTCAGATGTCGATTTTTTTTTTACATTTAGTTTTCTTATCCAGCTTATTCTGTAAAGCCCTGTTAGACAGCCTCATTGAAATTAATTTAATTGAATTGATGTATGAATCACAGAGTAACTCACATTGGTGTCATGATATAGTGATTCGATGACACTTGGATCATTTACAGTGCATGATCATGTTTGTTTATTAAAAGAGGAAAGCACCCCTGAATTATGTGTTTAGTCATCCATTGTATAGTAATCAGTTGAACACAATTTTATAAGTCAGAGTAATGTGGAGACAAGGCATTTAATTGTACTATTGATATTTGGTGGAAGTACTTGAACTGCATTCCAGTATCAATATTTGGTCCCACAGGTAGTCAGATGACCATGAGGCTTGAATAATGATATTGATTGATTATAGTTAGTTCCAGTTGACCACAAGCCACTTTAATTATGCTGTAAATGTTGATTTACAACTGGTTGCATAAAATGTGAATTAGTCAGTATGAAACAACCGTGCATGTGTCAGGTCTGTTTCTCTACATGTTAGGGCTTAAATTGAAAACTCTAAACTTGCAACATGGTAATTTTCCACAAAGTTTTTATTTTTTCCCCCCCAGTAAACAGCAGAGGTGAAGTTATACCGAGCCCGCTGTGTAATTATGTTAATGCACGTCCACTGGCAGAGCCCATGAGGAGGCTGTAATCAGTGGGTCAACCTTCCTGAAAACTGTCCAAATGAAGAAATTACCATGTACTCTGAGCTCTGAACTGCTTCCCATGAGCCTTTCCTACCCAGAACCCTTCACACGGCCCATTTATTTGAACTGGCTCTCACCCGCAGCAGCACAGGAACGACTCGTAAAAGTCATCAGGTCCTCATTATCGTCATTACTATAATTATTTTCTATATTTAACCATGCAAAAATGAGGCCAAATGCTGGTTCACTCATTCTACGAACCACCCCGGGACACATGTAAAGGTAGTATGGCCCTAATTTTCTCATGAAGCGCTGCATGATGCTGTGGAAGCTGGAGCGTACCACTTTTTTGGGAGCAGGTTGTTTGTTTGTGTTGCTTCCTTGGAAGCAGACTGGCAGTCTTTAGCTTTGTGCTCTATAGTGTGGTTGTCAATGCAGTAGCTGGGAGGAATTTAAGTATTTGCAAGCTTGTTTAGCCAAAGCCACCGTCATTATTATTAGATTGATGTGAACCCCACAGACGCTGAGCCAAAGCCACCCAGAGAGCTCTTACTGAAAGCTAAGGTGGAGCCTTTTCAGCAGGCAGTGAAGTTACATAAGGGCCTCTTTTTTATTTTTGGAACAGTCCACATAAATGAGTGGATGTTAATACTGTTTGTGTTCAGGCGAGACGCCGGTGGAAAATACCTCGCTGATGTTGAGGACTGTGAGTCATCAACGTCTCCCAGAGCAGAGAGGGGCTTAGGGGCCAGACAGCTGGGTCTGCAGGCTGTATATCGGCCTCCAGGTGTGGATCTGGACCACTTTGCTTTGCACGATTCTGGCTTTCTAATGACAAAAACATGAGGCACAGAGCCACAATGACACAGATGTTTAAGGTTAGAGGTGAGAGTTTAGTGTTAGAGGGAAAAATGTGTTTTATGGGTGTTTATGCCCTTTTTAAACTAAATTAGTGTAAGAGATACAGTTTTGGGAGTAACAACATGTAGTATTTTTTGTGTTTCCAGATACTTTTCCACAGTAAAAATGCATCACAGGGTGATTAAAGGTAGTGTGACTCAGTTTGTGCTACATGTCACTCCTTATTCCTTGTAAATAGAAATTATAAAATTCCTATCCTTTCGCCTTTAATCTATATTGATTTATTGTTTTATTTTGCACCTACATAACATTCGTCAAACTTATAATAAAATAGTACAGTTGCAGAAAGAATGAAAGATATTTTTTTTAAAGCATCCGCCTTATAAATACATTCACATTATAAAAGTTAGGAGACTTCCATAAACCATATAAATTCAGAATTCATTAAAAAAAAGACAATATTTTTAAAAAAAAAACTACTTTTAAATAGGTATCAATGCAATATCATAATTGATTTCCTTAAGTGTTTGTTAAAGGTTATCTCCAATATATATATATATATATATATATATATATATATATATAAATAAAAATAACTGCAGGAGTAGAAAATGTCTTCAAATTAATAGTTTGGTGCCAAACTGTGCTAAAATTCCCCTGAATCTCAGCTCATAACTGTAATCATCCCTGGGTTTTCCCTTTTTGGGGCGAATAAAAGAATGTCTTGTCTTATCGTATCTTAAGTTAGGGTAATAATTGCAGAATGTTACAAGCCTGCAGTTTGTAAAAAAAAAAAAAGAAAAGATATATAAATAGAAATCAAATCTGAGGAAAACTAAATTCAGGAATAAACATTGAATTAAGGATTAATAAACTAGTGCATGCTTTTCCAAACCTTCAGCCTCTTTCTAGGCTTTTTTTTAGACTTTATACTGGGAAAAAACTCAATGTACAGACCAAGTACTACAACCTTGATATTAGAGTTTTTTTTCTCTGTTCTTTTCCACCTCAAACACTTCTGCCAGATTTTATTTTACGATTTGAGGTCAGAACCAAACCAGACGTTACGAAGCAGCAGATCTCCTCTCGCCTTACCGACTTATAACTGATAACTTCCTGGAAGCGGGACTCATCTGTGGATGAAGCGGGGCCATCCCAGCTGCCTCCCTTCCCACTAACAAATGGCTAACATATGTGTTTATAGGAGGATCAATGGCAAGTGATGGAGTCACCGTGTTGTGACTAACTGGTGTTTATGCCAGAGATCTGACGCCCGCTTTAATAGTCAGTTTCACCTGCTCTGATGATATGCTACAGAAGCAAACAAAATCAACACAACAGGAGCTGAGTCTTCCCCCTGCATCACTTCAAAAGGGTCTGCATGTTTCTGTTAGCCATTATGGATAACAACCTGTTCGCTCAATATGATTAGAGGTGATGTTTTGTGTTTCGAACAGTCTCTGCAGCTGATTCCTTCTAAGAATAAAATGACAAAGAAACACTCAACCTTAGGTGTTCAGTTTTCCCTTTGTGCTTTTCAATATGATCGTGATTCTATTTATATTGCCTGGATGTTTATTTACCCACAAGCTCAGCCCTAGTGAAACAAAACCACATTGAGGAAGAAGGTTAAGTGTGTGAAAATGTGTCAAACTGTTCTTTTTTGGGATCTTTGTGGTCCCCTAATCTACCACAGCCAATGACTGTGTCTCTGCTCATGTTTGTTGCAGCATTTTTTTCCTTCAACGTCACAGTGAGGTCAGATTTCTGCTGAATCACTTACATATGGATTGGCTGAGTGATAATGATGATTAGTTGGTTAAAGTGAATTTTATGGTGATTATAGACCTATGATGTCTTGGCTACTTCAGTGTTTAGAAGTGTATGTTTGTGGTTGCTCATAGTAACAGATGTACAGTAGGTTCTGCTTTCATAACTTTCTTTAGGTATGTGTGGGAATGTTTCACTCAATGTACTTTCTGTTTTATTTTCATCATCATTCATTTTACAGCTACTCAATTTGACTCATTTTTATATTCTATAACATCATCCTATCTTCTCTGCATTAATATAAATCTTAACATCATCTATTTTTAAACAAAATAACACCTTGAACTTTTCATGGCTGTGATTTTAACAATGGATTTTCCAGCAAATTTCAGAGGGTTTTAAAACATTTCTATTGTTTTGAAAAGGCAAGAATTAAAATTAACCTATTTAATTTTGCAAAAGAAACCTAATAATCAGTACTTTTGAAGATAAAGAGTTTTCACACGACAGGATGGGGATAAAAAATTGTCATCTTCAAAGTAACTAAAGCTGTAAGAAAGATATAGTGGAGGAAAAAAAGGCAGTATTTGTTTGTTTCTGATCCGTATTGAAGTACAAATATACATACATCTCCTATTTGTCTGTAGTTGTCCTTGCAGTCATCATGTCATATGTATAAACATTTAGTTTGTAGAAACACATTGAGTTCATTTTACTGTGCACTGTCATGTGAAACGTAAAAAAAAAAACACTGTGGCTTGTAAAATGTGTGAATATGTTCGTGTGTTACTGAGGTGTCAACATTTGTGGGACTAATGCAGCATCTCAGTGTGGTTTATTCGATAGATGCTTCACAGTCGCTCTCACACTTTCTTCCAGCCAGGTGAAATAACCACTTTGCTTGTATAAAGGTGGCTTTCAGTACTAGCTAAGTGTGTGTTGATGCATGTGTGGGTTTATAAATGTGTGTGCAGGCAGTGGGTGAAACTGGCATTTTTGATTTGGCTGCAGCCACGACTGTAATTAGCAGAGACAAAGGAGAAGACAGGGCGATGATATCTACTATTCTGTCTGCGTGTTGATTCAATTCCTTGCCTGAACATGAAACACAAAGCAGTTCATCACCACAATAGACATGTCTCCTCAGCTTCTCTGTGTTCAGTGCGATGCTGAAAACTTATCTGTTTTTCAGAGCAAATATATTCATTCTATAATTGGGGCTTTGGCTGTAATCAGCATTTGTTTCCTCATGGATGACTCTGCCAGTCTTGATCAAATTATTGAAACGAGCAGACATTCCGGTCCACTGTGATTGGTCGACAGTGACCTCAGGGGTCACTATCGAACGTGTTGTGAGCCTGTGGGACATCATTGGTGGTGGTGAGGTGGGGGGCGATTGTATGAATGTGATTGTTCATCGGGTGTTGCTGGTTAAATGGCTCTGACAGTAGACAATAGCCAGGGAGGCCACACCCGCAGTGAGAGATAACCATGTTAGTAGCAGCGAGTTTCACATGGGAACTGCCTGAATCAGACTCAGTAGGAAAGAGGAAGGCCAAAGACGGTTCAAGAAAGCCTCAAACACAAGTCAGCTTCCTGATTCCCACAGTGAGCGTCTGTAGAATGGAGCGCTAATAACAGGCACCAACACACACACACACACACAAAAGGGACAAATACTACAAAGACAAGTGAAACTGATTTTGGAACAGCTGATATTTGTTTACACATTTCTAATAATCCAGGAGAAAATATTCTTAATTTTTCCTTCATTGATAAGGATTATGACTGTTAACACTGAACATGTTTCTGGTCAAAAGAAAATGATAAAAAAAAAATAAATAGTGGTTTCATCTGTCCATTAACATTTTCAACACATTTAATGTTTTGCCTTATTAAACTGTTACTCTCATAATACATTGTGTCATATATTCAAGACCACAAATGATGTTAGTAAAAATGACAAGGAAATTTACTAAGTAGAACAATAGATTTGTCTGAAATTCAACTTTTGTTAGATATAGGCTACTGGATATGATGTAAATATACAAAGTACTACCATGTGTAGGCCTGTTCATTTGTAGATATTTAATATTTTAATGCTATTTTAAAACATACTGTAGTCTTAACACATGAAGTGCAAAATGCTAATAAATCAGGGTCATCTTATAAGCAGTTTGAACCTAATCTTTTTAAAATTATATTTAAACTGCAAAGTGCCTAACATAAAGCGGAAAGTAATTTAAAAAAGGTTAAACCTATAAGTGGATCAGGATGCAAAAATGGAAATGTCAAGAAAACTCATTAACATGAGAGTAAACTATTTGAGAAGGCCACATTAACAAATGCTAAGTCATTGAAACATTTTGAGAGTAAACCTCATTAAATGTATTTACTTTTGATCCAAATGTTGATGTAGTTGGATTATGAATCTTGTTTTACTCTCTGCTTGGCTCATTTTATCTGATACAAGTGGCTTTCAACCCCACTGCAGCACATAGTGTTGCTAAATGAGAGTTCATGAAGAAGAAAAGCAGATTTAAGTCGGACCAGAACTGGCATTAATCTGTAGTTTAATCTGAAATGTGAGGAATTACTTAGCCATGACTATATGCACTGTCTTTACAGGAACGAACACAGGCAAAGTAACAACAAAGACACTGTTCTTCCTCAGTATCACATGTGAAGGTGCCTTTGAGCAAGGTAATTGTTTTATGGTGCTTACATGGCTGAAGGTGCAGTGTATTTTTTGTGTTGGGCAGCTCCCAGGAGTTCATGTTTGTCTCTACTTTTGGTTTTGAAAAGGGGTATTCATGCTCAGTTAACTCCTTCCCTGGTTGAATAAAGGCTAAAGGGAAAAGATTGATGCATTTACTGAGGCAATTAGTCGTAAATGCCGCTCCCAGACACAGCAGTGGCACACTCAAGGGCTTTCCTATCTCTAAAATCTGCGGTTTGGAGTCATTATCCCTCAGCCCTCACTGGCCCTTTAGATAACTGTGCCCTGAAGCAGCGGGCGAGCTGAGAAAATCCCATCAAGTTCAGATTGGTTTGAAAGACATCTGGTGTGGGGCTGGGGGCTAATGTAGTCCTGCATGGTAATTTAAGGTGCAGAAAGAAGTTCACCAGCATCTCATTCACAAAAGCAATTTTAACAAAGTGCTGTTTATGTTGAACTCCTCTCTCATTGTTTTAACACTTGAAAACAGGCTCAGAGGATTCTAGTCTTTAAATGCAGCATTAAGTCAGATTCAATTTGCATCTTATATCAAGCTTAAATGTATCTTGTTGACTCCTGGTCCCTGAGACTAATAGGCTGTTTCTCATGTGCTACTACCCTGAAATGCTTCGGGCATTACCCAGAGGGAACGCAAATGTCCAAAACAGTCGGATTGGATATTAAACAGACTACGCGGTCAGGACAGTCTGTGTAATGTTCATGTCAACCTGTGAGTGAAGTGAACACAACAGGTCATCGTCCTGAGATTTCACAGCTACTTTATTCTAATGTCTTGTCTGATTAAGCCTTAAACTGAAAATGATTCTTTGACAACAACTGTGATCACTTGGTTACATGATTTTACTATTATCATCAGTTGTGTATTTGCTACATGAACTATATACGTTGTGGGATACATTCAGTCTTCCTTGAAAGAGTTTTTTGTCTAATAGACAGTTTCAAATTGCTGTTTCTGTTACCTCAAGGCAAACACATTAACCCTACGACAAGTATATTTGAATGTTTTTCTGTTGATAAACATGAAAGCAGGTGTCATACCCCATACCTTATTGTTATTTATGTTCTATTATAAACAGTAAAACTTGTGGAAATTATTATATATTATTATTAATATTTGTAATTAATCTTGTTTGTTTTTGCAGAACCTAATGGCCAAAGCGTTGTATGACAATGTTCCCGAGTCCCCTGAGGAGCTGGCCTTCCGTAAAGGGGACATCCTGACCGTCATCGAGCAGAACACCGGAGGCCTGGAGGGCTGGTGGCTCTGTTCCCTGCACGGACGCCAAGGAATCGCCCCTGGCAACCGCCTGAAGCTGCTGATCGGGCCCATGTTTGAGGCCCAGTCACCGGTCCCCACCGCTGCAGCTGCAGCCCAGTCCTCTCCACAGGGCTCGACCTATCAGCAGAAGGCTGGGTCGGGGGCTCAGGGGCTCTACCAGGTACCGCCGTCCCTGCAGAGTCCACAGCAGCAAGGCCTTTACCAGGTTCCTCCAGGACAAGATGTCTACCAAGTCCCACCCAGGAGCACTCTGGCTGCAGATAACACACCAAACAAGGTGAGCTATGTGACAGAACGGAGCTGCACTGTAGATTTAATATCCTCAGAGAATGCAAATTATTACTTTACTGATGGGTATTGATAAAACCTTAGTTTAATCAATTCTCACATTGGAGTAGGGAATAAACTATCATAAAAGTGTTTTGATTTGCATTAGAATAGAAATCTTAATCATGCTTTTGTCATGTAAATGAACAGGCTTCGCATTAGAAAAAAAATAGCTTCAGTTGTTTAAAACATAAAGAATATAAGAAGCATGCAGTAAAATGTTTAGTTACATAAATAAGAAAGTAAGATAGGCATATAGTGGACTATCAAATTTGGCAAAATACATACTGTACAATATGCAATCTGGACAAAATCAATGGGTTTTGTAAGGTTAGGTTATCGTTCTGTGTAAATAATGCATAAATAAAGTAATTAATGGTCCAATCGTATTCAGCAGGTGGATAAAGTAACTGAACTGAACTCTTTGATGTAAAATATGCACTAACACTTTGCATTTGATTTGAACAAAACCAACAAAGGTGTAATTAAAGGAGTAGGAGAGTTAACTGTTGTAGCCTTGTCATCATCTAAATGTAATTATAGAACAGAGCTTAGTCATAAACAATAGTAAAAGCAGGTTGACACAGTGAAATGATGCTAACATTAACAGTATGAAGAGACCCTTCACTTAGCTGCCAATCAAAGATGTTAAATTGGTGCATTTTAAATGGATGCTGTGTTTAAATGTTTCTGCATGTTGGAGGTATAGTTTATCCCTTTATCATAGTGGAAGATCTGCAACTGTTACAAATGACCCTAGTGTCTTTACTGGTGAAATACAGTCATACTTTAGAGCATGTTTTAACCAAAATACTTAAATGGTGGAAGGATGCATTTGACATAAGCTGATGAATGTCATCATTAAGTAAGCGGACTAACGATTCCAAGGAACTGAGTTACAAGGAACTGGTCAGGCCACATGATACTGTATCAGATTAAGAAATTATTATCATAAAATGTCAGCATGTGAACACACATAACTCCCTGACCAATCATTAATTTTTCACAACATGCACACTGTCATTGGGATGGAACTGCATCAAAAAAGCTATGAGAAGTATTATAGTACTGGTTCATATTCACAGAAAAGTCTTTAAAAAAAAAATAAGTAAAATCACTTTAAATTAACTTTGAATTTATTAAAATCCACAAGCCTGGAAAAGAGTAATGCATGTTTTGAAAAATCTGTGAAAATGATCTCGAAAAAAAGATTACTCTTCAGATAAGACAGAAACAGAGCAGAGGATCTGGACTATGGAGTGAAATAGAAGAAAAACAGTGGGTTTAGAGAGAGAGAGAGAGAAAATGAAAATTGCTCCAGTCGCTGACCTCTGGAGATAGTCCTGTGGGATCAGAACAGATTTAAAGCGTTAACATCAACGGGTGGGTGTGGTCTAGTATTAGACGTGATAGGACATGGCATTTACACATTTACACCATGACCTGTTATCCGGCCAGACTGCCACAACACTCATCGTAGTGATTGCACAGGGACCGGTGAAGAGATTGTGGGTCTGCGATGTGAAATGTGGACTGGGTGTGCCGGTCCTGGCTCTCACCACAGAGCAGGGTAGTGTTTTTGTGCAGGGCTTCTATTCGACTGTGCTTGTATACTGGCACAGTGTGTGGAGCAGAGCCAGTCTAAGCCACAGAGGGGCAGTGAATATGGGAAGAACTTGTGGAAAAGCAAACAGTACTGAGCTGGTTTTTGGATTTTGGTGGAGTCCAGCTGCCTGAAACGGGTTTTTTTTCTATATTTAAATGTGAAATGCAAACCCAAAGTAGTTGGCACATGCTTGGCACATGCATGTCCATTTACAGTATGGACGTATATCCTGTGGGTATGTCTATTATGTGTATTTGTTGCTTTATTGGCTGCTTTGTGTATCATTTAAAGCATAAAACTGCTGTTATAGCACAGTTTTCTGCTGAGTCTCACATCTATTCTGATGTACATACAGAGAAATTATATAGGCACATGCAGTCTTTAATTTATGTTGATTCATTCAGAAATATCTAAACCTAGGGTCTTAAACATGTGGCCCACTAAAGGTTCCAATCCAGCTTGTGGGATGAATTCGCAAAATGCAAAAATTCAACAGTCAATGCTGTGGAATTCATTTTGCTTCAGGTTTCACATACAGACTAAAATGATCTACAGTCAAATAATAGCATAATAACCTACAAAAGATAATGACTCCATATTTCCTTATAAGTTGGATGTGAAAAAAACCCTAACCCTATGAATAATAACTTTTTCGTATTTGTTTTAGCACCAAATATAACATTCAATTATGAAAATAACGAAGTAATGATAAAATGTCAATAACCTGAACAAATATGAACAACCTGAAACATCTAAAGAAAATTAAGTACAATTTTAACAATTGTCTCCCTGTTATTAAGTGTCAAGTGTCTTTTGTAGATCCATAATACATACATAATATTATTAAAATTGTATTTATTTTCAAGAAATTTCTGAGGGGGGGGGTTTCAGGTTATTCACATGTTTTTTTTTTACATAGCTTATAAAAGCAGATATTTTAATAATTTAATGGGTTTTTCACACCGTGTGCATGAATTTGAGACCCCTGATCTAAATATTTCAGAATAATGCAGAT
Source organism: Siphamia tubifer (assembly GCA_020466265.1). Classification (NCBI taxonomy): domain Eukaryota; kingdom Metazoa; phylum Chordata; class Actinopteri; order Kurtiformes; family Apogonidae; genus Siphamia; species Siphamia tubifer. The sequence goes on from CM035793.1 coordinate 35,550,299, forward strand.
TTAGTAATATTCAGGCTTTTGTAACCGATTTAGAAATGGGAAGAGGGTAAAATGAAATGTAAAACAAAAGAAAAAAAATAACTGCATTCTTCCCATATTCTTAACAAACAGCTGATTCATTGATACACATTCACAGTTTGTAGTTTTTGACGCATGGAAAGAGTTGGATACTCAAAGATTACAGCAGTAAATGTACAAAAGAAATGCTAGAGTCCTCAGTCTCTATTCAGTCAGTGACACATGGAAATTAATGAACATTTTGCTGCCATTGTTTTCTGCCTAAAGCCATTCCTAGTTCCTTTTAATATGCACACCCAGTCACAGAATAAAAACATGAACTAAAATGTGTATCAGACACAACATAAGGACCTAGTTTCATTCTAAGACAAACTCATCAGCACAAAAAAATGCATTTGTTCATAGGGAGTATGTTTCTATGGGTGGCCATGACTCCGTTGGTAGAGTGGATTGTCCAATAACCGAAGGGTTAGTGCTTCGAATCTCGCTCTGTCCTAGTCAGTCTGTTGTGTCCTTTTTGTAAGACCCTTCACCCTCCTTATGTCCAGTGTCCAGTCTACCCTAGCCTGCTACTATAACTACATATGTAGTTTACCACCATCAGAGAGAGCATGTGAGAGTGACACTAACGTAATGCACTTTGAGTGGTCAAAAAAGCACTATATAAATCCAATCCATTATTATATTTAAACCTCAAAAATGTCCACTTTTTATTTTACTGTACTCTTATAATTTCATCAAAAACGTTACATTATTGTCATGGAAATACAAAGTTAAAACACCAAATGATATTCTGGTAATTGTGAAGAGACTTTGCAGCTCAACACAGATATTTTTTTTTCTTTCTCATTTTAAGTAACAAATGCCTCTTCAGATAATAAAGATTGCTGACGTCTGGTGCAATGATCTTTGGTCCTGTGCTTAAAAATTCCTGTTTACTCAACCGGTTAACTAGTTTTAGCACCTCAGTCCAACTCATCCCTTCAGGAGCCGGATAGTAATTACATGCTGAATGAGCTTTTGACGTCCTAAGGGTGATTTTCTTTTAACAAATCAGCTTCAGCTATCAAAGAAATGAGCTAAGGTGTGCATTTTAGTAAGTAAATAGGGAGCAGGCGCCTGGAGCTTAGAGGACTTTGCGTGATACGCTGAATGGGAGCGAGTGCGATAAGTCAGTCGGAGCCAGCAGGCTGAGAGAAGTGAGCTGTCAATCAACACACACATAACATCACACAGCCGCCCAAATAACCAACACCTTCCTCCTCTCTAACAGGCCGTGAGGCTTAGAAAAGAAGTGGTATTAAAAAGGCTTTGGTGATAACATGGAAAATTAAATGTGCTTCTAATGAAAGTGCGTTTTATGCCATAATCATGTTATTGGAGAGATTAAATGAAGTCTTGGACATTTAACTTTCCCTCCGATCTGTGGTTATCAAAGTGGTGCAATTTTGGGTGGTTGTTCCTGTATGTTAAACAGAGAGATTTTAACTGTGTGGGATATATTTGTATTCATCTCTCATGAGTAGCTCTGCTGTTTTCCAGTGACGTCTGAGTGTTGGACAGAACCAGCCTCAGTCCCTGTGGCCACAGTCAGTCCAGTTAAAGCCAAACAACAATAACTGTAGTGAAACTGCAAAAGGCAAATTCAGCAGAAGTAAAAGAGAAGCAAAGTGGAGGCAGTTATAGTCTAGGGCTGCACAAGTAAAAGAAAAGTTTCTGAGGTTTTTGTTTGGTTTTTTTTTTTGGTCACAATATCAGACCTTTTTTTCTCAATCTGTGGGTCTCACCTTGTTTAACTGTAGTCCTTTAAACTCTGCAAAAGAAATGCAGATATTCCAACTAGGCAGTTAAACAACTATGATGTGTCAATTTTCTTCACTTTCGGGTGACAAAGTATGCTGACGTTGCTGCAACTCATCTGTGTTGCTTCATTTTTGAGCCTCCTAGCAAGAAAATAAGGAAAATCCACTATTTAAAGCAATTTTTTTTACAAAACCGATGCCTAAAATGTTTATTCTCATGTATTGGACTTATTAAACTGTAACTATAGTGATGATATTTGTTGTTTTGGAAAAAAAAACCTTGACCTTTTGCTCTTAAATACCACTCAGTCCTGTTTACAACTGACTGTCTTTGACGGGTAGTATTGATGACAGGCTTTAAGGGTTGATTCATGCCCTATGTGGCTCAATGTGCACAGTGCCAATAGAGCTGAAGGAAAACAGCCATTTTCTTGTTGTCAAGTGCAAATGTGCATGTAAGCACGCGGAAAGACACACACACACACACACACACACACACACTTTCCTTCCAAACGATTATGGAGGCTGATGCAGGCTTCCTAGACTAGTAATCCCTTCTCATGTTACCCTAAAGCCATCATCCCCTTCTACAGTCAATGGTTCGTGTGTGTGTGTGTGTGTGTGTGTGTGTGTGCGTGTGTGTCAGCTTATTATAGTTCATAACTGAAACTGAAAATGAATATGGTTAACTAAAATAGATTACCGCTAAAACAAATTTGAAAATACAAACATGAACATTGTAATGAAAATAAAAGTACCAAACAAAATCCATTCTTTACCAAACTCTTCATATCTGATTAGAACTATTATCTGACTTTTATTCATTCATTTACAGTTTTTTTTAAATAAAATTTAGCTTGTTTAATATATGTGCACTTTCCTTACTTATAATATCTCAGTTGATTGTCGTGAATATCAGTGTATTGTACCTAAAGAAAAAACACAAAACTGAATTAAAACTCATCCGTTACTCAAAAACAAATGCTACAACTAATGAACATTTCAAAACAGTACTAACTGGTGTGTGTGTGTGTGTGTGTGTGTGTGTGTGTGTGTGTGTGTGTGTGTGTGTGTGTGTGTGTGTGTGTGCGTGCGCGCGTAGTTATTCATGCATGCGCTCATGTCTGCACACATCCTCCTCTGGTTTGCATGCCAGCCTCTCAGTGCAAATCCAGATTGGCGACTGGTTATTTTCTCTTCATGTGGTGCGGGGCTTCGGTATATAAAGGCATACTGAGGCTTGGCGCTCTCTTTCTCTCTGGCTGTTTGGTTTGATGCTGTAGCCTTGTCCTTGGGTGACCTGCCGAGGAGGGTGAGCTAAAGAGCTGCACCACTGCCCGGCCCCCCACACTCCAAACCCCCCCTTCTGTCTCTCTCTTCAAGGCCTCCCATCCAGGCCCGTGTGGGACAGATGCCTGGAGCTCTCTGCCACACAAAGAGTCTCCTCACATGGAGACCAGGAGCAGCTTTACCCCCCATTTATTATCATCTTGTTCCTCTTGTCCCGCTTTTGATTTCCGCATTCTTTGCTGTCGTCTTCTGTGAAAGGTGCGTCTGTGTTTCCCCCTCTGACTCAGGCGACACATTCGAAGACGGGTTTGGGTTCAGAGTTCAAAGGCCTCTGCAGAGCTTCTTATCTACTCCCACCAGATGGCCTTTTCATTCCTCACTTCCTGTTTTATGAGGTCTGATCCTTGTATGGGCATTTCCTGCATTCACTTTGTCATCGCTATAGATCCAATCTGTTCATTGGTGCCATAAAGATGTAGGGGGTGCAACAAAAGGATTAATAAAGTCCCACACAACTCAAGGAAGTACTCTGATAACTGTTTATGAGCTTGACTGCCATCCACCTTGATAAAACTCCTGCATTTGGAAGTGACCACCTTATGTGTAATGAATGGCTTGTTTGTTTGCTTTGGCTGGATTTTCTCGGCTAAATCATGCACACGACGATCTCAGCACCAGATAAGTGAGTTATTTCTTCCTGGAGCAGGCCTTCAGATGCTCGCCATTGTCGCAGTTGTGATGAATCACTGGGCCTTGAGTTTTGACCGGGAGGGCAAGGTCATAAATCAGTTGTATCAGCTCTGCCGTTTGTATACTGATACTTTCTCCTCTTTAGAAGTTCAGCGCAGAGCATGTGATAGGAAAAGAGACAACAGGGAATACTTTATGGGTCACAGCGGACATTTATCCTACTCCATTATTCCATTTTTCTTTTTGATTTCATGGGATTTTCTAAGTAAACACTAAATGTCAGATCCATCCATGTCTTTCCAGATATTTATGCCACTGGATTAAAGAGGCTGCTTTGATCAGAGAGGATGAAAGATGATCCTTATTAGTCTAAAATCAGTGTGTTCCCTTTTAATGTTCCTCATTAAGCTCGCTGTCTGTTTGGGTTTTAGCCACTCGGATATGTTATGGAGATGACGGAGGGCCTCGCAGGATTCAAGACTTAATTACCTGCATTAATTAGTTTAGCTCTTTAATAGGCTTGTGCAGCTCCAAGTGGCGGAGGGGAACATTATAGAGTAGTTCTGAGGAGCTGGAAAAATGGCTCACAACACTACAAGGGCAATCTTTGTGCTGTGATTCAGCAAAACAGAGGAGGGCAGGTTATTACAGAGCAGGAATGCACTCTACATTTATCAAATGCACTTGCAGTCAGATGTCGTGCTGACCTAAAATATGACAATTTCCTCACCCGAGAGCAAGGTTAATGTTGAGCACATCTTCATATTTAACCTCAACATGTTACTTTTATGGAGAGCGCTGACAAAAAGAGTGCTTACTGACAGCCCTGACACTTCTGTCGTGAATAGAAAATGCAGACAGCTTGACAAGGCTCTGTTTAAACATCAATGCCACAAGGAAAACGATGACATAAAATCTGCCAAACATTCATAAATTCGCAATTATTCACATTGGTGGTAATGTGAGTTTGCAATCCTTCAATAAAACATTCAACTATATTCAAGCCATCATAAATAATACTAACATCAACATCATCATGAGCCTGTGGATCTGATCCAGTATCCTCTGGTCCTCTGGGTCTATGTCCAGGTGAAAGGAGTCATCATAGTTCATGAAGCCAAATTTGATCTCAAATGGGCCGTACCAGTGAGATAATAATGTCACCTTCAACATATATTCTGTCGTTTCAAGTGACAAAAGCAAAATGATATGATATAAATGTTTACATTTACCAACTGTCCTTTAAAACAATGTGAATAACATGAACAAACTGACATTTCTTAATAAAATTAAGTGCATTTTAAGCAACACTTTATCATTTACATGTAAATTAATTTGCAGATCACAGTGGATCTACAAATACACAAAACAATTAATAACAGGAAGAATATTGGTAAACTTGCACTAAAGACATTTCAAAATGTTAATATAATATAATATTTCTAAGTTATTATGGTTATTTACCTCCACCAAGGAGGTTATGTTTTTGCCGGCGTTGGTTGGTTGGTTTGGATGTTTCTGTAGAAGATAACTCAAAAATGTATTGATGGATTTTACTGAAATTTTCAGGGTAGGTTGGTAAAGGGGAGATCTGGAAATGATTAGATTTTGGCGGTGAGCCGGGTGAGGGGGTCCTACCTTGGAGGAGGTCTGCACTCTGAGTGGTTTTGCTAGTTTTACTGTTCTGACCCACTTGAGATTAAATTGGTCTCTATGTGAAACCTGAACTAAATGTCTTCTGTGTAATTTTTGCAAGTCAGACTGGACCCTTTAGTGGGTTGAATTTGGCCTTTAGGCTGCATGTTTGAGACCTGTGCTATAAACTGTAACTGATTCATGTGACTTTAACAAAACTCGTCCTTGCCCTCGTAGTCAAGTTGTTCATTAGCACTGCTCCACAAATCCATCAAATAAACTTTCATTTACAAATAACAAAAAATATCTCATGACACTTTACATTTAAGCTGGTCTAGACCAGACTCTTCATAAGCCATAATCCTTCATCATCTCCACTGTTTTTGTCTTTCATAAAAACAAGTATGGCTAGAAATCAACAGATTCTACTCCATCATTGTTATTGCATGACATCTGGTTGAGTGAAATCATTTGTTTATGCCTTTACTAACACTGTGAAGGCTTGAAAAAAATCAACCTAGTTGCGAAAAAAAAAAAAGTCTCTTCCTGTGTGAAAGTACTTATGATACAAACAGCTGCTCAAAGGAAAAATACTGATGTTAATAAACACACAAAAAACTGTGATTGTGATTAATCACACAAAAAACTCACCTGATGTACCGTATAAAGGCTGTCATCATGAAGCCAGTAGAATAATGGAATTTGAGGAGCTGTCATAAATTCAGATTTCAACATTTTCCAAAGACTGGATTGTGTTCCCATACCCACCAGTGTCCTAGATATGAGGCTTATTCAGTTTTGATCATATATATATAGGATTGACATTTACCTGGCACACAGGGAATCTAATTATTCCTCTCCCTGAATACACTAGTTTCGGATACCTGCTCTTTTCATGTGGATACATCTACATCTTGTCGCTTGTTTACAGATAAGAATAGGTCAGTGTTGGGTGCCTTTTCTTCATCTAAACTGTCACCACCAAAAGAGCAAACCCAATTTCTTTATTGCTCCAGATATGAGACACCATTGTTGGTTCTATTGTTTGCATGTTTTAACTGCCATCATACTCCAACATCCTGTTTTTTTTTTTGTTTGTCTGTCTTCCACTGTACTCCAGATTAGCATATTGATACTTCTCATAATCGTGAAAAGAGACTACCCTGGTTTCTGAAAACAGAACATACAGTTTATTAGAAGAAGAAAAAAAATACTCCAACTCACGGAAACGCATCTGATAAAAAAAAATTTAAACGTGGAAGTGAAAAGTGACTTCTGCTTGAAAGTGATGTTTTTTTCCACTGATTAATTGTGAAAAACATAATTATGACCTTGCATTACTTTATAAAGTGTAACCAGTGAATAAAACATCAGCACTCTGAATCTATTTTCCCTCATTTCCCAAATGTAGTCGTTAAATTGTAAATGTTCTGTGAGCATAGGTACAAAACAGACTGAGGTCGATTTTATCAGCACGTAGACAGACGGATAAGAGGCCAGTGGTGATGGCAGGACAAGGGAGGAGATGAGAAGGTGTGAATAAGGAGACGGATGGGTGAAATTCAATAGAGTCCAGTTGCACACATCACTGGCACTGTCATTGTCAGTGTCATTATAGCCTGGGCTTTGATGAAAGGATGCATTAGGGTTGTTGATATGAGTCATTTATTGAGGGAAGTGGTGGTGTATGCGTGCTTATGAAACCAATGAAAAGCTGTGAAAAGATGACTTCCTGTTAAGTGGTTAAACTGGGCCACACACGCTACAAAATGTACCAGTATGGTAAGACCAGGCAGCATCATGGAAATTTAATAAAACTGATTTTTAGATGAGCTTTAGATGAGATGTTGATGAGCAGATGGACGCACCGACATTCATCATTAAGGTGTAAAGAAGAGACGACTATAATTTACTTATTACCCTATTAAATCTAACAAGTAATGTGACTATTTTAGTTATTACATCAAAGTGACATCACAGTTTATCTCTTTTCAAACATGACTGGAAGTAAAACCAATAAATGTTGCCTTATGGATGGACGCCAAGTACAATATGGAGTTAAATGATGATGATTTAAACCCATAAATAAGGGCCTCTGTCCTGTTATGTTCATTTGTAGAGGAATAGTTTTAATATAACTGACTGTGGAGACATGAACATACAGATCAACATCATAGATTTCATTGGTAAGAGCACTATCACTGCAAGTACACTGTACACTGTCTCATCATCTGAACCCGCTTTATCCTCACTAGGGTCACTGGGGGCCTAATCCAGCTACAATGAGCAAAGGTGGGGTACACGCTGTATGAGTTGCCAGTTCATCACAGGCCTGAACATATATAGACACTCTCACATTCACACCTATGAGCAATTTAGATTAGTTCTCCCCATGTCTGACATGGGGAGAACATGCAAACTCCACACAGAAAAATCTGGTGTGGGAATTGAACCAGGGTCCTTCTTGCTGTGAGTTACAAATGCTAACCAATTTGTGCATTTTTTTGGTCAAATTCATGAATCATTTATCATTTTTGTTAATTTTCTTAATTTAAACTTTAAATGATTTTCAAAATTTTAGCCACGTTCTAATTTCTATGCATTTTTCTACATATTTTTTTTTACATTTTCTTCAGCATTTCATTAATTTTTGTTGATTTTGCTTATTATGTTCATGTTGATTAATGTCATCTTGTTCTTTACATTTGAAATGTTCTGATACATGGATATATTTTCAGTGGATGTTATGACAGTTTATTGTGACATTTTTCAAGAAGAAACCACATTTCTCTTATGGGTCTAGATCTGAAGAGTTTAGGAACCACTGGTTTAGACCAAAGCACATTAATGAAATGGCAGATCAGATGCAGTGGAGAATAAAAACAACAGACCCATTCACAAACAATGGTCAGAATCAATCAAAAACACACCAACACTGAACAGAGCCAGTCTAGACATGGAGACGGGTCCTTGTATGGCATCTTACCCCTTAAATGACTTTGTCTGGTCCATAAATCTGCCAGTTGAAGTTTTCCCTGCAACAGACTGAAGGTCTGTACAAGCTTTTAATCAACTATATTATATTCAGATGGATCCCTGTTGCTGAATTGTAACTATATTTATTACATACTTGAAGTTGCATTTATGTAATTGAAGTACATAACACTAAGCACTTATTGTATGAGAATACTACAAACCACATGTGGTATGTGGACCACTCAGTAGAGCGCTGTTTACCACTTTGCTCCAAAATTCCCCATTTTAGTGTTTATCTGAGTCAAGTTCTGTCTAAACTCTGATTTAAAGTTTGTAACACAGCATCATGCCCATGCAGGACATTAAATGTAACACAAGTATTTAGCCATATTATGAGGTAATTGTTGACACTGTTATGAAACCTCTCAAATGACTCTGAAGTAAAGCTGAAAAGTCCTACCTGAGCACACCAGGATGCTAAGTAAACATGGTATTGCTGAAAGAACTGTGAGTCACTCACCAAAACACGTAGGAGCGTTAACAAGCCGTCTATTTGGCTCCTCAGGGCACTAGTTTAAACCTGATCCCTCTTTAGTCACTCAGTTTGCTTGGCCTCCTTTCCGTGAAGGAATCCTAAGAGCCTATCACCTGAGTGGGAACAAATGTTTGCCCAGTCGCCCCGCTCTTATGATGTCATCCCCGTGCCTCTTTTTCCCTTTCTGAAACAGCCGCTGCCGCCATCACGCTACTGCCAACCTCATTGGACGTGGTAAATATTTACCCAGCAGCAATTATAGCAGCGCCGAGCAACAGCCTGCTGGATAAACAGAGGCAGAGATGGGAAATAAATGAGCGGCGTGCATCTGGCAGATGCTGAGAGGAGCCACTCATGGGAAAAGTGCTACTCAAAGCAGTGACATGTACCTGTGGAAAGGTCACCGAGGTCTTTGACAGACACCTCGTTGCCATATGCACGAAGCAGCTGAGGCTAGACATCCTCTTCACTTATCGTCAGCGAACAGACTCGACCCTCAGGGACAGCAGCCAGGATAGAGTGACCTTTTAACAAAAATCACTTCGATGTTACTTTGCAGAAGAGTAGCTCGCTATCTGCAGTACGCGTGTATACACTGTGGGAGGTTTTAACAGCCTGAAGTAGAATACATTACATAAACTATGAATAACTATTATGGGTGGGATTCAGAGTATGATCACAATATTAAAATGAGTAGATTCAATTGCATTCTTCATCCTGGAATTTCACACAAACTGCCATGAGATAGTCATGTATTCTGTTTAGTGCTTTAGAAATAAAACTAAACTGCATCATTGTTTATTATAAGCACCAATACAACCGTCTTTAAATATGTTTTGAAGTTGAATTGAGGTGAAGTTTTATTTCTGTCCAGCTAAACTTGAACACTTGCTGATCAAATTACCTGTGTAGTGACCTAATATCGTGGTAGAACTGCAGGTCAGGTTGTTTTTTGCATATATTACAATATTAGACCGCCGTGATTTAGATGGAAGTTTGTTGCTGCCATTTTTATTGGAAGAAAGACATGAAAATTGACTTGTCAAATATATATATATATTTATATATATATATTTTAAATGTAACTTCTAGTAATAAATTCTTAGCATTCTTGTGGTTTGATGCTGCAGTAAATAAGATCAGTACAAAATGCAGACAGAACTACTACCTTCATATTCTTTCACAGTAACTGAAATCATCCATTTCTATTTCAAATTAATTTACACTTTGAGTAATCCAATGCTACAAATGATATTTAAAGTCACATGTTCTGTAATCTGTCATGAAATACAGTTTCAAAGTAAGCCGAAGTGTTTGAGCGACAGTGCGTGAGAAGAGCCCAGAGAGCAGGCAGGCTATTTATTCTTCCACTGGTTTATTTCAGAGCCTTGTAGTGTATGTTTCAGCTTTGACCCCACAGGCACTGTTGGGATGATGTATGCACAGACAGGAATGCCAACAATGAACACCTTAAATCACCAAGGGCTTGTTCGGATTGGGTTTATGAGAACCATATGGACTACCGTTAGTCAGACCCACTTTGGTTACTCCAACTCAGATGAATGGCATTCCTTTCCATACTAGGTGACATACTCTCATTTTCCGTTCCTCTCACTTTCCCATCTTCCCCCTCGATTAAATTTTTTCATAAATCTCTTTTATAAACCAAAACCCCCACCCTCATCCTCATCCTCCTCCCCTTCTACTTCTCCCTCAGAAAGAATAATCCCATCCAGAGTTGGCCGAGGTTACTGCTCCTACTGGTCACACTCCGAAAAATGTCTAACAGCATCAATGAGAGCAAAAAGCAATTAAAAAATAAATGTTTGGGAGGATATAAACTAGAGGAGGATAATTATACAAGACAGATATGAGGCTGCAGAAAAGAAAGTAGTTCAATACTCGTTTATTTTAAGCTAAATGAACTAAAAAAAAAAAAAAAAGTCTCCCATTTTGTGTTTGTTTTACTTCCTAATTTTAGTGACGGGACTTTTAAACCAGAGCTAAATAGTAAATGGACTTGAGGGGCCACTGATCAAACTGCTAACTTTGCACTTACACTGCAAAAATGAAATGAAATATAAGGCAAAAAAATTTGGCAGGATAGAGACTAGAACAAAATGAAATGAATGATAACAAGAAAAAGATCTGACTCAAGAAAAAAAATCGAAGGGAAAGTAGTTTAACACTCATCCATTTCAAGTCAGATAAACTCTGAACTAGCAGATCATCAGTTTTTCTTTCTTAATTTGACTGGTAGGATGTCAAAACCAGAACTAAATGGTAAGTGGATTTGAGGATCAAACTGCCAACTCTGCACTTACACTGCAAAAAAAAAAGCAATTTCAAGCCAAAACACTGTCAAATACTCAAACAAGCATGTTTTTTTTTGTATAAGTCATTTTATTTTAAGACAATATATCCAAGTTTGTCTTATTAAAAGGTGATAGCTAGATTTTACAGTTACAAGCTAAAAAAAAAAATCCCAGCAGAGCAATAAGATTGTGATCATTATTTTAGGAGTGTGCAGACTTTAGATTTAAAGAATATTAAATATGTCGTTATTACTTGGATTAAACTTCCATTTCAGCAGTTACAGTTTTGTTGTATTTTAAAGAAATTTACACAAGTAAAGTCTTGTTGCATTGGGAGATAATTTGCATCATGTGAGACAACCTGTATGTGGGTTTTTTTCCCCTCGTGTTTCCTTCTTGTTTTTTGCAGTTTGATGGTAATTTAGCTTGATCTGTATATAAATCATATACCAAACAAAACAACTAAGTTTATTAATGCCACAAGGGGCAGTTTATTGTACACAAAGCCAAAACATAAACAAGCAAATAGACCTAAAATCAATTCAAATCATTACTACCAGAAGACAATATTCTTAAAACAGTCTCCTGCATAGAATGTTATTGTGAAAACCAGATCAGGGAGATGTTACAGCTCGAAGTTTTGGTGATTTCAGGGTAGTATTAAGATATTGACTTGGCTGCAGAGTGATTCAAGATTAGATCCTGGGACTAAATGTCTTATGCCTCCCTGGAGACCCTTCCTTCTGACTGGAAGCCATGCGTATGGTTCCTATTTTCGAACCCCGTTAATGAACCCTGCTTGTTCCAGTGTGGTGGTGATAGTGGTGCATGAGGGCAGAGGAGGAGTACAAGGATCAGGGAAGGACATTCCCAGCATTCCTCCGTCTGTCTGACGCAGCAAGGAGGTCTGCAGCTTTGCTTTTAGGGGATATGAGGTGGCAGGAGAGGGGGGAGGGTGACGGAAACGCTGGCAATAGGAGGTGTGGATCGGCTGATTAGTACTGACGGGAAAAGAGGAGGGAAAATGTGGTAAAAAATTAACAGAGGTGAAAATGTCAAAGCCTTAGGTACAGCATCGGCATGCGTTTGGTTTTTTCTCAGCATTAAACGCACTGTTTATTGCAGTTTCTCAGCCATGTAGTACAAATATTTTCAAGATGTGTTACATTCTAATACTTGCATTTAACTGCACCGTTGTGATCCATTGATTGCTTCACACAGTTCTGAGGTTTCTGGATATAAAAACACACAGTCCAGTCAAAAGATGCCTAAGTTGTTCAATCATAAAAAAAATAAAATAAAAAAAAAATCTTGCCCTTAAATGAAACCTGAAACACATTGGTTAAAAATAACTTGCCTTTTAGACAAAACTCATCAAAAAATATTTACTTTTGTTGATTTTACTGCCCACCAAACCACATTCATTTTAATGTTTTAGTTGGCTTTTACGTAGTTACAAGGGTGACATGTTCTGACTATTTTTCCGTTGGTTAAATTACAGCCCATACCCCAATGAAAGTTTCCATTGCACATACATATGATATCAAAAATACATTTTATTATATCACTATTAACCAATTGTGGTGCTTCTCAACCACATTTCTAAGAAATTCATATCATTTAACTAGTAAGTGTTGTTTTTGTGATTAGCTTTAGGCACTGATAAACCCCAGATCATGGTTTCATGCAGGAAAAAGTCTAAACAATGAATCAGACTGCATTTAGGAGCAGTTAGGTTTTTATTTCTTACAACTAAAAATGTGTAAGACCAGAGACTTCAAATTAAAAAAATAGCTGATCTTTAGCGTTTTTGGTTTTCTTTTGCAAAAGTTTTTTGTGAGAGCTGAGTTGCATTTCTTGTTCATGTTTTTAGAATTTAGTCATGTGACCTTAAGACAACTAAACAAGCTTAGGGATATATCAAGGTAATTTCATTTTTGCTGATACACTAAATTTCTAAATCTAGAGTTTTCTTGCCGAACAAAAATTCACAATGCAACTTATTTGCTTCTTGTAATATATGAATTATAAATATGTTTCTTCTGCTAAATATGACATAGTTGGAGTAAGGAAATTGTATTATTCAGTTCATATGGCTAGAACTTAATTAAAATCATAATACTGAAGAAAATAAAGCTAAGATTTTTTTTGGCCACATTTTCCAGCTTTACTTTCAATTATAGGAAGATTATAAAACTGTTCTGTGGAACCAAAATATGGCTTTACTTGACTATTGTTGGGTGGTATTTATATTGTGTTTGTGGTTTGTGTCTTGAGCATTTGTCTGGAGCACTGCTGAGCCCAGGTGTCGCAGCTCTGACTGTTTGTCCCCCCTCCTGCTGTGATCTGACAGGTGGTGACCCCAACCAGAGTGGGACAGTCCTACACCTACAGCCCAGGACAGCACAACCAGCAGGACCTCTATGACGTCCCACCCAGTAGATCACAGGGGGTAGGTGTCTCCGAATTCCCACAGTATGACCATATGACCTGTTAAACATCTAATAATGCAAATAATTTTAACCTTCTTCTTGTGTTAGGGTGGGCACTGACACACTTTTAGTTTTAAATGCATTAATGAATCGCTTAAAATGTGTGTTTTGCTACAAGGCTTACTGGCTTTGTCCGGAGCCCCGATTTCAACAAAATAATACAAAAACATTTAGTTTCAGTCAGTTATTAAATGCTCTAGTTGAAATAATGACCTGGGTGTCATTAGGGTTAGTTTGGACCCAATTATAAAAAATAAGATTAGAGCCAAAACTGAAACTGAAAAAGTGCTCTGTCTGCCAACACACTGACAAACAGATCCTCTAACAATCATGTGACCTTTTGGGGATCCTCATTTGGCCTTGTTACCCAGCATACTTGCACAAAGACAAAATGCACAGATGGGCACGTCCACACATGTGAGGTTAATTCAGCATAGAGTTGGTGACTTGCAGAGTGCATGTCAAATGGTATACTGACAAAAAAGGCCCAGAGGCCCACATTAAAATATATTAAAACCAGTATTTTCATGGATAAAGATTTTACAGCTGACTTCAGACATGGGTAAAAACCAACCCATGAACATAAGAGGTAATAACAGAAAGCCAATACAAAAGCAAGGTTAAGAGTTTTGTAATCATAAATACAGTGAAGAAATGAGAATGCATTTTGTCCATGTCATGTTTTCATCCAAATGCAGTCAAACAAAAATGTTAGTAGTTAACACAGAGAGGTGAAATGAGAAAAGCGCTTCTTTTGATCTGCAACATGCACCGTTTTATCTGCTGCATTTCCTCTTCTTTGGATTCTTGATGGTTAGCCTGTTCACTTTATCTTAACCTCCGATGATGGAGCAAATACAGTGTGGAAAAATGTACATAAAAAGTACAGAATAATGTGTATTTCTTGATTATAATTATACAGTTGGTGCATTAAACATCTTTAATGTATAATCTTACAGCTAGTAATGGAAGTCCACATACTGAGTTAAAGGGGTTTTATGTTTTATTGATATTTCAAACCCTCAAACATCAGGGGGAATTCATAAACTGCAACATATTTACAACTTCTAAAGTCACCAATGAGTCATCTGTATCACTCACTGAATAAAGCTTTCCAACACTATTTGCATTACAAATCTATTTTATTATTTTAGTTGGAGTTAAAGTACTCTGCTTATCTGCGATTTTAACCTAATTTGATAATTTTACACCATGAAAACAGTAAATAGAGTAAATATAGAAATGCATAATAGTATATGTAGCAAATGTATAATAATAAATATCTTTTTTAAAAAAAAGTTAGACCAGCTTTGTTTTCTTTAACATGACTGTAAAAGATACAAGATACTGTATATTCAAGACACTTCAAATATGATCAAACTGGCTTCTGTTGTGTCAGCCTTGTGTATGAATACTCTATGCTCTGTTGTTTCACAGGTGTACGATATTCCACCTGGTCAGATGTTGGGGTCATCGTACGCAGGACAGCACTGCAGCGCCCGAAACCAGGGGGTGTACGACGTCCCACCATCTCAAATGGACCACAGGACACAAGGCGTTTATGACATCCCTCCTGCTTCGCAAGGAGTAAGAGAACATTTCAATGTTTCAATGTTCTAGTTCAATGTCTCACATAATGAAAGGGCACATCAGTCAAAATACAGTTGAAATAAGGAAGTGGTCGTCCCTTATGTCCGGAAAATGTTATTCTATGTTTATTGATACAGTTCCTAGTATTTCTCTTAATTGTCTGTAATAAATGAATAATACGTCAAATGTCATATTTATGACATTCTTGTGGCTGTGCTAAATGAGAGCTTTGCCTGCCAGCAGAGTTTAACCCAAACTCCAAGACTATGTTTCTGTGTCTGAACCCTCCGGCGGGAAAAGAAAGTCAAGGACATAACTCTTCACTTTCCAGACCCTCTAAGATTTCATGAGACTGCCAGACAAGCCAGGCACTGAGCCATCAGTTTGTTTGTAATAACCTGAAATATGCTGGGACCTGTTATTTACGTCGTTCCTAATTACACTTGGGGCAGGCCCATCGTAACAGTAGAGAGAGTGCATGGAAACCATTTACTTGCACCTTATACACCCTGCTGATCTCCCATCATGCTCTGTGTCATGCATGTCAGATCACACACACTGCTTTGTCAAGACCCTGCAGTTTGCTTTGCACTGACAATCAAAACAGAAACTTCAAGGCTTTAAATATAGTATCTACATGCAGCCAGATTGCCTTTCACTTCCTTTATATGTAACAGCAACTGTGCAGCACATGCAAATTTTGATCAGTATGATGTGGTGATAGGAAAATAACACTGATCGTTTAGATCAGTGTTATGTAATGTAAATATCTTAAATGATACCTAGAGGTTTACTCTAGGTATCATTTAAGATATTTACATTACAGTGCAGCCTTTGATTCCAGATCTAACAATACCAATTCTTCATGTTAATAAAAAGAAAATTACATTGTACACTATACAAAGTTTTATTTTCCAGTTCAGCATTTTTGCTTTTTACCAGGACATGGTTTGGCTTAAGTTACTTGTTTCAACTTTTTAGTTTTATGTCTTAGCACCCTGGCTTTTTTCCTCTGACAGCAGTTTGACAGCATTGAAAATTAACATATTTACCACCACTTTAACTTGCAATAAAAAAAAAATAAACCTTGTAAAAAATAGACAAAAACTGATATAGGAAGAAAACTACCATGTTTTCAGAAATGCACATCAAGTAATCTAGTGAGATGTGTTCAAGTGTGACCTTATACCACTCTGTTTTAGATTGCTTATTATAGTCAAGAGTTTGCAAATACGTTAGCTTTTGACTCTGCAATACGTGACTTTCTCAGGCTGAGAGGAAACATATAGAGATTAGTGATGTCAGGAGGAGGATATGGATGTGTAGATGAGAGACTAATGATTGTCTAATCCACAGGTCTACTCAGTGCCACCCTGCAGGACCAACCCTGCTCTTGAGGAAGGAAACTACGATTTCCCGCAGCCACTCAAACACAAACAGGAGGGAATCTATGACGTACCCCCCCCTGCTCTCACAAAGGCCACACAGAGCTCCCACTCCCACTATGACTTCCCACCCAGTGTGGATCACCAACACCAGAACACGAACGGCAATGAGGGCATTTACGACGTCCCTCCACCTACCGTACATTCAGGAGCGGGGTCTCAGAGGGACATATATGACATCCCCCGGGGCATGCAGGCGCCCCAGCACAGAGCCTCACCCATCGACCGAGATGGGAGCAAAGGCATCTACGACATCCCGGCTCAGGATGCTCGTGCAGTCGCAGACGTGACAGATGGCGTGAATCGCCTGTCATTCTCCAGCACCGGAAGCACTCGCAGTAGCATGTCCACATCCTCCTCGTCCACGGGCTCCAGCTCTGAGGGACGCCTTGCGCTGGACGTGGACGCCGCCGTGCAGAGGCTGTACCGCCTACAGCAGTGTGTGGAGGCCTCGGTCGGGGCTTTACATTCAATGGCAGCTTCCCCTCACTGGAGGACTTATCCCTTCATGGAACGCCATGCTAACGACGTCCGCACAGTGCTGGACCGGGTCCGAGCTGCTCTGGGGGACTTTATTGTGTTTGGTAGAGGAGCTGCTGCAAATGCCACGGCTCTATCAGACTGCAGCCTGCACAGTAAGCTAAGGAGGCAACTGGGACGCCTTGAGGACTCCCAGCAGATCTTACTACAGACCTACCAGGTCCTGGAGAACTGCAGCTGGGCTCTGAACACCCTGGCTTCATCCAATCCAGGAAAGCACCACAATAAGAGCGACGACGTGGACCGCTTCGTCATGGTGTCCAGGACTGTGCCGGACGACGCCAAGCAGTTGGCCTCCACTATCAGCAGCAACGCAGAGTTGCTATTCAGGCGGACACCCATGGATGGGTCTTTTTCTGTTGGGAGCACCCCAGATGAGAACATGATCCACCCACTGAGCTCCCCTTCCTCAGACAATGACAACTATGGAGGCCAGACCAAACCGTTCCCTGTGCCCTCCAGTCAAGACAAAGAGAATATGAACAACAGTGAAAAGTGTGTTAAAAGCTGGATGGAGGACTATGACTACGTACATTTGCAGGTAAACAAATGTAGATAAGCGTAATGTACCTTTAACCTGTGTTATCGGGGGTTTCCAAACACTTTGTGTGGGATCGTCACTGAATGACTGTTTCCTCTTTGATTTTAGGGCAAAGAAGACTTTGAACGTCAGCAGAAGGAGTTGTTGGAGAAAGAAAATATTATCAAGCAAAATCAAGTCCAGTTGGGCCAGGAGCAGGTGAGGTTTCCTCTGAGCCATAAATATTAAAATAGTCATTTACAGCACTGTCAGATGCACATGGCTGAGACCTTTTACAGCTTCCTGGTCCAGAGATTAAGGCTTTTTCACACCTGATATTAACACCCATCTTTGATCATTTATCTACATCAGTTCACACTTAAATTAATCAGATCTCATTTCAACTGCTTTACATGCAGACGCTGTTTCCATGTTTATCTGTGTTTTTTTCCTTGGTATGTTTATTATTATTAATGATGATAATAATAATAATAATAAATAATAATAATAAATAATTTGGTCATTGTGGTCCAAATCTTTTGTAATTTGAGTGTAGTTCTGCTCAAGCAGAGGAGAAGAGGATGTTCTGGATGTGTCCTGAGTGACAAGATATCAATGTATCTTCATGCATCCACATTTGGATCATGAAACACATGTTGATCTAGAAAATTAACATGGTATGAAAAGCACTCAGATTTCATGGAATTTTCTTTGCACAAACATTGTGAGCATCTCTTCATCCAGATGGTATCTTATAGTCTAACAAATACCAAATACTTGAAGCAGAAGATTTATTGCATAACAGGCACAGTTCACTCCCATAGCACTGTAGATTATGTGTCCATCTGAAAAGGAGAATTATAATTGAAAAAATACATATAGGCCACGATACTTGCTACATGCTTCATACAAGACATCTCTGATCATTCCAAGGACAGAGTTAGTACATAACAGCAGAGAAACAGGTCAGTCAGAGGTCAGGTCAGGTGAAGCTTAAGAACCAAAATAATTATACATTTGTGGAAAGATGACTAAATATTATTAAAGATCAGGTTCAGTTTATTTAGATAAAATCCATTAAATCTTCTTTAAAATCATTGTGTAGAAAATATAAAATAATGTTTAAATCCCTGCAGGGAAAAGTTATTTGTCCCAGTAATATGAGCCTAAGCCTAAAACCCATATTCACATTAACATGATGTACAGTGATGGGAAAAAGACCTTTGCTCACCCCATGCATTTGTGATATATTGCATTTAAAGTCACTCTTAAATCATTGAACACACATGCTCCCTTCCACACATGCACCATACCATAGAAAAACTGGATGTGTCCGACACAAACATACCTTTGAAATAGACAAAAAGATAGTACCACAAATACTTTATGATAATATGTGAGATTGTATAGAATTATTTCCACCAATATTGCAAGTGGATGGATTTTTATCACCTAAGGTAATGGATACTAGCAGATACATTAATAAAATGAGAATAATACAAGCTGAAGTGATGAAAGCATTAAAAAAAAATCTGTTCATTATAAAAAAAAAATTTCATAGTAATAGTCTTTCATACCTAGTGTAAGTGTGGTAAATGTATGGTACATTGGTGAGGTATGTGTGCAGACTGACTCTCCAAAGTAATGAAGTATCTCTGTAAAATCCATTTCAGTGTCTACAAATCAGCCTGACTCGAGAATAATCAAAATCTTTCTGCTTTCCTCAGATCAATCAGTTCAAGAAGCTGGAGCAGGAAGTGAGCAAACCCGTGGAGAACGACATCACACAGTGGATTTCAGCCTCTTCATCTGACTCCTCATCAGCCCTCTCCCCGTCCACACACGTGTGCGCCCGGGACCGCCAGCTGCTCGTCTTCTACTCCGAACAGTGCGAGCAACACTTCGTCACGCTGCTCAGCGCCGTTGATGCGTTCTTCAGCTGTGTCAGCACCGGGCAGCCTCCTCGCATCTTTGTAGCCCACAGCAAGTTCGTCATCCTCAGCGCCCACAAACTGGTCTTCATTGGAGACACTCTGTCCAGGCAGGCCTCGGCCCCGGAGGTAGCCAACAGGGTGATGAACTCCAGCAATGTGTTGTGCGATTTGTTAAAAACGGTGGTGTCTGCGACTAAGACGGCCGCTCTGAACTACCCCAACACGGCCGCCATCCAGGAGATGGTGGACAGAGTCACAGATCTGTCGCATCAGTCACAGCAGTTCAAAGAACAGCTACTGCAAATGGCTTCCTTGTGATTTTCAACTCTGTTGCTCATGTTTTTTGACACCATGTGCAGAGTAATTTAGCGTGGATATTTACAGTATATATATATATATATATATATATATATATATATATATATATATATATATATATATAGCTTCCCATCTTTAAGTCTGTTTTGAATGTTGTACATAGTCTTTCTGTTCTGTAAATATTTGCTATATATTTTTGTTTAGATTGTTTTATATTATGGTATGAATATATATGTAGCTACAGTATCAATGTCTCTGTAGGGTTTTGTGAACATTTTTCATAACATTCCTGTTGCATATTATGAAGCACCTTATGAGATGTTCCGTTTTTCATTTTCACCTGTAAAATGTTGTTGATGTGTCCTACTGCTGGGTGTGACAGTGGATTTCTTTGTGCGTCATCTTAATGTCAACGTGTGAGTGATTCTCCACAAAGTAAAGGATTGTTCCGAAACAAATGACTGTCTTTTCATTTATGCAAAATAACTTTATATAGAGAAAAGATGCTGATGGAAAAACAAGCACCAAGGAGTTTTGTTTCTGATAGTTTCACTGGAGTATGATTTAATTACCCAGTGGTGCTTTCGTTGCAAGACCCACATATTCTTTCTCTATATTTAACCTTTAAGCGATTTATTACCATTTTTAGTATAAATGGTATATTAAAAATGTAATGTTATCCTCTGTGTTTAGAATTGTCTCAGTGTAAATCATGTATTTTCCTAAATTTGACTCACTGATCATGTAGAAGTTCATTAAAGCTCAGAGTAAATTCCAAATATTATAGCAGATCATAATAAAGAAGAAAGTGACTTTTTCACCAAAATATCGACTAAACTTTCAGTCAAAACTCTCAAACCACTGTAGTTTCTCAAACTCCATGGGTTTTATTATGAATCAATCTTGTTGAAGGTAACGGTGTTTCCATGGTAACTTCAGCTAACGTTATGTGACGTAACAACTTAACTTAATTGTGTGCGGTACCAACTAAGCTCATTTATAATATACATTAAGCTAATATCTACATGAGATAATGGTGACTCCATTTTTCAGATGACTTTATGGAAGTATTTCTCAAAAAAAAAAAAAAGAAAAACATCTGCAACCCACCCTAAAATGGCTCTGTTAACGTCAATGGTATCTCCCACTAGCAGCACAAAGTGATAAAAAAAATTCCTATCCATAGTGTGAAAGACATAATACACTATCATTAAAAATATTGCTCAAGCTGAGTATCAATAATGAACAGTAACCCATACAAACTTCAACCCGCGTGATCCAATTCCCACAGAATCTACCACAAAGGCAGGTGCTAGCTTAGAGCTACGCTTGGGGAACAAAAGTCATGACTAGCATGCTATCCTAACTACTACTACTACTACTACTTAGAAAGCAGGGCTAAAAGTACCTGGATACCAAAATGTGGTTCAAGACAGGGCTGTGTTTGTTTAGTTTGTTTGACAACGATTTCACTGATTTTGACTAACCTTTTCATTGTTTATCATTTTCACGTCAGACAAGTTGCAACCGACAATCTCGCTTTTCCTTCATAGATGCTGGTGGAATCATGAGTTGCAGAACATAAAAAAGGAGTCATAAACAGACAAGAATGAGAATATATTTGGTGAAGAATGCACTAAATTCTAAAAATAAAAATTGATATTTTAATTTAAATACTCTTATCAATATTTATAGGTTATTATGCTATTATTTTTTTATTTAAATGCTCTGGCCCACTACAGATTAAATGTGGCACCTGAAAGTCTTATTTTAAGTACGATGAGATGTTTTGAGTACAAATGAAAAAAAAATACACTTTGTAAGATTTGGATTTTTTTCCCCCATTAAAAATGATGATTATCTGAAACATTTAATCAAAAAAAATAACCCTCATCACCATAATATATCATGACAGGTTTTAGGTTTTTCATGCATCTGTTATAAAAACTAATGTCATGTCCTAATGAGTCCTGCAGGTTATTAAAAAACGTCCTGTCATATCTGATCAAATCTACAGTAGCTGCTCCTCGTCATGAAAGAAGTTAGTCAAAGATGAGCTGAAGCGGGACAGGGCAGCTGGATGAGACGTTCATGCCAAATTATTCTTCACTTAGCATTCGGAACATTAGAAATGACACATAGAGAGTAATGAGGGGCAAATAAAGGACGAGTCACTGCTGCACATGCTCTGCAGAGCGTGAGAACCAGGCACTCTATCAGCTGCAGCACATTTTCTCTGGTTCAAACTGTAGTGAATTGGTAAAATGTATAGAATGACACTCATCTCCTCCATCGTTCTCAGGGGAAAATGGAGGTTTGGGAGTTTAAAGTTCAACCAAAAGCAGTTTTTTTTATTCTTCCAGTGTTTTTCACCTGCCCCTCTTTCCTCTCTTTCATTATAATCTGAGTGGAATAGAGACTGTCCCTGCGGAGATGCTGCACTAAAGATAGATGTGACTGAATGGAGGAAATGTCCACAAAAATAATCCTTCCACCTCCTGATCACAAAAACTCATTAAAAAAATTCTTCCACAAGCACAAACAGTGGTATTAAGGTGATTACAGACTTATATTTTCATTTCACACCTACTTTATTACATCTCAGAGGGAAATATTATTCTATTTCCTCAGCTGCATTGACTGTTTGTAGAAAGTGTATGAATACTTCCGTAACTGCACTGAAAAAAATCTAAAACTTTAAGAATGAAAATAATAAACATTACTATTAGATTTATCATGCATTAATGAAAAAATGGATAGAAATGGAGCTTATTTCAAAACATGTTATTGCCCATTATTATGTCATGATGGGTTAATTTGCTGATTACTTGTGTAGTTGGTCTCATCTCATCACCTGAACCTACTTTATCCTCAGGAGGGTAGGTTTTGTTTTTTGTTTTTGTTTTTTTACTTAATTCAGGCAAACAAATCTGCCAGTTGAACAAGTGAAACATGGTTGTAGCTCCTCAAATGAGAAGAATTGCTGCTCTTAGATTAAATAATTGTAAAATAACTGTAATAATCTGAGGTTTGGACTTGATTGGACAAAACAATCATTGTGATGATGTAGTTCTCTGAATAGTTGTGACAGTATTTCTCACTTATATCAACTCAATCAAGTAATGATCACATCAATCCATCACAATACAATAATAAAATATTTTAAAATAAGCTCCATTTCTACCAGCTACACCTGTAAAGTCAATTTTTTTCATTAATGCATGGCATATCTAATAATGTTTTGATTTATTTTATGTTTTAAGTCCCTTTTGCACCATTTCAGTTACATTTGACACTTTTCTCACAGTGAAGTAAAAGATATGAACAGTTTATCATACACCCTTACAGTACTACTTTGACATACTTGTAGATAATGTGTTTCCATTTTATGTTACTTTATTCCTCATTTAAGTAAAAGCTCTGAGCACTTCTTCCACCCCTCCTTACAAGCAATCTAGCCGTTTTATTATCCATCACATTCCACTCTGCGCTCTCCGCAGACACTGGAAAGAGAGGAATTCCTAATGGAATGAGAGAGACAGACATGGTAAATCAGGAAAAGTCAGATCCATTTCAGATTTATTCTCTGCTAATAATGGCATCTCAAAAGCAAGAAGAGACATGGCCTCAGACCAGACCGGAGGTGAATCAGAGACTTATTTTAGTCCTGGCAGAGGTGGAAGGTGGAAGAAGAACTCAAATCCTTCCCTAAAGGAAAGTAAAATATAATGTGGTCCAAAACAAGTAAAAATTAATCGTTTGAGCCTTCCTTAAACGTAAGACTTATGAGCAAAGTGTGTTTTAAGTGTCAAAACTAAAAGGTTATTATGCAGTAAAGTAGCCCTTATCTGTATTTACTGTCATACATGTGTTTAGACTGATTTTATTGCTGTATGTTCCATTTTACAGCTGTAGAGAGAAAAGGTTAAACTCACACCAATGAGTCGCATTATATAAAATCAGATTATATAAGGGTTCTGTTGGCATCTGAATTATGCTTAAACACGCTTAAAAGTGTGTTTTGGAAAAGCACTAACTTTAAATGGTCATGCGATATAGTTTGATATGATGTGATGCCATTTACGTATAATCTGATTGGTTGGTCGGTCAGTCGGTTGTATGGATGCCCACAATGAATATTCATGTTCATTTAATTCAAATCTGTATTTGTTCATTAATATTTTAGCATTATTGGCAATACTTTTGGGATGGTGATGATGAGGATGATGACGACGGTGATAGTGGTGATGATGACGGTGATGATGAGGACTGATGACTGTGTTGGTGAAGAAGATGATGACGACGATGGTGGTGAGAAGATGATGACGATGGTGATGATGACAATGACAATGATGATGGTGGTGTTGAAGGATAATTGAACATGTTCTCAGCAAAGCCATTAAACCAAAAAGAACCCATTCTACTTTTATGGCACTTCACAAATTAATTTTTTTCTCTATTCAACTTAAGGGATTCACTACAAATTCTTAACATTTAGCTTTTTTTTTAATATACTGTAAACCATGAATTTCCATTTGTTTTTCCACACTTAATGTAGATGTTCATGAAAGTTCAGAATGCATTCAAAAGTTATATTAAACGGAGGAAACTGAAGGAAAAGGCACATTTTCAAACATACAACAAGCATCTCTATCCACTGTCATTTATCAAACTCCATGGGTTTTACTGATGAATCAATGTTGTGGAGGGTGATGTCATTTCCATGGTAACTGCAGAGCCTCTGGTCACCCAAACAGATGACCATGAAAAGTCAATAAACTGCATTTTACACCAATTATTTATATGTCCTGATAGGATTAGTGGACGAACAGGTATTAAATATTTAGTACCAGTAGATATATAAATCACCAGTGGATCTTTGGGTCTTCATGTTGACACTCAGACAAATACAGTGGCGAAGAAACCTAAATTTGCATGGATTTTAATAGACGTTTAATAGATGCTACGGTCCATCCACATCTGCTGAACAGTAGGAGCTTCTGTATGTGTCTGTCACCAGGGCAGCATGCCAAACACCTCATAAATTGCTGTGTTTAGGTTAACCACAATTGCACAACGACGCAAGGTGCAGCAGAGACAGAAAGCTGAAGCTGCATTTTGTCCAAATCCCTTAGAGCAGTTGTCTCCCCAATGAGATACTGTCTAGTCGGGGCGAGAAACAGCAAACAGGTGTTGGACCGGCTGAGACGGAAATTTGCAGCGATACACAACAGGGGTGGCAATCAAAACGTCAGCTGCTCACCTGTCTGTCGAGCAAACAAACAGTGAAAGGTCATGGGAAAGCTAATGCGCAGTACCGACAGCCAACAACAGGAGCGCAAAGTATATTTATGTATATATAAAGAAAGCAGCTTTGGAGAGTCTATGTCATTTCCTTGGCTTACCACAACCATTTCCTGTAAAGTATTTGCAGGCTCTGAAATTACAGCTTCTTAACTCTGCAGGGCCTCTTTCACTGAAAAAGGCCCCAGCTGCAGAAATGTCCTGATCTGAAAGGAGAGGTGGCATCATTAGTGCGAATAAAACTACCAACAGGAGATCCACCACTCAGTGAGTTTACTGCAGGGTGGTTTTTTAATCTTCTGTGTCTGTTTCCAATAGATGCAAGATATTCTGGGCGCGTGGATTC